>OY776277.1:74616664-74626664 GCA_963675445.1 Linnaemya vulpina | reverse complement strand
AGTTTATGGATCAAACGACTTCCTGACATTGTTCAACCTGTTGTCGCCGCGTCAAGTGGAACAGCCGCTGAATTTACTCGAATTGCTGATTCGATTGTAGATGCTATGTCAGCTAGAAGCATTAGAGCAATTGCTAAACAAGGTTCAAGCGAAATCGATGAATTACGTCAGGCCGTTCATAACCTCACAAAGCAGTTTGAGAACTTTACTATTCGCTCACGTTCCCGCAGTCGTCATCAGTCTCGTAACCCAGCAAGTTTTCAACCCCGCCATGTACCACCAAACAATTCAGCCAGTAACGCCAACTCTTCAACGAACCCTAACGAGTGTTGGTACCATAAAAGATATGGCAGAAATGCCCAAAAGTGTAGAAGCCCGTGCCGTCTTAAACGTAGTTCGGTCAGCACTGTAACATCCACTCCAGCTCAAAGATCTGATTGAAGCCAAGCGCTCGTGGTAGAGGATAGCGGAAACCCTTCCACGAATAGCAAATTATTCCGTCTACAAATCAGAGATCCAGTAACCAAACAAGTTTTTTTAGTTGATACAGGTGCAGATGTGTCCGTCCTTCCGTTAACATCAAGTTCTGTCGATGTTAAACCTGCCGCCACCAAACTGTATGCTGTAAACGGTTTGCCAATTAAGGTGCTTGGTCAGAAGCGCATAGTTTTAAATTTAGGACTAAGACGCACATTCGAGTGGTCATTTTTGAAAGCTGATGTCACGAGTCCTATAATTGGCGCAGATTTTTTGAGATTCTATGACTTAATGATTGATTTACGCCGCAATCGTCTCATTGACAACTGTCAAACTTCGATACCAATTTCTCAATTGCAGGCTGCAGAAGTTAACGCATCTGATCCGTTTCAAGATATTTTACATGATTTTCCTGACGTCACGCAAATGAAAAAAAAAAAAAAAAAAAAAATATGGCACGACTACGAAGTCAACAATTTTTCACCATATCGAGACATTTGGCCAACCAGTATACTCACGAGCACGACGCTTATCGCCTGAAAAACTAGCCGCAGCACGAGCTGAATTCGACATCTTGTTAAAAGCTGGTATATGCCAAACTTCTAGCAGTAACTGGTCCAGCCCACTACACATGGTGCAAAAATCTAATGGTTCTTGGAGGCCGTGTGGTGATTATCGTGCTTTAAACGCACAAACTGTTCGTGATCGATACCCGCTCCCGTACTTGTCAGATTTCACCAGCAATCTTAACGGTAAGAAAATGTTCTCAAAAATCGACCTTCAGAAGGCCTTTCATCAGGTTCCCGTCCGCCCCGAGGATGTCGCGAAAACAGCTATAATAACACCTTTTGGAATCTACGAGTTCAAATTTATGACCTTTGGACTCTGCAACGCTGCGCAGACCTTCCAAAGGCTCATCAACGAGGTGCTGCGCGGCTTGGATTTCGCCTTTGCCTATATCGACGACATTTTTGTCGCTTCAACATCAATGGAACAACACCGTAAGGATCTTTGTGAAGTTTTCAACAGATTGCGAGCAAACAACCTATCTATTAATGTCGACAAATGCGAATTTGGTAAGTCCGAAATCCAATTTCTAGGCCATTACGTCACCGAAAACGGTATACAACCACTCCCCGATCGAGTTGCAGCAATTCGTGACTTCCCAAAACCAGCTCTTGCCAAAGAATTAAAAAGATTTATTGCTACACTTAATTTCTACAAACGTTTTTTGCCAAATGCTGCTTCAGACCAGTTGAAACTTCAAGCACTTATAAAAGGTAACATTAAGAATGATTGCACAGTGTTAGAGTGGACACCTGAAGCAGAAGATGCCTTCATCAAGTGTAAGGACGAGTTAAGCAACGTAACGCTATTGGCACATCCAGCAAAAAACGCAGACTTAGCGCTTTACGTCGATACTTCTGACAGTGCAGTCGGTGCTGCTCTTCATCAGTGTGTAAATGGTGTTCTTCAACCTTTAGGATTTTATTCCAAAAGATTAACGTCTTCACAACAAAAATATAGCACCTACGATCGTGAACTGACAGCGATGTATCAAGGAACGTGTCACTTTCGGTACATGCTAGAGGGTAGAAAATGTTACATCGTAACAGATCACAACCCCTTAGTTTATGCATTTTGCCAAAAGTCTGAAAAAGCATCGCCACGCAGAGCTCGACAGTTAGACTTTATTGCACAATTCACCACTGATATTCGCCACATACCAGGTGAACAAAATGCTACAGCGGATTTCCTTTCACGTATCCAGTCCATTAATAAACAGTCGATTTTGAAAAAATTGCCATTTCCCAAAGAGAAGACGATGAGCTAAAAAACTTGCAGTCAGGTATAACTTCTAATTCACTTAAACTAACGTCTTTTGTACTTCCAGGATCCGAGCTTAGTTTGGTTTGCGATACGACAACAAACAATGTCCGCCCTTACGTCCCGAAAGAGTTTCGTACGCAAATGTTATCTACTGTTCATGGTCTAGATCATCCTGGTATTCGCGCAACAACAAAAATGTTAACCACCCGTTTTGTTTGGCCATCGATCCGAAAAGATGTTACAAAATTTGTTCGCAACTGCATCGCATGCCAGCGCTCGAAAATACAACGCCACACGAAGTCCCAGCCAATCAAATACACACCGCCAAACGAACGCTTTTCACACATCAATATCGACATTGTGGGTCCCTTTCCGCTGTTCGAAGGTCAACGTTATTGTTTGACAATGATCGACCGCTTTACGAGGTGGCCCGAGGCAGTGCCAATACCTGACATTACGGCCGACACCGTATTGCAAGATTTGGTGTTCCAGCCAAGATAACGTCTGACAGAGGAAGGCAGTTCGAATCTTCAGTTTTCACTGAGTTGACAACTCTCATTGGTAGTACCCACCTTCGTACAACCCCATACCATCCTGAATCAAACGGTATAATAGAAAGGTGGCACCGCGTTTTCAAAACTGCAATTCTCTGCACTGATCAAGCTAGATGGATTCATAGCCTACCTTCCATTTTGCTTGGACTACGTGTCGCATTTAAACCAGATATTAACGCATCGCCTGCCGAACTTATATATGGGACAAATTTAAGAATTCCTGGTGAGTTTTTCGTCAACACCAATCCAACTGTAGCAACCAGCGAAGTCGTTGAACAATTCCGTACAGCAAAGCGAAAGCTTCGTCCAACCGATACGTCGCATCATACAACACCAAGAACGTTCTCAAGTCCTTCACTGAATTCGACATCCCATGTCTTCGTACGAAATGATTCAATACGTCCGTCATTATCACACCCGTACGATGGTCCATATCGCATTGTTCGTAAAACTCCGAAGTATTTTACCATCGATATAGGAGGCCGTTATAGCAACATCAACATCGACAGACTTAAGCCTGCCTTTATTGAGTACGAGGACACAAATATTTTTGAAAGACAAAATCAACCTCTAGAGGAACCACAAGTTTTCCAACCAGATTCCAATGGAGATGAAATTGATTGTCAACAACCTGAACCTACCGAAAATGTTAACTCTGATGAAACAAATGAATCGCTTCCAGCTCAACAAAATACTCCAGAACTACCGATGAAATCTACCAAGTGTGGTCGACGTGTTAATCTCCCAGTGAGGTTCCGGTAGCTTTCCTCTAGGAGGGGAGTACTGTGGCAACCTGTCACCATTTATTTGTTTCGTTAACTTCTTTTAGATAATCGTTACTTCTTTTGTAACTCCTATAGAAAACCGCTTTTACTTATTACATTTACTTTATATTCTCTTCTCATTCTTTTTGTATCTCTCGATTTATGTACACACGATCTCGGCACTCGCTTAATACTTTTTAATTTCATATTAATTTTAGTTTTTAATAAGTTCCTTAAATTAAATAAAACATACTGAATTAAATAAATACCGCTAGATTCTTTTATTGGTAATTAATAAAATTACTAAATATATATATATATATATATATATATATATATATATATATGTATATATATTTATATACATATATATATATATATATATATATATATATTTATATATATGTATATAGTATATATATATATATATATATATATATATATATATATATTATACAATAATAGTTTAATATATTGTATATATATATATATATATATATATATATATATAATATATTAAACTATTATAGTATAATATATATATATATATATATATATATATATATATACATATATATATATATATATATATATATATATACTATATAGATATATATAAATATATATATTTATATATATATATATATATATATATATATATATTTATATACATATAAGAAATTTTTACATATACACACCAAACATATTGAAGTTATATATTTATTTGAAAGTTCTCATACATAATGAGTTGTCATTTTACTTTCAGAAAGTGTCAAAAAATCAGTTTGAACCAAATTATATACATATATATATATATATATATATATATATATATATATATATGCCGCAGATTCCCTTACTTACGTGAAATTCATTTAATAAAAAAAACAAGTAAAAGTGCTATATTCGGCTGTGCCGAATCTTATATACCCTTCACCAACGTACGTCGGGCATTACACATATTTTTAAGTACCAATTTTGTGCTTTCTAATCTATAAGTGCAATAAAACAACTTCAGTTAAATATTTTGGTTGCTTTTATAAATAAGAAAATATTCAAAATATCCCAATCCTGGAAACGAAATTTTAATTTTTCAAATTTTTTTTACCAATACAAGTTTTCATAATGTGTAAACCGGTTTTATTTAAGCAAAACTACAAGTTTTTATCTTTCTTGGCAACTTTCATCTTATACAAAATATTGGAATCAAAGTATAGATATTTTTAAGAACTTGATATTAATTTTGTGTTTTCCTGAATTAAAAAATTGTTTTAATTAATGAAAAAACTGCGATAGCTGCCCTTTGATTTTATAAAATTTCAATTTCCCACCCTGATTTTCATCAATGGAAATCTTCATGATGTATAAAACGATTTTATTTAAGAAAAACTTGACATTTTAAAAAATCTTAGCTATTATATGTACCACGAAATACCAAATGTACAAAAAAGAATCAATTTCCGATCCCTGGAAACGAAAATTTGATTTTTTTAAATTACTTTTTACCAATGGAAGTCTTCATGATGCATAAAGCAGTTTTATTTAAAAAAAAATAACAAATTTTTAACCACTTTCGTTACTTTCATGTATTACAAAATATTGCAGTATCGAACGCTGGAATCGAAATTATAATTTTTTTTAAATTTTCGATTCCAATTTTGTTTTGCCAGAATAGAATATAATTTTAACCAGGAAAAAGCGAAGTTAGTTCATTTTTGGTTATGTTAATGTATGAAAAGTTTAAATTTCCTAACCCTGGATGAGAATTTTCAACTTAAAATTTTTTTTTCATCTAAGCAAATCTTCCTGATGTATAAAACGGTTTTATTTAAGAAAAACTTAAAATTTTTGAACATATTAATTATTATATGTATCACGAAATACGGATCTGTCAAATAAAAAATTCAATTTCCAATCCCTGGAAGCGAAAATTTAATTTATTTTAAATTATTTTTTACCAATGGAAGTCTTCATGATGTATAAAGCGGTTTTATTTAAGAAAAACAACATATTTGTAACCACTTTCGAAAAGGAATCGAAATTTTGATTTTTTTAATTTGTGGTGCCAATTTTGTTCTTCCGAAATAAAAAATAATTTTTACCAGGAAAAAACGAAGTCAGTTGATTTTTGGTTAGCTTATTGTATAAAAAAAAATTAAATTTCCTAACCCTGGATGGGAACTTTAAATTTTTAAATTTTCATCGATGCAAATCTTCATTACACCAAAGACCGTTTTATTTAAGAAAAACTTAAAATTTTTTAACATTTTAGTTATTATATGTACCACAAAATACCGAATGTGCAAAAAAATGTAATTTCCCATCCCTGAAAAAAAAATTTTTTTTTTAAATTTTAAGTGGACAATTGAGGAGTCCCAAAGCATGAAATAGGTTAAATTTTTAAGTAAACAAATATATAATCGGCTTTTGGTGTTAATTTTGCTTCGGGAAATAGGTGTAAGCTTCGCAGCTCTGGAACCGTCCATCCGATTTTTCTGAATTTCAATACCACTCTAAGTTAGCTCACTTTCAATCGATCAGTCCAAGAATGAAGTATCTAGCTCCTCTGCGGGATTTCATGTACAGACAGATGGACAGACGGACATCGCTCAATCGTCATCGCTATTCATAAGGATCCAGAATATATATATACTTTATGGGGTCGCATACTCATATCAAAGAAATTACACACGGAATGACAAACCTAAATATACCCTTTTACATTTTTGTGAAGGGTATAAAAATTATTCCTCCAAATTCACACCACAAACGTTAAGTGTTTGCCCTTGGGCCTTGTTGATGAACATCGCAAATGATAAACCCACAAGATGTTGTAATTGTTTGAATTGAAATAGCGTATCAGTGGGAATCATAGGGATACGCGGTATGAAACAAACTTTTCCTTTTGATTTATCAGTTAAGATCGTAGCTGCAATCAAATTGGGCAATAATATTTTCACTGCCATTTCAATAAATTTAAAAATTCAATAATATAATTCACTGCCTCATCTTGATTCATAACACTTTCAATTGATTTATATGTAGTAACTACAACTGGCAATTTCGCTTGAATTTGAAAATTAATGGCATTGCTATTAATACTCTTCTGTGCTAAAATAGCACGTTGTCTCAACCTTTCATGAATTCTATAATTCTGTAGAATATTTAGAAAAACACATTCAATCATTTCATGTAGCGATTGCGCAATTGAATAAAAATTGTTCAGCATAGCAATCAATCAGTTTGTACTGTCGATTTGTATTTTATCATTGCCAGTTTCTTACAATTGTTTTAAAAACTCATGGGCAGCTAGATCATTTTGTAGGTGAATACGCATATTAATGTTCTTTGTTAATTCTTGTACATATCTCCAAAGAAATCATGACTTCAAACAGGCATTTATTTGATCAGCAGGAGTTGATCGAGGTGTGATAGGCAATGTTTGACGAAAATCCCCTGACAGTAATATCAAAGCACCACCAAAAAGCTGTTGATTACCACGTAAATCTTGCATTGTTCGATTAAATGCTTCTACTGATTTTTTATTCAGCATTGCAAGTTGGAATTTCAATCACCTGTACATTCAATGGCAATTTTCTGTTTCGATCGAATAGTCAATAATATATCGAACGATTCGCCTGTACCATCAGGTGCATCCAAGATATGTAATCCACCTGCATTATTAGAAATGTCTTGCATGATTGTATAATATACATACATGTTTTTGCTGAATATTCATTTTGGTTATATTGCATTGTACAAATAAACTCAAACCATTAGAATTGAATTCCTGCTTACGTTGCAATTCACGATCAAACAAATCATGCATCTCACGACTTGGTGTGGTCATACTGAATTGTACTAATGCTTTATTTGCAATCGCTGGACACATATTTTCGATTATTCTCCAAGCTTCGTTTTACATTTCCAAGGTAATCAACAAATCAGGATTTCTTGCATGATAACGGATACGAATAAAAATATCTGCCTTATAATGTTTATATATTTTCCATAATTCAATTGTATTTGATGGCATACATGTTGATAATATAATGGCAAATAGCATTCGTATTTGTTGTGTATGAGCTGAAGTAGATGAATCATGAAGTGTTAAATCCCAATGTGCATCATCCTCTAACAAAATACGATATGGTTGCCACAAATGATTTTGGGACCTAGAAGTTAACTAATAAAATCGCAAATAAAAACACTCAGCATTGTTTGGATGTACTGCATCTGTTTGGAAAATGGTAGCATGCCCGTCGAATGCCGGTCTTTGTTTATGTCTTTGAAATTTTTTCGAAGACACATTCCATGTGTAATACTGAGGCACTTCAGAAGCACGTCCGAAAGGATATGACCGCATGAATGAAATAACAACATGCTAGTACTGTCGACACTGACAAAAGCTTAAATTTTACAGAATAATCCCCATCTCAAAAAAGTTTCAATTCGACACAAAAATCCCCATTAACGCCGTTTATAAAATTAATATGTTACAAAAAAATGTGATAAATGAAGAGCCGCTCGACCGATTTTGGCAAACTCCACATATACCAACTACTAACTAGTCCGAACAAAGCCTAATAGCCTATTTATACTTACTCACATCTGAGAGATGTGTGTGGAAGATGTTGAAAATTTTAAAAACTTGCTTACATTACATTTTCAACATCTTTCATCTGTAACTTATTTTGGTTTGGGCAAACAACGAAGTATTTTTTATTTTTTACTACAAATATATTTTTTATGTATTACTATGATAAATTATAAATTATTTTTGATTAAATTGATATTTACTTATATTGTTCTGTCTCGCTCATTGTATAAATTTTTTAAACTTGTATGTTTTCTAGTGATGGTATGAGTTTTTGGAGATTTCTTTCGATTTTCCTTACACTAAAATAATAAAAAGATGTTGAGTTCAGCAAAATGAGATGTGAACATCTTGTAAAGATGTTGAAAGATGTTAAGTTTTTTTATATGCCAAGATTTTAACATCTTGCCAAAATGATGAGAGATGACAGATGTGAGTAAGTGTAAATAGGGTATAAGCATTTGGAATGGATAGCTGAGAAAAGTGGCATTAATTTTTATATATTAGATATATAAACATATGTTATATATATATATATATATATATATATATATATATATATTTATATATATATATATATATATATATATATATTTATTTATTTATATATATATATATATATATATATATATATTTATATATATATATATTTATTTATTTATATATATATATATATATATATATATAATATATATACACATATATATTATATATATATATATATATATATATATATACATACATATATATATATATATATATATATATATATATATATATATATATATTGAGAAGCTTGAAAATGAAATGCATATAGACATTGCTTAACCACCCAACAAATAAATTTCATATTATAATAGTACAATGACAGTATCTCAAATAGTTAATTTATTAACAATTAAATTGAGATTTTATTTTTCAGTTTGCCTTATAAATACTTTCATTGTTATCCAAAGGATTTCTTATTGCATAAAGGTATAGAAAAATAAAATAGAGTTATATCGAATAAAAGTTGTTTGTTAGGATTTGGTTTGTATAAGTTTCATAGCCTACTACATTTATTATAATGTGATTTTTTAAAATCACTTAAAACTTAAACTTCTATAAACCATTCTCAGATGGTTTATAGAAGTCTTTTAATAAGTTGAGAAATTTGAAACTTTTTAAAACTGTGTCAGCTGACGATTTGGTAAAAAGCGCCAATGAAATGCATATAGACATTGCTTAACCACCCAACAAATAAATTTCATATTAAATATATATATATATATATATATATATATATATATTCATAATATGAAATTTAATTGTTGGGCGGTTAATGCATTTCATTGGCGCTTTATACCAAATCGTCAGTACACTCTAACCACAGTTTTAATAAGTTTCAAACCTCTCAACTTATTAAAAAACTTCCAAAAACCATTTGAATCCATCTAAATCACTTAAATAATTATAGGCTATTTTTCGAAAAAAAATTCCTAATATCTCCGCTAAAAATTAAAAAAAAAATATTTGTGTCAATACAGACTCTGAAAGGTGATAAAAATACCTTTCAAACAGATTGCGAAATCTACTATAATTCTATCCGATTTTATGACGAATTTAATTAAATTGTTCTACGTATATATAGAAAAATTTCAATTTGAAATTTTGGGGGGCTTCAAATCCGACTTAGAGCTATGGTCTTTTGAGCAAAATTTTTTAGAATTACGTATAGATTATGTTTTTGCTATACGCTTCATAAAAAAAAATCGTTCCATACAATGTGACCCGCCCTA
>OY776277.1:74581664-74611664 GCA_963675445.1 Linnaemya vulpina | reverse complement strand
CAATCTGGAACACCAATTTTCACAAACAGTAACATTCTAACCATAATCGTTTTTGAAGACATATGGGCCAATGACTCCGCCAGCCCATAAAGCTCACCAAACAGTAATTTTCGTTGGATATAGTGGTGTTTCGACGAAAGCTTGCGTATTGTTCTCACTCAAAATGCTACAATTATGTTTATTTACATACCCATTCAACCGAAAATTGGCTTCATCGGAAAATAAAGTTTTGAATAGACGAAGTGCATGATAAGTTTACGAACAGAACCATTATTTTGATTAAACATTTCTACAATTTGCACGCGTTGCTAATAAAAAAAATGTCAGAGCAAACTAAACAAAAAGCAATTATCAGCTGTTAAATGGGTGGTCAAATAAAGCAGTGATGCCAACTCAAAGTTGTATCACTCTATAAAAAACACCCTATATAGTATAGCCACAGAAATGTTTGCTTTTTTTTCATACGTATTTGACAGTTTTGACCCTAGCCTAAACACATTTTAGTTGGGTCTTTCCAATTTCACATTTATTGATTTACTTTCGCTCATCTGTTTAAGGATTTGATGATAAAATTAAGTAAGAATTTGAGACGTGCGTTTAAATTTGCTACTTAGAGCTCAGCTTTAACTATTTTTAATTTTTAACGATTTTAAGATTAATTGTAGTTCTGCTTATTTGTATTTTTAAAGCGATTTTTTTTTAATTTATGCGTTTTATGTTAGGGCTGATATGACTTATATATATATATATATATATATATATATATATACATATATATATATATATATATATATATATACATATATATATATATATATATATATATATATATATATATATTTATGTATATAGATTTAATATACATTTTTGTAGTGCATATACATATTTATTAGTTTTGCCTTATAATTTAGTTTGCATTGACACTGCTGGGTTTTTTTCAAAGGATTTGGAGTTTTATTTGTTGATTTACTTTCGATTAATTTTCAAAACAAACATAAGTACTTTTATTTCTAGTATAATCAATACTTTATTAATTCATGAACTTCAATACAATTAATTAAAAAACGAATAAAAAGCACGTTGCTTGGTCCACCGCTAATGCTCTTATAACTGTCTTTCTTTTCTTTCTTTCTCCTTGCCATTTACATTAACAGTGATGCCAACACCTCCCTCATCAGAAAATGAAATCCTTGAGCCTATGGGGTGGTCTGCGGTCTCTGGACGGTCTTCGAACTGTCGCTGGTATATTATCTTCTTGTTCGGTTTGAACCGATAGGCGTATTGGCTGTGGTCGAGGCATTTGTTGCCCTATTTCGTCACATAAAATATTTAAGGGTAGTTCTGCATCTGCTTCTTCAACTTTCGATTGCCTCGGCCGCAATCGCATTTGGTTTTGCGTGGGATCTAATAGTCCTATTGGAATCATGTAGTAAAATACGGTACATTACCTTGCCTATTCGCTCTGTGACTGATCCGGTTGATCATTTATACTTGTTGTTGTGGTATAGTTTTACATCAACGGTATCTCCGACTAGAAATTGACGGAATTTAGCTCTGTGATATTCGTTGAATTGGTTATTTTGTGTTTGGTGACGTGTATCATACACTTTGTCGTGATGAGCATTGTCCGGCTTAAGTAAGTCGAGTGCCGTTCTTATTTTGTATCTTAGCATAAGGTCTGCTGGAGACTTTTGCATAGGCGTGCACGGGTTTGGGGTAGTACGGTAAGTGGACAAGGACACTTGAATTGCGTTCTGTAAGTCTCCTTCCCCTTGATTTTTTTGAAGCGATTGTTTAAGCGTGTCTACGAACCTTTCGGTCTGACCATTGGATTGCGGATGATAAGGAGCTGTCCGTACATGGTCAATTCCATTCTGATCACAGAATAGTTTGAATCGATCTGAAGCCCAATTGGGTGCCGTTGTCCGAAACTAAAGTTTGTGGAAGCCCAAATCTAGCGAAAACGGTTTCTAATAGTTGAATTATTTTTCCTGCTGCTGTTGATGTTGTTGCAATGATTTCTGGCCATTTGGAATAAGCATCTATTACCACAAGGAAATATATGCTTTCAATTGGGCCAGCGTAATCAATGTGTACGCGTTCCCATGGACCATTTGGTGTTTTCCATGATTCAAGAAGTGTTTTAGGGGGAGATTTAGCGACACTGGCGGACTTATCGCAATTTTTGAATAAGTCCTCGATCTGCGTATCCATTCCTGGCCAGAAAACGTAGCTTCTTGCGATTGTCTTCATTCGTTGCATCCCTTGATGTCCTTTGTGCAGCTGTTGTAATATACGAGTTCTGTACTTATGTGGAATGACTAGACATTTTCCATACATTAAACAGTCGTTTAAGACGTAAAGTCCATCTCTGTGCTTATAGAAGTTGCGTGCATCGGAATCAACGATTAGTGCTGCTGCAGGCCAGCCGCATTGAACATGTTGTATAATTTTTGTTAACACATCTGATTGTAGTGCGGCTTTCTGAACCATGCTGTGTGTCACTGGCAATATGCGCAGGATGTCATCTTGGATTCGAATAATGTCGTCTTCTGCATGAATTGAAGCAATTACAAATTCTTCATCTGGTTTGACCTGCTCATTAATCAGACGAGAAAGTACATCTGCGTAGCCAAAATTGTTCGTTGATATGTACTCAATGTTGAAGTCGGACATTGTAAGAGTGAGTGCCCATCTCTGTAATCGATTCGCTGTGTACACTGGGATACCTTTCTTGGAGCCGAAAATCGATAACAGCGGCTTGTGATCGGTTTGCAGAGTGAATATGCAGCCAAAAATTTACTTTTGGAATTTGGTAACGGCGCATACTAGAGCAAGCGCTTCTTTTTCTATCTGACTGTAGCCCTGCTCTGCCTTTGTTAGAGATCTCGAGGCATGACTGATGGATTTCATAGAACTGTCGTCTTATCTGTGATAAATGCATGCTCCAATGCCTGCATTGGATGCATCAGCGGCTACCACGATTTCCATATCTGGGTCAAAATGCGTGAGAAGAAGATCGGACTTGAGGATCTCCTTGAATTTGTTAAAGGATCGCTGACATTCCGGCGTCCAGATTTATACAGCGTTTTTGCATAGAAATGCATCCAACGGTCGGCGCAGCTCATGTAATTTCCTGACGTATTTGCCGTAATAATTTATAGCGCCCAGGTATGACTGTAGGGTTGCTAGATCATATGGTGGTGGCATATTTGTTGTTGCTTCAATTTTGCCAGGGTCTGGGCGAAGAGCATCTTTGTCAATGACCTGGCCAAGATATCGTACGGATCGAATGCCAAATTTACATTTTTAAATTTTCAATGTAAAACCAAAATCGTCTATTCTCTCGAGAGTGCGCATTAGATTCGCATCGTGATTTGCTTGGCTAGTGCCTGAGACGATGATGTCGTCCATGTATGCGGCAACACCATCTATATCGTCGACCATGGTTGACATAATCTGTTGAAATGCTCCCGGAGCTGATTTTATGCCTGGCGGCAAACGATTGAATGTAAATAGACCACGGTGTGTGTTGATAGTGAGTATTTTACGTGAATCTTCTTCAATTTCTACTTGTAAAAAAGCATCGGAAAGGTCAATGTGGCTGAAAATCTTACCGTTTCCGATTTTCGCAAAATTCGCTTCTGGCAGTGGCAACGGGAATTGATTTGGTTCATTTAAACCTGTTGAATAATCTGCACAGATTCTAACGTTCCCCTCCTTCTTTTTGATAACGACGATGGATGCTGCCCAGTCAGAATATTCAACGGGTGAACTAATTCCTAACTTTTGCAGTCTCTGCAATTCGTCATATATTAGTGGTAGAATAGCATAAGCGACCGGTCGTTTTGGTTTGAAAACGGGTTTCGCACCCTGCTTGAGATGAAGTTTAATTTTCGTCTTTGTACACAGCCCCAAGTTCCCTTTAAACAATTTGTGAAACCCTGATACGACTGGATGTGTAATCTTCTGTGATGTGATTACAAACTTCCCGTAGGGGGACGACCCATAGATAAAATTTTTCTATGAAATCTATGCCCAGAAGATTTATGTCGTCAGCCACATAACATATTCCGTTTTTAATAACATTCTTAAAACTAATGTCGCAGGTAAATTGTCCATTTATCTTAAGACGACGCTTATCTGCATTATGTACCGTAGATATTGGTTTCGATAATTCCGGCTTGCCAATATGCTTCCACATCGAATTCGATATGATTGTCATGTCTGACCCGCAGTTGACATGCAGAGTAGCATTTTCGCCGTTTATTTGTACTGTGATGAATTTGCGCTTTGTTTGCAAACTGCCTACATTATTAACGCAAATTCCTTTTACAAAAGCTTTATCACGATTTTGTTTGTTAGAGGCACTTATCTTGCTTGGCTGTTTGTTTGGGAAACAGCCACAATATCCTTCCTTGTGCCCAATCCGTGTACATTGCTTACATTTATGACTTCTGTATGGACAGTCTTTCATGTAGTGCATTCCGCCACATGCCCAGCATGGTGTGCGCGGTGTGTTACATGCCCTGTCAGCTGATTTGCCGCTTTCCGCTTGAACCTGATGGAAGCTTGTTGGAAACTTTTTTGATCGTGTGATAGAATTTACAGCCATCTTTGATCCGCCCGACCTTTCAATTAAATTTGCATCTTTTTTGAAATTTATAACTTTTTGACATTCGGCTATAAGCTTATCAATTCCATTAAGTGTGCCATCATTTAATTTAGATAAAAGACGTGTGCGGATTTCTTTATCACCCTATGACCTCAACCCGAGTATAAAAATCAAACTCTTGAATTCATCTGATGATATTTTTGATACTTCGTAACTTTCACAGAGTTTGTTGACTTTGCTACCGTATTTAGCGAAATCTTCTACATCACTTTTCTCCAGCTGGAGGCATTCGTATCGGCGATGAAATAATGTTTTTTCGGACCAAACAAATCAGTAAGTTTTGCACAGTCTCATTGAAATTGAAATCGTTTGTCATTTTTGGCAATACTAAATTAGAGTACTTCTCGTAATTTGATGTATTAATTTTACGTAAAAGAAGTCTCACTTTAGTGGAATCGTCAACATTTTTGCCATCTTCTTTGAAAAGTTGCTCATACCTTTTATACAACGATTCGAAGAATACACATGACTCTGTGTCGTAACAAAATTCAGTTATCTGATTTGAGAGATCGAATGCAGTATTTGCGGTTATGTTTTTTTGCACAAGTTGCTGCAGTATTGCGTCATGATTTTGCAGGAGCCTGGTTAAGGTTTCAAGACATTTGTCGGTCATTTTGAATGTTCTATTTTTCTTTCACAAGTTATGTGATTGCTTTGAAAAGAGACGGTGGAGTATTTGAAAAGACACGTGAGGATAAATTCGCAATTGTGTTGTTTGTGTCCGTGAATTTATCACTTAATTTTTTTTCCACCAACATCCTCGTCGCCATAATTATACTGTGTCTAATGGACAAACATAAGCACTTTTATTTCTAGTATAATCAATACTTTATTAATTCATCAATTTCAATACAATTAATTAAAAAACGGATAAAAAACACGTTGCTTGGTCCACCGCTAATGCTCTTATAACTCTCTTTCTTTTCTTTCTTTCTTCTTGCCATTTACATTAAAAGTGATGCCAACAAAAACTATTAGTTTTAATATTTTATAATTATACTAGGGCCGTTAATTTTACTTTAAATCGACTTGAATCGCATGAATTGTTAAAAACAACATTTTTGAGGGCGGTGGACTTCGGCTGACCATTTGTGTTGGGGGCATTATTGATTTCGTACCCGGGGTTGGTTACGATGTTTTTTTCGTGCAGTGAAGCGAAAAACTATACAGAATTGTAATGAAGATTATTTTTCCCGATCACTTTCGTCTAATATGTTCTCCTATAAAAGAAGATAGTAATTACTACCTGTTTTGCTACTATATATTTCGTCGTATATATGACAAGTGTGACGGTAGTTTAAGTATTTTTATCGCATTCCTTAATTTTATTTTATTTACAATTCGGATTTATATATTTTTCGAATAAAAAATAACATTGAATAAAACTGATGTTGATTTTCCTGTGTGCCTTGGAATATTTATCATCATGTCTTTCTGAGATTTAATTAATTTCGAACAATTAGCCAATGAATCTTAACTCGATTTAACATAGCAATATAAACTGTTCGTTAAAATAATTACCATACAAATTTAAGCTAAGGCTTGAGCTACCAATAAAAATTGGAAAAACGTTCACATATACTTAAGTATAAAATTCAAACCAAAAAATTTTGACTTAATGTATAATGGAACAAAAAAATCAGAAAAATGGGACATGAAGAAAATAATCAAACGGTATTAAAACAAAAACGTGTTAACATCAGCTTGATACAGTTCTCGGATTATTTTTCACAATAAAATTTGTGTAAACAGGAACTGTTATCACATTCAACTAAGCCACCTAAAAAGTGGTGACAAACACAATATACACATGAGCACTGCTGAGTAAGTTGAATAAAACTGATGTTGACTTTCCTGTGTGCCTTGGGATATTTATCATCATGTCTTTCTGAGATTTAATTAATTTCGAACAATTAGCCAATGAATCTTAATTCGATTTAACATAACATTTTTTAGAATTAAGTTCTTTTGCGAAAGATATCATTACAAGATTTTCTGAGCCCTGGGTAACACTTTTACATTCTTTCATTATTTTTAAACCAATTATTGTTAGCAATTGCAATTATTTACATTTAGGGACATAATTACAACTTGGTGTTGTCTTAAAGTGATAAATTATTGGTTGTATAAATACATTTTCAATATTACAACTTTCCTTTAACGTAAATATGAGCGATAAATTAAAGGCTAGTTGGACTTTGCGATAAGTTTTGCCAGGAGAATTTATGTTTATATTACCATATTTTCTTATTTTTTAATACCACCAAACATAGTTCTTCTTCACATGAAAAGTTTTTTTGCCCTTTTTATCATAGCTCGCAGGATTGTTTCCTTAGATGCTGAAATTTTTTATTTTATAACACAAACTTCTATATTCACAAACAAAATCTGTATGTATTTTCAAAAGGTAAGAGCAAGTGCGTCGTTGCCACTAGTAGTCGGTAATTGCAAGCGGCATTGTCACACGACAAGAAACATACATTTTATTTTACCGGCAAGATGTTATATTGAAAAGTTGCTATCGGCCGCTTTATAGCCCTGTTATGCTAAGGTTGCCATTTCCTACCACCAACTTTGTCGCCAAGTTTAATAATGGCGCTTATTCTATTATACATATATATGCTCCTTTCGTTATATCATCTGTCAAATTAGCATATACAAGTAATTATAATTGCTGACGAAATATACGTATATGGTTCTACTATAGAATTAGGAAATATTAACTTTATGTTAAAATTTACACAGCTGAACTGGGCGTCACTTATTCCTACCAACTGGAGCGGCCCAATCGTTGTTAGAAGCTCTGATTACCTTAAAGGCGTGGAAGAATTGCTAACGAAATATACCACTAGGGTGGCTCATAACTCAATGCTGCTATTGTTTGCTCTAGGCATTCTACCTCAAGGACGTCCTACCCCATCAGTATGCACACGAGCTACAATGTGGGCCTTACCTGATATAACATCTGCATTATTTATAGCACAACAATCATCGGATGATATAGAAGATGTCATAAGGCGCGTAAGTATTTATGTTTTTATACTCTAACTTAAGTGTTCAATAGATTATACATATAAAGAAAATTTTATTTCTTCTTGAGTAGACTGAGCTTATATTCAAATCGCTTAAAGCACATTTAAAGCGTGCTCCATCTCTTAAAGGCGCTGCTCTTGTTAAATTATCTGCATTAAAAATTCAATCCGAGCCATGGAGTGGTTTTTCAAATATAACTTCGATGATTAAGAACTTAGAGTCTTTGGAAATTACATCTGACAACTGGTTTGAAAATATTTTGAAGATATATCAACGGCGTGAAGCAGTGCCTGGAATTGGCAATATAAACATGGATTCGCACGACGCGTATGTTATAAAAATTTTTTTGCATTATGGTGTATAAAATAAATATATATTTTCTTTCTAGATATGCATACCCTATTGTGGCTAAAATATTTTATGATACACTCAGTCATTCCATAGGTTTGTATAACTAACTAACTAGTATAACTAGTGAATATAGTTTTTCCTTTTCTGGACTCTTCCTGGGAAATCAGGAGTAATTTTGATTAGAACGATATTCCTCTAATATAAAAGAATATATTGCTGAGTATGCAATCTATAAAATGTTTATATATCGCATACATATGTAGAAATGCAGATGCAAATATGTGTATAGACTTCTTTTAAGCTTTATATTAAAAATTATCCATTAAATTTCTGCAACGAATAATGAAAAAATATTTTTTATTAATGTTGTTAGAAGTTGTTTGGCAGTTTACCAGTTTCAATATATGAAGAATGTTTTTAAGTTCATCAGGCCTACCGTGTCCAATGTTAATAAAGCAGTTTATTGCAGTCTTTATCCAACGTTTTGTCAATTGTTTGTTAATATTAGGATTTCTTTCCTAATGTTATACTTAATAATACATTAAGGGTCATTATTACAACTTTGATATTTTATAGATCGGATAAACACATTTTCATAATTACAACTTTCCTTTAACCTAAATATGAGTGGTAAATTAAAGGCTATTTCGACTTTGCGATAAGTTTTACCAGGAGGATTTATGTTTATATTACCATATTTTCTTATCTTTTAATATGCTGGCACCAAACATAGTTTTTCTTCACATGAAAAGTTGTTTGCCCTCTTTCTCATAGCTCGCAGGATTGTTTCCTTAGATGCCGACATTTTATATTTTATAACACAAACTTATATATTCACAAACAAAAGCTGCATATATTTTCAAAAGGTAAAAACAAGTGCGTCGTTGCAACTACAATTTTTCGCTATCTTAACAATCTGTCAAAAGTAGTCGGTAATTGCTAGCAGTATTGCCACACGATAAGAAATATTCATTTAATTTTACCGGCAAGTTGTAATAATAGAAAGTTGCTACCGGCCACTTTATAACCCTATGATGCTAACGTTGCCATGTACTAACACTAACTTTTTCGCCAAGTTATAATAATTGCCCGAAATACATATTGATAATAACACTGTTATTCTTTGTATTAATTATTAAAATTACGGATCTATTTCAAGCACAGGTAAATTTTAAGAAGTGATATTCCACTTTGATTAGAAATAAGATTTTTTTACAGTATTGAAACGAGCAGTTTAAGTCTTTTCAGTGTACCTTATTTTGATTCAAGTGAATACTATCATCAATTGAATGTCAAATTTCAAAACCTAAGAAAAGCTTCGCATCAAAAATTTTTATACTGAACTTGATTTTCAAAAACGATGAAATTTCTTCTATGTCTTCCTCAGACAGCTAAACTATTATCAATGTAAATTGTTACCATTATTCACTTGGAGTCGTTATTAACAAAAACACAGTTTTCAATAGTTTTGAAAAAGTTTGGTACTAACAGAAGGACTGTTTCAGACCTTATAGGCTTTTTAATAATTTCCATACTCTCCCTATCCCAGCAAAATGTTCTTCAGGTTGCTTAACATAAACATATTTATTTGTGTATTCATTTAAAAATGCTGTTTTTAAAACAAATTATTTCTGCAGTAAAAATGCTCAAAATTATTATTATTGCAGTAAACTTTGCTACAGAATTAAAAGTGTCAAAATAATGAACACCATATTCTTGATCAAAGCCACGTGCAACCAATATCGTTTTATAACGTTCCTCACATATGGGTGCTATATTATTTTATTTATATAAATTTTTTTGTTTAATAATTGAACTTGTTTTTCAAGTTTTATAAGTTGTCTATTTTTAATTCAACTATTTTCATAATATATTTTTATGTTTTACAATGTAATTTTTTTTAAGTTTAATAATAAAAACTAATGGCCCGGTACGTGCTTCGCAACGTATAAAGTGATATTAAAAAAAATTGTTTTAACATCCAATACATGTATTGAAACAAAAAATATCTTATTATTTGCTAGCTATTTTAAAACTTAATCTAAAATATTTGGGTAAACAGTATTTTTTATTTTCCCATTTTGAGCTTGTATATACAAACGGATGGGGGTACCGACTCTGGAACAGGTAAAATAAAGATGGCAATATCAAAAACAAGATTCCTCCAAATTCACACCACAAATGTTATGTATTTGCCCTTGGGCCTTGTTGATGGATATCGCAAATGATAAACCCACAGGATGTTGTAATTGCTTGAATTGAAATAGCATATCAGTTGGAATCATAAGGATACGCGGTATGAAACAAACTTCTCCTTTTGATTTAGCAGTTAAGATCGTAGTGTCAATCAAAATTGGCAATAACTTTTTCAATGCCAATCTGGTGGCATTACACAGTTTTGTTGGATTAATATCCCCATCTTAAAAAAAGTTTCAATTTGACACAAAAATCACCATTAACAAAATGATATGCCATTTATTGAATTAATTTGTTACAAAAATGTGATATATGAAGAACCGCTCGACCGATTTTGTGCAAACTTCACATAAACCATCTACTAAATAGTCCGTACAAAGCCTATAAACATTTGGTTTAAATAGATATTAGATTATCAAATTGATTTGAAATTTTTGTATTATAATGTATTTTTGAAATAAGAATTTATTTAAGAGCAACGGGCTGTGTTGTGTGCAACCGAATTTCCGGCGTTTGTAGTTTTGGAAACATTATTTACAAAATTTACACCGGATTCAAAACTACTTGGTAGAGGTGGCAGTTCCATTTTCTTTATTTAGACAGCATATGTTATGCAATACAGCAGTCGCTATAATAACGCCTTCTACTTGGCTATGGCTTAGATGAATGCGTAAAGATAAAATAGGTAATCTTCGTTCACTAACACCGTAGCTTCTTTCTACACAGTTACGAGTTCGCATTTGTGACTCAATGTAGAGATATTCTTCTGCAGTATGCATTTTTAATAGGGGAGTCATAATAAAATCTTTATTTGGATAGCAACTGTCTATAACAATCAAAAAGTTTTCAAATTCTTTGTTGCAGAATCTGGAATATATCTTCGAATTGATTAATACATTTAAGTTATGTGAGGATCCCGACCATCCAGAAACCTATGTCAAGTATTGTTAAGTGCGCATCTCACATTGTTTTTAGAATCATTAAAAAAACTTTAAGGTTTTCATAAAGCTCTGCATCTCAAAACGTTGCCCCTTAAAGACAGCTGAGTACCCAAGGATGAAAAAGATAATCATAATTGAAAAAAAAAATTTCCAATATCAGCACTGATTTCAGGATCAAAAGTCAGTTATTTGTATCAAACCAATTTAGGTTTCATTGTCAGTGATGGATGGTTTGACTGTCGACATGGAATTCGATGGAAATTCGTCTTCGAAACCTTATCTTATTGATCCATTTTTGGAAGAGTTTAAGGATTACTTTAATGAGCATGGGTTGACTTTTAACCAAATCTACAATGCCGAGGAATCCGGTTTATATTCTAGGATGCTTCTAAATCACACTCTTGTCACATGTAATGAGAAATTAGCTCCTGGAAAAAGAGGTTTTAAAGAACGAGTAACTTTTTTGTCCTATTCAAATGCGAGTTCCGCAGACATACTGAAATGTTTAGTGTTTGGAAAATCGAGCTTTTAAATGTTTCTCCAATAATTCTGTAATGTACGCAACGCCTGTGGCAACACCTGAATGACATTATTTTTATATACGCACTAATTTCATCACGAATTTCTTCCCTACATAAGGACGTTATTCATAGCTAAACATTTTTCAGACTTCCAAAGGTCTGCCGCAAAAGTAGATAACGTGTCATCCATCTGAGAAACTAATAAGGGATGATGGTATAAATATAACAATGAATCTCCCAAATTTCACTGCGCTTATTCAACCCTTAGATTAAAGCATTATCAAACCTGGAACTCAAACTAAAATACTTCGGTCTCAAAAATACAGTTGAGCTATAGCTATGTACATCCTGGGATAAAATATCAGTGTCCAATAAGTGAAAACCCTGAAAGGCCTCGCTCGCATTCGGTAGTGAACACGTCCTTAAATATTTTAAAAAATATAACTCAGGAAGAAAACGAAGATCTTTCAACGATTGGTGCACTTGTTGATCATATATAACACAGCGCATATTTTCACGAATGCTGACTGGATTCAAGAAGATTTTAATGTAGAAAGTAATGAGGAGCAAATGGTATTATCAGATACGGAATCATAGGATTAAGGCGATTTTGGTCATGAAGAAACCAAAATTAAGTGGACGGTTTTATAACATCGATAAAAATATGCAATGTAATACAATAGGCTTTGGAACAACAACACTATATGAAATACATGACTTAGCTGTTATAATAGAAAATAATTTGCTAAAAAAACTACTTAAAGTCTCTTTAAAAAGGCAAATGTATCAATAAAAACAATATGCTCCCAATCCTGTTTTTAAATGAATTTGAAATAGGATTGAAAGTAAAATTATCCTATTTTTACACGAACAACATAATTTAGTCAGGGAATTCCCAATTTATGCGATTAAGTTTGCTGCCACTTGCTTTTCTGTGTTTATTGTCTCGAGATTCACAGATTGCACACGCACTTATGCATTTTATTAAAGTAGTATTAACTCTCTATCGAAGGGGAGATGAAAATTATCGAAGGAATTATGAGGCTACAATTGTAACTCTCGCGTTAAGAAAAACAGTCAGAAAGGCGGGGAGCCGGAGTACAAGCAACATTGGTAGTAGTGGAGAGAGCGACAAAAGGTATTTGAGCAGATGTCGTGATGAAATAACAACAATAAAAGAAGGTACGATGACGACGAGGAAACCATCAACGAGGTGTATAGATATCGAGATGTGAAGAAATCGAAGTCTTTTGGCGCGTGAACAATAAGGTAACAAGACGTGGCAACGGGCAACAGGACTAAGAGTAGTTTTCTTTTGGCTTACAACCATTGGACATATAGTAGGGAATAGAGCCGGATAACTTCTAGCACAGCCTGTAGGATAACATCCTGCAGAAAAGAAGCATAGGAGTAGCACAAGGCAAGCGGCAGAGGATCACATCTTCTGTTCTAAGTGTTGAATAACAATCAGAGGGTAGAAGGAACAGCCTGTAGGATAACATCGTTCATGGTCAGAAGCGTAGGAGTAACACAAGGCAGGAGTCAGAGGATCACAACTTCTGTTATACCGGTACATTGAACAAATTAAGAATTAGATATATATTCCGAGGGTAGAACCCGGATTAACCGGGGTACGTTACAATATATATATATATATATATATATATATATATATATATATATAATAAACTAATTTTTTGACATATTGTCATTGTACTATTATAATATGAAATTTATTTGTTGGGTGGTTAAGCAATGTCTATATCCATATCATTGGCGCTTCTTACCAAACCGTCAGTAGACTTCAACCACAGTTTTGCAAAGTTTCAAACTTCTCAACTTATTAAAAGACTTCCAAAAACCATCTGAGAATTATGTTAAATAAATTAACTATAAAAATTCACAAACGATTTCAAAAGATCACATTATAATAAGTGTAGCAGGCTATGAAACTTATACAAACCAAACCCAACAAACAACTTTTATTCGATATGACTCGATTTTATTTTTCTATACCTGTATACAATTAGAAATCCATTGGATAACAATGAAAGTATTTATAAAGCAAAATGAAAAATAAAATCCCAATTGTTAATAAACTAATTAACAAACTAATGTTTTAGTGTTGTATTTTTTTAATTGCGATTATGGTTCACAACTGTTATCGGTAATGTTGTAAAATGAGTTGCCTATGTTAATTTACTGCGATTATGGTTTACAACATATGTTTTTATGTGCTGTCATCACTATAAAAAATTTACAATTGCTCATTACTTGTTGTTCCGTGTTGGTTGATTTTGTATTATCGGATAAATTTAAAAAAATGGAAAAAGAATTGTAAGTTTTTTGGTGAATTTTATTAAATTTTAATAAATAAAAAATATATTTTAGAAAAATAACCAATAAGAAGCAAATGGAGAAGTTAGTGGAGTTGATGACGGAAATGCCATTTCGGTTTAACAAAATGCAGCTTAAATAGAACTGGGATAGATTTACATTGGTGTTGAATTCTTTGGGTCCACCAATAAGAACACCGAAATAGTGGCAAACGGTTAGTACTAAGTTTTTAATATTTTTATTAAATATTATTTTTAAGATTTTTTTTCCATTTTAGGTGTGGACCATAAAGTAAATTAAAAAAGAAAATTAGCTAATAACAAAAGAAATTTTCAAGCCAATGGTGGTGGACCTTCCACCGAAATAAGCTTGAACTCGTTAGAACAACCCAAATGGATTAGCGATGGGCTTACAAAGACAGGAAGAATCTGATGCCTCAATTTCCAATATTCAAGAAGTTGCTCCAGTTATGAACTACAGCAAGGAGCAGCAACGAAGAAAAAGATAACCTATATTGAAAAACAAACCTGAGAAGGATCGTATGCAGATCTTAAAAGCGCAGTCAAGAACGCAGGGATTAATTTTAAAAACCCTTAAGAAATTAGAAAATACATCCTATAGGAACTATAGATCAACAAAATATTATATGAACAAAAAAGGAAGAGACTATTACAAAAGAAACTTATACAGGTAAAACTGAAACTTACTCGTATGAAAATGCAAATGTAGAAAATTTTAATATTTGTTGATAATTAATAAATGCTTAAGTTTATTTTGTTAAAGAATTCATATATTAGTTTTTCTTGTTCCCTTACATGTATTTTTGTTTAGTGTTAAGATTTGAATTAAACACTGAATGTTATAAAAATCATATAAAAGTTTATTCATTTAAAATGGCACGCATTAAATTATCTCTAATTTCTCGTGTAGCGTCTTCATTGTTTCTTTCTGCCAAAACACCTTTTTCTACTTCTGCCTCTAACAGCAAAAGATTTTCATCCTGATGTTCCGTTTTAAAATATTGGCTCAAGTTATGCGCAGCACACATTCGTAATTTGAGTCGCTTTCTCAGGGGAATAATGTAAACCTGCCGCAGAAAGCAAACATCGAAATCTGCTTTTGAGAACGCCAATTGTCCTTTCAATTATATTCCTTCCTTTTGCGTGAGCTGTATTAAAGCGACTTTCTTGTGATCCTTCGAAAGCACTTCGAAATTGCGTTATTAAAAAAGGCTCCAGTGGATTTCCTGCGTCACCTAAATAAAGATTTTATAATTTAGTGTTAAATGTTATAAAAACAAACTTAACCTAAAATCCAAGTATTTTCTTCCAGTGTATGTTGCAAATATTGCTTAAGCTGACTCATATTCCAAACGAAAGAGTCGTGGTTTGAACCAGGATAACGAGCATCAATATATCGTATATTCATTTCGGAATCGCATAACTGTAGAAAAAAATTTTAATAACAAAAATAAATTCCTTTCAAAATTACTTACGATCATGACATTTAGGCTATAGTATCCCTTCCTGTTCATATACAAATGTTGTACTTCGTTTGGGGGCGATACAATCTTGTTTTTGCAAAAAATGTTGTTTTGTTCTTATTTTTTCTTCTTCTGTCATCCGAGCACTTATTCATCTATTGCAAATCTTTTGTTCAAAGAATCCAATTATTTCTTTTAAAATGTAACAAACAGTTGGTTGCGTTACACCCACATTAAAATCGTTTCCACTACTTCGCTGATAACTTCCATCAGCAAAAAATCTTAATGCGCAAGCCAACTTGAGAACCGGTGGAATTCCAGAACATCTTGTTGATGGTTTAACAAAAGCCGTCAGTTTTTGCAGCAAAAACCATCTTTGTTTTTTCGGAACAGCTTTATAAAACTGCAAAGTAGTATCTCGTTGATTTAAAACAAAATTTAATTACTTACTTAATATTTGGTAGTTATCCCGAATTATCCCGAATACTTTTTCGGATACGCGCCATATAAACTTTCTTCCCGCCCTCATCGGCATCAAAAAAAAAAAACTCGACATTAATATCCATATTTATTTTTTGTTATGAAATCGTTTTTAATTTAATTTAAATTTCCTTTCAACTGGACACTTTTTTGTACGCATAGATGTATTTGTACGTAGTATTTGCACTAACATTGAAATGCAATCCTGTGACATACACAACATATAAATGTTGTAAACACGCGTCTATACACGAGCACAATTGTGCTAGCACAATATGGCAGTTTGTGGGCATTTTCGGTGAGGGGAGTTGCTATTTTCTGGCATAATTTTTCATCCGACTTCAATCCCGAAGGCAGAACAAAACTAGTACATACGCACTTTTGAAAACAAAGAAAACACAGGTTCTGGGTTTTCTATTTTACAGAGCGTTTTTCAATCTTCAGTTGTCGTTCGGTGTGTCAACATAAATATGAAAACAAAAGGGGTTGATCGCGGCAACAAACAGTAGATCTAATAAAAGAAAATCACAAATGTTTTTGCAGTAATTTTTAGTAACTAGTAAAAGTAAAAATTTTAGGTTACAGAAAATTTTACTGAAATTACTTAAATAAAGTGATTTTTATTTTAATGAACATTTTTATTTTTGCTATATTAATATTTATATAGGCTAATTGTTCTAACTTAGTTAAAATCTCAGAAAGACATGATGATAAATATTCCTAGGCACACAGGAAAGTCAACATCAGTTATAATTCAACTTACACAGCAGAACAGCTGTTTTCGAAAGTCGCAACACTTTCATCTTCAGTGCTCATGTGTATATTGTGTTTATCATTACTGTTTAGGTGGCTTAGTTGAATGTGATAACAGTTCCTATTTACACAAATTTTATTGTGAAAAAGAATCCGAGAACTGTATCAACCTGATGTTAACACGTTTTTGTTTTAATACCCGTGTTACCGCTTAATTATTTTCTTCATGTCCTATTTTTCTGAATTTTTTGTTCCATCATACATTAAGTCAAACTTTTGTGGTTTGAATTTTATACTTAAGTACATGTGAACGTTTTTCCAATTTTCATTGGTAGCTCAAGCCTAAGCTCAAATTGTATGTGATTTTTATTTTAATAAACATTTTTATTTTTAACTAGGTTAGAACAATTAGCCTCTATAAATATTAATATACTTAAATAAAATTTAATGGTCGCATGAATAAGCAAAATCTTCTATTGGTTTTTGAATAGTCTTTTTAATTATGTATGAGAAAATAATCTTATGTGAATGTACCTTTAAAAATTTGCTTTTCATGTTTCTGCAAATTGCACTAAATACATACTTTTCTTTTGTTGGCTTATTTGTCTTAAAAAAACAATTATATATAAACTATAAAAACATTAGTTAACAATATAAATAATTTTTTACATATGTGATATATGCATTTTTAATATGATCCCAGTTGATTTATACAACATTTGATTTAGGCTTTAGTTATTTACATGAAAATTGTATATTTATAATGAAACTCATCCAAAACGCATGTGTACAGCGAACGAAAAATAACACCAAATGAACAAGGAAATACTAACACACTCAAAGCTGTGTATACGTATACAATTTTATGCCAGATGAATTCATCCCATGTATTTTGAAAAGAACAAAAAATGTGCGGACTAAAAAATATGCTCGTGTATACATGCGTAATCATAATCGGAAAAAATATTTGTGTTGTGTTGTACCCGAGAGAACACAACATTTAAGTGTTTCCTTTTTCTAGTCTGCCCAGAATTTGTATTTTTGTTTTTAAAGTAAAAGTCGTTCGTTTTTGTTAACTCAGTATTATGCTCAATAAATCAGTGGCTATTTACATGTAAACTATCTTTAAATGCCATTTAAATAACAAATTTCGTTTTTCACCGCAAACTTAAATGTCCCTTATTGACCATTTAAATCGAGCATAGCAAACATGTTATTTTGAGTTTTTTTTTAGCAAAAACGAAAAATTGTGATATTGAGAAAAATTTGCTAAACATTTTTAAAATTTACGTAAATTTTATAAATCATTATAAAAATATTTATTGTGTGTATAGACTTTTAACACAATTGAAAAATTTAATATAATTTCATGCACAACACTTGATATACTTTGAACAATAAGCAAAACACCTAGATATTTTTGTTTACATATTTCATGGTGATAGCACATTTTTCGCATAAATTAATTGAAGTACTTAAATGGAGTTTAAATTTTCATCAAAATTAACTAAAACTACATTTAAATATCCCCTGATTTATTGCCCATTAATATCTAACAAAATATATACACAAGTTCTATAGTTTAAATAAGCACGACCACAATATTAAAAGTTTTGTAAGAACTTTCTTTTCACTATAGATATCTTTGTGCTTTGGAAAAACGTTCAGTGGCTGCTAACTACATAATTTAAAAGAGAAACATTTTTCACTTGTATATATTTAGTTTTTGCGATTTAGTGCTCTTTTCATATATTTTATGTAACAAAAATGTGATTTAATGTACAGACATAAGATATTAAAAATTTTTTAACCGTTTCTTAGTCGTGAATCATATGCAAGTAACGGCGGCAAACATATACTATCGCCGTTTCGCCTAAAGATTTTCAGCCCTTCGACTCAGATCTCTAGAGCATTTTAATACAACACAAAAACATACCTGACTTTTTTATATGCAACACAACAACTTTTTTAAACTGGTCAAAAATTTTATGACAATATGACTATTTAGCACATAGTGTGAATACCCCAATTATTTTATGAATTTTTATATGAAGCACAACAACAACTTATTTAAACTAGTCTAAAATTTTATGACTTTATGACAATATGACTTAATAGCACGAACTGTGAAAACCCCAAATATGTATAAATACATTTGCAATTTGTGAATCTCCAAACAATAATACATTGCTGGATACGTTTCTTTAAATGTCTTTTACACATTGCGAACAGAATTCCATTTAAAACTTGGCGTGTTGGCAAAGAACACAAAACCGAATTATTGCAAAATAAAGCTAGAGTACAAAACTAATTTAGAAAACGATCTGGTTTGTAAATTGACCCAGTTAAATCTGGTTTTAGGAACACAAACGACAGAAATACGGCTCGTAGATTCTTTTCTAGAAGTGATGTTGTGGCCTTTTTGCGTTACTTTACATACAAAAAGCGATGCATGAATTTTACGTCATGCCTTGTAAAAATCATTGTTTAATTTACTAAAAAGTAATCAGATTACAGCAATGTTTTTCCTGGGTATATGTGTGTTTCGTGATTTTAGTTAAATTTAACTAATTTAGACAAATATGAGTGGTAGGCGTAGATTTCACATACAACTACACATCAGACAAGCTTTTAAACTTTGCGGATTTTAATGTAAATATGAATAAAATTATACCACATTAAATCATATACATACTTAATTTCGTTTGTTTACGACAACTACTCTAAAATTTATTTTGAGTTTTGTGATTTTTGTGGATTCTTATATATTGAAGTATTTGTGGGTAGCATGTGTGTCCTTGAACCAATTGTGTTAAGATTTTGCGCCAAATACATATACCGATTCAGCATCAAGTTACACAAATTTCATTTATATACGAGAACTCCTTACAGAGATATTTTTGATTTGTGGTTCTTGTCGATTTTTGCAGATTTAAGGACTTACGCATACTAAGCGTATCCTTGAGCTAGGGTTGCCAGTCGGGCTTGTTTTGGCTGGATTGTCCAGCTTTTTATGTACCTGTCCAGTTTCAAGCTAAAATAAAATTTATCCAGCTATAACAATTTTCCACAAAATGCTCTTAATAATTATTGCTTTAAATAAAATGTTTATTATAATTTTTTACAGCGATGTCCAGACAAATGAAATTGTTTTTTTTTTGTGTCTATTTTTGTATGATTTTGTTTTTTCATATTTTTTTATAATTTTAACGCTAGATGCTGCTATTATTTTGATCGTAGCTGCATAATGTATATCGATATGGATAAATGAACTGAACAAATTTAAGTTTAGTTATATTTTGTTATGTTAATGGTATATTATAGTATTATATAAAAAATGTTAAATATAATATAAACATAAAGTTTTTAATAAAAATGTTTGTATGACAAAAGGGTAACTATTTTTTCGTGAAATATTTATATCAATATGTGCAGCTTTTTTTAATAATCCCGCTTTTTTAATTCAATTGTCCAGGTTTTTGTTACTCTCAATCTGGCAAGCCTATCTTGAGGTCATGCACTTATATACATAATCTTTGATTTTGGTTTGTATAAGTTTCATAGTCTACTACACTATTATGAAAAATATATTGGGAGATTGCCAACAGTTCTACTTTTTGAAATAAACAGTTTTTATATTTTGACGAAAAAGTACAAAAAGTTAATATGTATTAATTTTAATATCGAATACTATCAAATTATCTTTTATAACATATCTTTGAATAAACGACTCTAGGTAGATCTCATTGCAAACTCCAGCAGTAGTCTGCCATCATATGTTAGTTCCAACCTCCCTGATATCGCTCTTCAATTGTCCGAAGATATTGATGAAACCTTTCAGCAGGTTGAAAATCACTAAGATTTTGTGGAAATCGGTTCAAATCCGAGTGCAGGAAGTGTATTTTTTTGGCTGAATCCATATCAAGTAGCACACCAGATTTCATTTGTCTAGGACAACTCCTTCGATTTTTGTCCATTGCTTGCACGGGATCGTAGCAGTGTGCGACGTTCCATTTCTTGTATTTGTTGGTGAAAACGCTTACTATGCTCGTCGCTTTCATTCCCAAGGTTATTTGGGAAGATATGTAAGTGTGAATGCAGAAATTATATTTTTAAGACCTTTTGTAAGAAAGACATAAAAACAAGTAACAGAGCTTTATTCATCTGTGCCGAATCTTACATATCCTTCACCAACATACGTCTGGCATTGCATATATATTTAAGTACAAATTTTGCTCTTTTGTGCTCAGCGTCAGTTACCTTTTTGGTAAGTTTTATGAACAAAATCAATTTCCCACCCCTGGAATCAAAACTTAAATATTTTTATTTATTGTTATACATCTCCATGATGTATAAAGCGGTTTGTTAAGGAAAAAGTTAAAATTTTAAAATATTTTAGTTATTACATGTATTGCAAAATATTGCAGTTATTCAACCCTGGAATCGAAATTTTGATTTTATTATTAATTTTTGATACCAATTTTGTTTTGCCTGAATTAAAAAAATAGTTTTAATTAGTTAAAAAAGAACGACGTTAGTTGTCTTTAATTTTAATTATGTGCTAATTCTTTTTTCCCAAAATCTTACTAAAGATTTCAAAGTGATCAATTGAGGGGTGTTAACTCAATCCTATGTGAATTTCAATGGGGCTGATGCAGATTATCGGGTAACCTTTACTCAACATTTCTTAGAATAACTAAAGACATTTATTTCAAACTTCCATTTTAATAAGTGAGAAGCTTAAAACAAATATGAAAGTCATAACAAGAACCCACTGATCACTTTTGAAACCAGTTGTAGAATAAAACGCACGCTAACCGTGCGATGGTTAGCAAAATATCGAATATTAAATATTAATATGAAAGAACCTCAACTCGCCTTAAATCGCTTAAATAAACCCTTAAAGAAAGCCATAAATGCTCTTGATGCTTTATATTGCATTAAAAAAGCGTATTAAAAATTAGCAGCCGAAATAAATAAGAAATGTTTTGGTAAAGCAGGATTTATAAAAGATTTTGATAATGCGTAAATAGATGCAGAGAATGATATCCCTTATCTATTTGGTCTAGATTGGTTAGGAGAAATGTACAATATATTGATTTCATCAGTATAAATCCGTTGTTATAAGTTTCTGTTAATAAAGTGGAAATAGGCTCGTCAGAATCAGCTCGTATGAATAACATTTGATTGTTATATTTCCCTTTCGGTTTCGCTTAATATGCCCATCCCCCCTAGGATATAGTAAGTGTACGTATGTAAAAATATAGTTAACTAGGTATGGGGATAACTTTATAACCGGTAAAATCAGTTCATAAAAATTTTACGAAGCAATTAATTTCATTTAACTTTTTATAAAATCGTAACTATGCCAATCAATTATTAAAAATTAATAACGAGTGTACTTTCTAATATGAAATGAATTTTTTGTTAATATGCATTTCATTGGATTTAGATTTAATTTTTCATTTTGCCTAATAAATATTTTTTTCTTATCCAGAGGATTTCTAATTGTATAAAGATGTAGAAAAGTAAAATAGAGAATTCATTACGTATAAAAGTTGTTTGTTGGGTTTTGTCAAAGAATATACACTATAAGAAGATGCATGTCGAACAAAAGCATGAAATAAAATTTGAAAATACTTACTGGTGCCGGGGGTAAGGGAAAAAATGAAGAAAAGAGCAGAAAGCAAAATGTTGTATCTGCGGTCATCGAACTTGTTTCATGTTGGTTTCATCAAATTTAACTAGAGCTGTGCCGAACTGAATCAAACGCTCTCAAACGCTCGTTTTTGACAAGAACCTCTGATCAAACCCATTTAAATTACATGGGTTTGATCAGAGGTTGTTGTCAAAAACGAGCGTTTGAGAGCGTTTGATTCAGTTCGGCACAGCTTTAAATTTAACTTATGGTACTGATGGGAAGTAGAGCTGTACCGAACTGAATCAAACGCTCTCAAACGCTCGTTTTTTACAAGAACCTCTAATCAAACCCATTTAAATTACATGGGTTTGATTGGAGGTTCTTGTCAAAAACGAGCGTTTGATTCAGTTCGGTACAGCCCTAATGGGAGGGTGGAAAAAAGCAAAAAACACATGCAAACTTGTTTGAAGATCTTTGCAAAAAATTCGACTTTCATTTCAAAACATTGTTAATGATTAAGCTACAATATTTATATTCGTGTGTAATTTTCTTTTGGTACACATGATGAATGCAAGTGAGAAAAAAAAAACAATTGAATATCGGGCAGGAAATTCTGCGTAAAGATGTGTAAAAGATCTAGAAGACATTTTAAAGGTTTCGGATTTTTTATTCGTTTTAGGGCAAACTTGCCAGAAAAAATGTAAAATTTCTGAAGAAGATTACACAAAAAAATAGGATAAAAAAATTTAAGGCGGAAGCTTTTCTAACTATAAATTTAGATCAGTGTTGCGCAAGCTTTTATTTGGTAATAAATAAAATAGGAAAAGTGATTCTGCTTGCGCAGCCCATTCTCTTGTTGAAACATGTATACTGTAAACAACAAATTGTTTCTCTCGCGCTCTTTGAATTTCTTCAAACAAATTATCAGTAGCAGGAATGGATGAAGCATATTTGTATATTATTTGCCGATGCGTTAGCTGGTTAGTCTGGACATATTAATTAAATAACTTTGTGTCATAAAGTGATTCGAATGAATATTTCCACTTCTAACTAGTGTAGGCAGAATTTTTGCTACTCCATAAACTTATGTTTATGTGTTGAATTATTGTAAAATTTCATCATCTATAAAAAGTGAGACTGTATAGACCTTCCCAACCCTGTTCAGTTGTTTCGCTGCTTCAAATACATTGTAAATGTGTTTATGTAGTGGTGCGCAACACTGATTTAGATAAAGTTGGGGAACGGAAGATACTGAATTCCAGAACTTGTCAACAAACACGCACTGTGAAAATGTCGTCGACCCCTTCTGTTCAAATTGCAAAAAACTAATAGAACTGTCAAATCTATATAAAAATATATAACGATTTTTTACGAAAATAAAAGAAAGTTTTAAATTCCAGAAAGAAAACTAGAACTGTCAGCAAAAGGTTAGAAAATTCTGTTAAAGAATCTATTGATGCCCTACAAAATATTAGCTCAAAATATATATTCCAAGTCTCAATCCACAAACAATTTTCTAAGAAACAGGTTATATTTTAAGTTGCCCTATATTTCCACCATAAATTTCTTTAACCTGGCTTAAGGAATAATGCGTTTGAGGTCGTAAGTCAAAAAAATGCGCACAGTTGGATAAAAGAGCTTCTAAGTATATGGATTTGGTTATAGATGAAATAAGCATAAAAAAAGAGCTGAGGTATAATCAGAGTTTAGATTTAAAAGATGGATTCGAAACAACAGGTTTTGTTAGAACTAAAAGTATTGGTACTAATGCGTGTGTTTTTATGGTAAAAGCCTTGTTTTTAAATTGGAGTATCATTTTAAACTATTTTATTTCCCAAAACGGTTTATCTTCGGATACTTTAACTTATATTGTTACAGAATATATAACCATTTTGAAAAGCATTGGTATAAACATATGTGTTCTTGTATGTGATCACGGCTCAACTAACAGAAAATGTTTTTCCAACCTGAAGGTATCTGTGCAAACTCCATTTTTTTAACTAAATGGCCAAAAAATTTTTTGTGTATATGATATCTCGCACTTAATAAAATCTTTAAGAAATGGGTGGTTGAAATGTGACCTTAAAACATCTGATGGAACTGTAATCATGCAAATAATTAAAGAGCAATATGAAATGGAGGCAACTGCAAAAACCAAAATGTGCCCAAAATTTACACGACAATATATATATATATATATATATATATATATATATCTAAACAGATTTAAAAAATGCGTGTGAAATTCGCAACTCAACTCTTGCAGGTGCTATTAAAATTGATAAGTGTTAATAGTGGTTCCCTTTTTGGCGATAACTGCTATAGATCTGCAATTCAAGAATGAACTTCACAAATTTATACAAAACTATATAGCATATCAAAATGACGTGGAATTCGTTGACCAGAAGAAGCGTGTTTTCTATTTAAATGGCATGAAGCTTACTCTTAATTCAGTACATTTTCTGGTTAATGGCATTTTAAAAGAAGAAGTTAGAAAATAAATTTTTTTGATTGGCAACAATAGAAACTCTTCCGTAGTCGAGTTAATTAATATTTAATAATTTTAATAAAATAAAAAACTCTAATGAAAGGGTTGATGTTGATTTCGACGATGATGCATATGCAGATTACTTTTTAGAAGATATTTTTTATAATTCTGAGAACATAAATTTTGATCTGGTTTCCATGAAATACTTCCTTGGGTATGTTGCATTTAAAATTATTCCAATATTGCAATGTGAAAAATGCTGTAATGAGCTTAGGAAGATGGATGAAGTTTTAACCGCCCCAAGCGAGCTTTTTATATTCTTTAAAAACTATCAGTCTCTGACAAATTTTTCAAATTTAGCTGCTCCATTAGACAAACTAATGAAGCAAGTAAGAAACATATTTCTCAATATCTTAATAACTGAACCGGAACGAAATGGTATAAAGCTGGAATCGAATTTCACGTTCTGAAACAGTTTTTTATATTTGTAGTTTGACGTTTCTGTTTTAGAGAGTGAGAGCAAAAGAGAGTAACGTGTTTCGGAACCTGAATTGGTTTAATTTTAATTCACGTTCCGAAACATTGCAACTGTGCTGACAGAAAGTTTAATTTCTTAAGTGAAGTAGAACTGAGATGCCACAGCATATTATATGTACATATGTATAGTAAATAACAGAACTTGTTTTATACTTTTGTACGTATAACAACACACTTGTTTCGTATTGTTTGTGTATATAATAAAATACGGAGCATTTGTTTTGTATTAAAAAAAATATAACTGGTGAATATTGTTATAAATAAAATTAAATAAATAGTGATATTGCCCAATTGTAAAACTCACACACATAGTTTACAAAATTATTTCATATGGTAGTCTTGATGTTGCAGAACAAATGCGCGAAGTGGGTGAATCGCTTCAGAGCATACTCTCAAAAGCTAGAAATTTTGTCGAACGTCAATATCGTTCTGAAACCATGGGTGAATCCAGCTTAAAATCATTTATTATTGACTTGTGCAAACGCTCAACCCAAGAGTGGTTCAGTGATAATTGTTCCAACCATAAACAGCAATTATTGGACTTTTTATTATTGGTAATTCTTCGAAAACACTGCTCTTGGGATATAGAAAAAGGTAGTTCTAAGCAAGGAAAAGTGCAGATTTTATCTCATAAATAAAACTACAAATTTATAAAAAAATAATAAAAAAAGAAATATAACAAATAATAAAAAATAATTAAATAAACAAAATATTAGTAATAAATAATAAAAATTCTTACGTATTGTTTTATAGGGGCATATCCTACGGGCTTTGTGGTCAATAGTATCTCTGATCAAATATGAATCAAAACTAAATCATTTTATCTTTTACCCAACGTTTCGTTTGTTCTTTGCAAACTTCTTCATCGGTTTTGTTTATTATTAATTTTGTAGTTATATCTAGCACAAAAAAAAAATTATATATATATATATATATATATATATATATATAAATTATATAAGATATGTTTAATAGTCCTGGTATTTCACAACTCATTAACTTACGATTTATGTCCTAGTCAAATTATTTGTTCTCAACATTCTACTTAATACTATTGTCAGTGATCTTTAACTAATTTAGGTTATCGCAATTGAATACTGGAGCTTTGTGTTATCCTTGTCTTCTTTATAATTCATCGTCCTGTGTATTTTTACTTTTTCTTGTATGCGTAGGCTCTCTATAGTGAAAGGTTTGTTTGTCATTTTCTCTTTGTTTAAAATTTTAACATTGTTGAAGTTAATTTTATGGTCTTTCTCTTTTGCATGCTGTGAAAGTGCAGCATGCAAAAGAGAAAGACCATAAAAAGCAAACTTTTTTAAATCTGTGTCCTCCATCATTTTAAATGAACGACAGTTTTCGACTGCCCATTCTGTCACTACACACAAACCTTCTTTTATTGTGAACTCTCCCGTTAAACATTTTTTTCACATCGGGAATTAGCAGCGTACCGTCGTTTGATGCTTTTATAATTAAGAATATATGTAATTTTAACAAATAAATTAATAAATGGTTGTGGAAATATACATACCAATAAATATTTATAACCGTAAATATGGAATTATATATGTACTAAACTTACTTCATTTATTTCCATATTCTTAAATTAACCACCTTACCATTACCTTACCACTTAAATTCAGACTAAAAGTTTCAGTCTAAAACCAAAGAATATACACTATAAGAAGACGCATGTAGAACAAATCACGAAATAAAATTTTAAAATCTTTATTGGTGCCTGCGGTAACTTGGGGATTACACGATAAAGTTTTGCCTTTCAATTTTTAACACACTCATACTTTTTTACCAATACACTCATACTTTTAAAAATTGAAACGAGCTTGCTTCCAATTTCTCTTTCCAGCTGAGTGTTTCAATATACGTTCAAGAAAACAGCTAATTACAATTATTTAGTATTATTTTTCCCTTTATACACATATTTTAAACATTTGAGTGCAATATTACAAGTAAATAAGAGTGAAATATGTTTGTGAATAAAAATAATAAATATAACGATGTATTGCGGTTCATACAGCTATACAGGAATCATGATATCCTATGGAACATGAATCATATAGGCGAAACGATTTAAAATGCCTGTGGAAGAGGTAAAGAAAAAAATAAAGTCCCTGCGAACAGCTTACAGTGCAGACAAATATAAAGTGGAACAAAGTAATAAATCTGGATCAGTGTTTTGGTATAATGGGATGACTTTTCTTAACGTGTCTCTAATTCGCCGGAAAACTGTTGATAATTCTAAACAGGTAAGTGGATAAACAAAGTAAAAAACATTTTATTTCTTAGTTGATGCAAATATCTTTATTTAATATTAGTTTTTTGCCACTTAAAGTCTACATTTCCATATGTGGTTAAGTATCATGACAGCTCATCTCTAGTTCTGCACGCATACTTATAAGTTTTGTGGCCTTGGTTTCCAATTGATGAAAACGCTTCCACAACTAGTTTCTCTGCCGGTTCTGCCACTGTTGTTGCCGTTCTAGGCTTAGTTAAATAATTATGGAGGACACATCAAGCCTTCACAATAGCGTCCACAGTTTTTGGTTGTACTTCGATTGCTCAGGGGAATATGCGGAATCTATTAGACAGCCGACCGGAAGCACATTCTACCACCATCCGTGCTCGACATAGCCTCTAATTAAAAATTTCCTGTGGCACGCTTAATATCATACTTCTGCTGTATGGCTTCATTAGATGTCTGTCCAGCGCAAAAGCATCGTCGCCAACAAAAAAATACGGAATTTCATTTCCTTCACCGGAGATTAGTTGGGTTGATTGTGGAATATTTAAAGTTCCATTCCGCAAGTCTTAATATAAATTACTGTCACTATAGATGATGTTGTCAGACGACTTACCATTGCAGCCTACATTTATGTATGTGAAGCGGCTATGTGCGTCAACAGCAGCAAATAGCACTAAGCTAAAAAACCCTTTAAAATTATAAAATTGGGAGCCTGTATGTGCCGGAGCTATAATCCGGATATGCTTCCCATCCAGTGCACCCAGTGTATGTGGAAATTGCCAACATTTTTGAAAATCATCAGATATTCGCTGCCATTCTAATTCAGTATTGGGCATCTGTTAAGAAATAAATTAAAATTTGTAATATGTACATTTATAAACATATATTTTTTATATTAATAGGGAGATAATAGTACATTGGTCGAAACATCATTGGACTCTGAGATGAACGATTCATTTTCAAAAGCGTATCCTTCATGTTCAAAGAAGCGAATGTCTGATGCTGAAATCTTGGAAGAGGATTGCTAGAATTTTAAATTTTCTATAATACTTTTCTATTTTTAAACTTTTTATTTTAGAACAGCGTGTTTCCTATTAACCACTCATAAATTTTATTTATTTATTTATTTAAGGGCTTGTTATTGATGTTATTGATTTAAAGATCTCATTTTTTGTTTGTTTTCTTATAATAGTTTTTAATAAAATGTTTATTAAAATGAATTGATTTAAATAACAATAAATCAAGTTTTGAATTAAGTGAATTATAAAATCTACATATCGCTCCTATATATGCAACTCACTTTTAAATATCTATCTTGTAGACTTTCGTATATGGTTTCCAGGACTTCAGGCACAAAGACGCCTATTGTGTTTCTGAAAATCCTGGACAAGACTTCTAACGACTTGTAGGAGCCTCCAGTAGCTATATACCTTATTGTAACACATAATTTCAGACGTGGTGAAATAGCTACCCTATTACTATATAAGATCGTACACCTAGTTGTAGACAAAAACATTTAATAAATTTTATTACAGCTGGGTTCAATATCTACTTTACCATTTTTAGTAGCTCTTCAAACTTATTTATATCAATGCGGGTAAGGTTTCTGAAGTCGTCATCGTCATCTTCTCACATCAAATCCTTTAGCAAATGAATCTCCAAATCGTGATCCACCCTTAAATAAAAAGTAGTATATACATACATATGAATGTACATAGAAAATAAATTTCTCACAGTTTACTTACCTTGCAACTAATAATGTAATATGTTTTATTGCCAATAAGGTAATTTTATATATATATATATATATATATATATATATATATATATTATTCTATGGATATTTTATTTTACGAAGTTGAAAGTATTTTTCAAAAATTGCGTCAGGTATTGCATATGTATGTAGGTATTACCACTTAGGTGCGGATCGATATTTATTTTTTTCTACACAAATAAAACACATATTCTTTACCCTACATTAATACAAACAAATGTTAAGCTCATTTTCTTATTCACATATATTCATATATTTTTTAAGAAGTAATGCCTTTGAGGTCGTAAATGGTTTTGGTTATGGACGAAATGATCACAAGAAAAGTATTAAGGTATAATCAGACTTTAGATTTAATAGATGGATTCGAAACAACAGGTTTTTTAAGAACTAAAGTGTTAGTACTCATGCGTATGTTTTTATAGTAAAAGTATTGTTTTCTAACTCGAGTATAATATGAAAAAATTCGCGTGAGACTCGCAACTAAATTTTATAGCAGAACTGTTACAGCTTCTATTAAAACAATATGCAAAACT
>OY776277.1:74536664-74576664 GCA_963675445.1 Linnaemya vulpina | reverse complement strand
TATATATATTACTAGGCGCGCCCCGCGGTTTCACCCGTTAGTCTCCATCCCGTGGGAATGTCGGATTAAAAGTAGGCTATGTGTTGAGAGAAATATTGGCTCTAGCTAAATATATGTGTATAGCTATTAACAAGCACGATTTCATATTCACATTTAAATATTACTTGCATAAGTATAGAAATGTGTTATCAGAGGATATATTGCAAAAATTTATACCTATTAACGGGAAATATTATATTCACAAATTAAAAAAAAAAAAATTTACAACCTATCAACAAAGAAAACATCAGTACAATAGGTAACGACAAATATTAATTTCTCAAATTAACAGAATGATATATTTTCCTTCTTACTTTACACTTATCGTTATATTTTCGACAATTTACACAACATCTTTATAAATTTTATCCTATCTGATAAATTTTATCCTATCTGATGTATAAGCTAATTTATTATAAAGTTTCATTAAAATCCATGCGGTAGTTTTTGCGTGAAAGAGTAACAAACACCCACACATCCCCATATCTACACATCCCCACTCACAAACATTCTGCTTTATAATATTAGTAGGATTTATTGAAAAAGTAAGTATCAACAAATTTTATTTTATTGGCGCAGGTGATTCGTTCGGCATTAGTAAATTACAAAATTAGCGCCAAAATTCTGTATGGAGCTATTATTGAATGATTTTTTTAGTGGATCTATGAATCGTTCAGGAATTGACCTGTTTTATTTTAAATGAACTCATTAAATATGAATTGCATTGAAATATAAATTAATTCATCATAAATCAAAAATTTTGAATGTACTCACTTTGTTAAAATAGAAGAATTGGTTTTGTATTAGAAATAAGTTATTAAGGAATTCAAAGAAAGTCATAGTAATTAGTTTTTTTTATTCACAGAAAATGGTCATATGCAATAACCCTTTCTATAAATTCTATTATGTTGTTGTACACTAAAGCTAAAACATTTAGGTTTTTTGTAAAATATAACATAAAAAAGATGCATTTATTTTGGTAAAATCAAGAGAGTTGGAGATTTTAATAAAAATATTTAAACCTTTTTAAAAATGTTTATATAAAAAAAATTTAATTATTATAAGTAATATTTTGTTTATTTTAATATATTGCATTTATTTATAAATTTTTTTTATATTTCTTTTTATTACTTTTTTTTAGAGTTGCTTTTGTATAATAAACTAATTTTTTGACATATTGTCATTGTACTATTATAATATGAAATTTATTTGTTGGGTGGTTAAGCAATGTCTATATGCATTTCATTGGCGCTTCTTACCATATCGTCAGTAGACTTCAACCACAGTTTTGCAAAGTTTCAAACTTCTCAACTTATTAAAAGACTTCCGAAAACCATCTGAGAATTATGTTAAATAAATTAACTATAAAAATTCACAAACAATTTCAAAAAATCACATTATAATAAGTGTAGCAGGCTATGAAACTTATACAAACCAAACCCAACAAACAACTTTTATTCGATACGACTCTATTTTATTTTTCTATACCTTTATACAATTAGAAATCCCTTGGATAACAATGAAAGTATTTATAAGGCAACAAATAAATTTCATATTATAATAGTACAATGACAATATGTCAAAAAATTAGTTTATTAACAATTCAATTGAGATTTTATTTTTCATTTTGCCTTATAAATACTTTCATTGTTATCCAAGGGATTTCTAATTGTATAAAGGTATAGAAAAATAAAATAGAATCGTATCGAATAAAAGTTGTTTGTTGGGTTTGGTTTGTATAAGTTTCATAGCCTGCTACACTTATTATAATGTGATTTTTTGAAATTGTTTGTGAATTTTTATAGTTAATTTATTTAACATAATTCTCAGATGGTTTTTGGAAGTCTTTTAATAAGTTGAGAAGTTTGAAACTTTGCAAAACTGTGGTTGAAGTCTACTGACGATTTGGTAAGAAGCGCCAATGAAATGCATATAGACATTGCTTAACCACCAAACAAATAAATTTCATATTATAGTTGCTTTTGTATTTTTATTTATTTAAAAAATCTGCACTTTTCTTTGCTTGGAACTTTTTACCTTTTTCTATAGCCCAAGAGCAGCGCTTTCAAAGGAGGACCAATAATAAAAAGTCCAATTATTGCTGTTTATAGTGGAAACAATCATAACTTATCCATTCTGTGTTGAGCGTTGGCACAAGTTTATAATAAATGATTTTATTATTCCGGTTCAGTTTTAAAGATATTGTGAAATATTAAAATATGTTTCTTACTTGCATCCATTAGTTTGTCTGATGGAGCAGCTAAATTTCATATCTCATGGAAACAAGTTCAAAATTTATATTCTCACAATTATTAAAAATATATTTTAAAAAGTAATCTGCCTATATACATATATCGTCGTCAAAATCAACAACAACCCTTCCATCAGAGCCTATTTCAGTATGTTCACTTGAAGAATATAAATCATAATCATTACTTTTTGGTAAACATAGATCATAAGTACCAATTTATTCAATCCCGCCTTGTGCAGCTTCACAGTTAGTCGAAAAACTTAATTGAATAATTTTAGCAACAATAACTTTTGCCAAAATAATATTCAACTCGGCTACGGAAAGGTTGCTATTGTTGCCTCCCTTTTGCCGCAGTACAGAAAATATATTCTCTAACTTGTCCTGATTAAGAAATTTTGTCATGACATAATATAGATCACCCCTTCTTTTAAAATGTCATTAACGATTAAATGGTCTGCATTAAGAGTGAGCTTCATACCATTTAAAAAGAAAACAGGATTCTTCTGGTCAACGAATTCCACCGTCATCCAGATATTCCATAAAGTGTTGTATAAATTTGTGAGGTTCATTGTTAACTGCAGATCTGTAGCAGTTATCGCCATAAAGGGAACCACTACTAAGACAATCCAAAATCTTATAAATTTTTTCCACAAACTGAGCTGTTGAAAGGCCTACCTCTGCAGAAGAGCTCTTAAATTTTGTAGTTTTGCATATTGTTTCAATAGCAGCTGTAACAGTTCTGCTATAAAATTGAGTTTCGAATCTCTCGCGAATTTTTTCAAATTATACTCCAATTACAAAACAATGCTTTTACTATAAAAACACATGCATGAGTACCATTACTTTTAGTTCTTACAAAACCTGTTGTTTCGAATCCATCTATTAAATCTAAATTCTGATTATACCTTAACTCTTTTCTTATGATCATTTCGTCCATAACCATAACCATTTACTTAGAATCTCTTTCGTCCAACTGTGCGCGTTTTGCTTTACGACCTCAAAGGCATTATTCCTTAAAAAATATATGTATGTATGGGAATAAGAAAATGAGCTTAACAATTGTTTGTATTAATGTATGGTAATGAATATGTATATTATTTGTGTAGGAACAAATATATATCGACTCGCGCCGAAGTGTTAATACCTACATACATGTGCAATATCTGATACCATTTTTGAGGACTGCTTTCAACTTAGTCAAATAAAATATCCATAGTATTTAAATGTAAAATACTTTATTGGTAATAAACAAAAAGAGTTGTTTCCTTTTTTTAAGATTTAAAATCTTAACCTTCTGAGCACTAGATGATATGTACTTATAGATCTCCCATGAAGAATGTTCACGCAGTGAAGTTTTTAATAGAAGATTAAGCATTTATATTCTATGTACAACAAATTTTTTATAAGAACTTTTCTACGGAAAAGTTTTTGATACACAAGCTTTTCGACATAAAAATTATCGATATAGAATATTTTATAGAAAATGAGTTGTAATGAAAAGTTTTCTCTCTGTTTACAATTTTTACAACAATTTTATAAAATGTTTGCTATTGAAGGATTTTTATTACAATTTTTTATATGAAGGGATGTAGCTTATGAAATTTTTTATAATAAAAAATATTTTTTGTCATAGAAACATTTTTGTTCTGGAATTTTTTCTACTAACATTTTCATTATGAATGCATTTTTTACTATAAACAATTTTTCATTATAAAATATTTTTTAGAAAAATATATAAAAAAATTTACTATTTATATTTATATTTTCTACAGAAAAAATTTCAGTGTGTGCAGACTAAACATTGTAGAAAATAAAAATGTATGTACATATATGCAAGCAACAAACATACACAGCACAAAGTCTAAGAAAACATATTAAGTTACTCAAAAATTGTGTTTTCAGAATACATGAGAAACAGAATAAATAAGCCATTGGATGTCATTGCTATATACTTGTCCCCCGCATCTTAGAGAGTAAATTTTTGTATTTTAATAATATATGGCGTGCAACATCTTTATACATACAATAGAGTATTTGCTTCTGACTTTAGTTTTCCAAATGTATGAGCTTTCAAAATTACGGTCGCATATACATATAAAGATTTTTGTGTAATCTTCTTCAGGCATTAGACATTTCCCCGCAAATTTGCCCTAAAATGAATAAAATATCGTAAACCTTTAAAATGTCTTCTAAATCTTTTACACACCTTTACCCAGCATTCATCATGTATAGCAAAAGAAAATTACACACGCACATAAATATTGTAGCTCAATCATTCACAAAATTTAGAAATGAAAGTAGAATTTTCTGTAAAGATCTGTGTTTTTTGCTTATGTTTTTTTCCACCTTCCCTTCAGCACCTTAAGGTGCATTCACCCATGGTTTCAGTGCAATATTGACGTTCTACAACATTTTTAGTTTTTTGAGAGTATGCTCTAAAGCGATTCACCCACTTCGCGCATTTGTTCTGGAACATTAAGGCTACCATATGAAATAATTTTGTAAACTATGTATGTGTGTGAGTTTTACAATTGGGCAACCACTATTTATATAATTTTATTTATAACAATATTCACCAGTTATATATATTCCAATACCAAACAATACAAAACAAGTACTTTATTATATACTCAAGCAATATGAAACAAGTGTGTTGTTATACATACAAAGTATAAAACAAGTTCTGTATTTTACTATACATATGTACATATAATATGTTGTGGCATCTCAGTTCTGCTTTACTTAAGAAATTAAACTTTCTGGCAGCACAGTTGCAATGTTTCGGAACGTGAATTAAAATTAAACCTCACTCTCTAAAAAAGAAACGTCAAACTACATATAAAAAAATGTTTCCGAACGTGAAATTTGTTCGGAAACCATGGGTGAATCCAGCTTTAAGTTAAATTTGCTAAAATCAACTTTAAACATGTTCGATTACCAACGATCCAACACGTTTTTTCCCTTACCCACGGTATCAATAAAGATTTTAAAATTTTATTTCATGCTTTGTTCGACATGCGTCTTCTTATAGTGTATATTCTTTGCATATACCTAAGTATTTCGCGACGTAAGATCAATACCATAAACCAATTATTTTTTGTTTGTTTGTTTGTAAATTGAACCTATTTCATGCTTTGGGAAGCTTCAATTGTCTATTAAAAACTAACAAAACTAAAATTTGTTTCCAGGGATGGGAAATTAAGTTTTTTTTTTGGCACATTCACTATTTTGTGGTACATGTAATAACTAATATGTTTGTTAAATAAAACATCATGAAGATTCGCATTGATAAAAAAAGTTTTAAAAATTAAAATTTTCTTTCCAGGGGTCGAGAAATTGAAATTTTTTTATACACAAACCCAACAAAAAAGGCAACTGACTTTGTTTTTTTTTGCTAACTAAAATTTTTTTATAACTTAGGGAGAACAATTTTTGTACCAAAAATATCAAAATTTCTTTTGACAAGTGCAATATATATATATATAAGTATATATATATATATATATATATATATATATATGTATATGTATATATATTTATATATATATATATATATATATATATATATATAAATATATATGTATATATATATATATATATATATATATATATATATGTATATGTATATATATATATATATATATATATATATATATATATGTATATATATATATATATATATATATATATATATATATATGTCTATATATATATATATATATATATATATTTATATATATATATATATATATATATATATATATATATGTATAAATATAATATATATATATATATATATATATATATATATATATATATACATATATATATATATATATATATATATATACATGTATATATATGCATATATATATATATATATATATATATATATATGTATATATGTATATATATATATATATATATATATATATATATATATATACATATATATATATATATATATATATATATATGTATATATATATATATATATATATATACATGTATGTATATATATATATATATATATATATATATATATATATATATATATATTGTATATATATAGTGCATGAAATTGACCAAAATGGTTAAAAATTTTAAATATTTCCGTAATAAAACTACTATATACCTTATAAAGAGTTACATCGGTATAGAAAAATGAGATGAAAAATTTTAATTTGTTCATACATAAAAGTAAACAAAGAGGCAACTAACGTCGTTCTTTTAATAATTAAAACTATTTTTGAATTCAGGAAAAACAAAATTGGTACAAAAAAAATTTAAATTTTTAGTCCAGTGTTAGACAACTGCAATGTTTTGTAGTACATGAAAGTGACCAAAATTGTTACAAATTTAAAATTTTTATATGAAACTACTTTATGCTTTGCTTCTGTATGTTCTTAATTTTGGTTTTTTCAGTGCACTTCGTGAAGAATTAATTTGGTATTATATACGAAAAATTAATAATTATTCGATTTCAGAGTTGACAAATGTATATATTTGCTTAGTACACATAAGTTACTAAAATTAATTTTTTGTGAATTAAACCTCTTTTATATATTTTAGGAAGAATTAAATTTGAGTTACACAATTAAATATCAGTGCGTCGTTTCTGTAACTGATGTGCGAAGTTCTCACATCGAAGAACTAAATAATTATGGTTGTCATGCTTTTTATTGTAGGGTAATCCGTAGAATAATATATTTATTATTATAAAAGACCAACAAAATTTTAAATGCATTAAGAAATATATTCTGTCTCATCTTCTGTTTCACAGAGTGGCGAAAATTTTTTCGATGCGAGAAGTTTTCACTTCAGTTACAGAAACGAGGCACAGGGTTCTAAAGTTTATAGTACATAAAACTAAACGAAAAACATAGTAGTTGTTTTATATTTGTATATAATTTTTTTTTTTTTTGGTAAATTAAACCGACTTTATATCTCAGGAAGAATTAAATTACTATTCAAAATCAAAAAGAAGTTAAAAAAGGCAGTTTTATGTTTGTATAATTTAAATTTTTTTTTTTTTGGCTTCTAATATTTTAGCTTTTAAAGAGCTTAAGACTTCGTTCTTGGACTGATGGATTGGAAAGGAACTTAAATAACGTGGTATTGAAATTCAGAAAAATCGGAATGTTCCCGGCTGGGAAGTTTACACCTGTTTCCCGACGCAAAATTATTACTAAAATCCAATTATTTGTTTGTTTGTTGGTAAATTGAACCTATTTCATGGTGTGGGAAGCCTCAATTGTCTATTAAAAGCTAAACTAGTTACATTTTTTTCAGGGATGGAATTTTTTTTTGCACATTCAGGATTTTGTGGTACATGTAATAACTAAAGTATATAAAAATTCTAAGTTTTTCTTAAGTAAAAACGTTTAAAATTAAACAAATTAAAATATCATTTCCAGGGGTGGGATATTGTTTGTTTTTTCAATAATAAAAGTAACCAAGAAGGCAACTGACGTTGTTTTTTTTTGTTAACTAAAACTATTTTCTAACTTAGGAAGAACAAAATTGGTACTTAAAAATATACGAGTATGTAACGCCAGACGCACGTTGGTGAAGGTTATATAAGATTCCCACAGCCGAATATAGCACTTTTGCTTGTTTTTGTTCATATGAATTCGGCATTTCCAGAGTGCCAAAACGTTAAGCAAACAATTTCAAATTGTGAACTGCCAATGTCTACATCACAACAACATTCGTTTTTAAAATTTTGCGTATTTACTTCCTTTGGGTTTTTGGTTTAATAAAACCGAAAAGTGGGTTAAATCACTTCTATAGCCTTGTTATTTTGCATCACTCTGAACCTTGTACCGCGCAAAATATTTGTATTGAAATTAGCTTATGTCCTATGTAAAAATTTCTTAAAATTTTTAATTGTTTGGTTAAAAAGAGAAAACTTATAAACAGCATAGTTTCGATATATCATAAAAAGTTTGAAGCTTTGTCTACTATATCTCCATCATTTCTTCACTAATCTTGCCATGCAGTGTAGGCTTACTTTGGTAATTCATTACCTTTTAACGAAAAACTATTGAATGAACTAATAAATATTTTTGAGGATATGTAGATATTTGCATTTAAACCACATCATCGTTTTTAAAAACCCAAATAATGGTAATTTGGCTATATCTCGAAAACTGTTCTACTTTCGACGATTTAGATTTCATATTCGGATTCAGCGAACATGGGATTGGTTAGATACATTTGGTCAAAAAACTGTCACGTAGTGTAATCAGTAGATGTCTATTATTATGCTTTCTCCACAAAGTATATTTTAATTTTTTATCTGATATGTGGCAGTTTGATTTCTTCTGATTCTAAGGTTTTCATTTTATTTGTTTTAAAAGCTTTGTATATATCAAAATGATTGCAACATATTTTCCAATTGTGCCTCATTTGATGTTCTGAATATGTTTTGTTGTTTTATTTCTAGGCTATGGCCATGGGATCTGTTTTCTGTCAGCAGAAGAGCTAACCTTTGTTCAATCATTGGTTGCGATATGTTTTGCGTTGAAAATGATTTGCATTTCTTATTGAATTTGGATAACGGTTGGCTTTTATTTTTTTTACCAAAAGAAGATCCAAAAACGTATCTGTATTGAAAAGTTAATCAGCTGGACCTGACATTTTAATATTTGTAATCAGCAAGTTTTATGTTAGAGGGTAGGTTCCAATCTACAATATCTATGCCGCGCACTTTAGGTCAAACATCAGGTTTTTCTGTGTGAAAGTCGTAAAATCAACTTGCGATTCTGCTATTGTTGTTGAATTTAATTTGAGAGACTTCAGAATAAGGAGAAGTAATTTTTTTTTTTGGATATAACATTAATAAGCGTTAGACCAAAGACTCTATAATATAAAGATGTTGTACGCCATATATTATTAAAATTAAAAAATTTTGTGCTTCTCTATGAAGCGGGGGACAAGTATATAGCAACGAAATCCAATGGCTTATTTATTCTCTTTTCCTACTATTTTCGAAAATGAATTAACATTTTTAGAAATCCTATTATTTTTCCGGTACGGGGAGAAATAAATATCAAAAATTCCCCCATATCAGTAATTATTATTTTTTTTCGTAATTTTAGTCTATCATATCTCATACAAAATGATAAAGCGTGATATATTAAACTTTTTAGTATATCTTTTTTGTTTACAGTTTTGAAAATAACTATTGGTATTCAAATAACATTATATATATAGGGTTGCCAAATTGACAACACTAGATATTTTAAAATTAAATTGTAATTTAAAATAAAAAATATATTTATATAAAGATTAATAATAAAGTAACAAACAAATTCAAATAACCCAACAATTTCTTAATCACTAAAATAATTTTCAGTTTTAATAAGTGTTAAAAGACTCATCCACTATTATGTAATTAATAATTTCGTGATTATTGTAGAAAAAGCTGTTTGTATTTATTGTATTTCTATTAGATGAAATTAATGGATCAGAAAAAATTAGGAGTTTATTTATTAAATCTTGATTACAATTTTCTCTGCTATTTTTTCGAGTGTGCTCAAGTCGGTTCTTTCTACTCGTTTTGTGTAGACATTTTAAAGCATCTTCAGAAAGCATTCCTAAAATGAATCAAGAAAATATTTGAAACAAAGTGTTTATTTCATACAGGTATTTAAATATTACCAACAGGTAAATCAAAATATTTTATCCTTTCACAACAATGAATGGGAAGTTTATGCAACGTTAATGGCATACAATATTTCTCGAGCTTCCTCCGTTAGCTGTTTAAAGTTCGCTATATTTATAGGTTTTCCAGAGGATACTGTTTTTAAGATTATATTCAAATTATATATCAATTTTTCATTAACTCCTGTAATCTCGGTCGATTTTTTTAATTCGTTAAAAGAATTTCGAGCTGTATTGCCATCATTACTAGTGCCAAAATTAGACTTCACTTTATCAACTGTTAATCCCGTCTCACATCGAAATTTATCTTGAATTTATTTGTTTTCTTTTATTGTACAGCGTTTTCCTATCATTCCTAACTTGCCAAGTCTTAAAAGGCAATCGATACGCAATGTGTAACATGCACTCAAAGCATCTTAGCAAACAACGTGAAGGTGAAATTCCATATCTATAATGGTTGGGAGAATAAGTAATGCTAAGTTTGTTCATATTTTTAGGTTTAGCTTGTCATAAAAACCACTTGGACCCCGCGTTTCTCGCTAAAGTACGTATTTGTATTAATAAACGGTTAGTCTCACATGGTGTCCAAATATGTGAGATTAAGGTTTTATATGTTTTAGAATCATCCATTATCAAACATTGATAATTTTAGTAAATATATCAAATATGGATGATTTTTAAAATCGTTATATATCAAAAGTTGGTGTAGAAACCACGTAAACCTTTTTATACATATTTTAGTATATATATGTATATATATATATATATATATATATATATATATATATATATATCAGAAAATAAGATTATTGATGCATAAAAGTAGTTTTGTGATGTGCCTGTTTTTTCGGATCCATCGAAGCTGACAAATTTTTTTTTTTATGTACATATTTTGGCTAAATTCTTCACAATTTTTCTTACAGTGTTGCCATAAATATTTGAAGTTTAGGATTTTTTCATCATTCCTGCTACATTTGTGAATAAAACAAATATAACTGCAAGCATTTTTATTGATAAATTAATTTTTTATATTCATTTTATCAAACCTAATTTTTCTTACTTAAAAGTTATGAAAAAATTATGAAAATAGTTCGACTTTAAGGCCGTATAACTTTTTATATGTGGGAGTGTCAGCTTTTATTTTATATGTTTTTTTTTATAAGCTCGAATTTTTTTTTTGTGTTTTTCCTTTAGACAGTTTACTGTGCAATAGGTTAAATTATTTATTTTATTAAATTCTTAAAGGAATTGTTTTGATTACTATTGTATTATAGCCGCAATTAATTTCGCACAGAAAAAGTAGTCATTTGACCTAATATGCAGCGTTGACAATGAATTGATGATAAAGCACTGCATACAACGTGGGGGCATATTCATATGATAATGATTTAGGTGTAATTTTGCATACATATTTAGCACAAACCGTATTTGCGCCACCCATGTCGCAAATGTTAGTGTAATTACTTCTACGTGCAAGCTGTGTTAATTCTGCTTATCGTTCTGAGAACAGGGGTGAAGTAAAACTCTCACCAGCATAGCAGTTGTACTCGAGGAGCATAGGACAATCATTGCTGTATCCAGAATTACAGATCCATATACAATCGGTACTTTCACACAGGAGGTATTGGTTAAAACATCACTAGACGCGACTGTCGCGGCTTTTTATGTAGTAAAGTGTGATGTGTTGAATTTCATTTTTGACATTTATTCAAGGACGAACAGGAGCTTGCGATATGATCCTAAGCTGTCTTGGGTATATATATATATATATATATATATATATATATATATATATATGTATATATATTGGGTTATAATATTTAAACTATCAAAGTCCTTCAAATTTGTGAAACGATATGCGCTATTTATTCTGATTGATTCACTTATAGTACATTGTTGGGTTGACGATAAGTAACACGGTATTTGAGTTTTCTGTGCCAATATGTGACTATTTTGTTTTTTGATCCTTTGAATATTGAAAAAATTAATCAGATGGGATTAAAATAGTTAAAATAAATCCGGCCACTTAGTTTTTTGCAGTCATTTTCAGTAACGGAATAAGTTGCGCAGCATTGTATGTCAAGCATGATTCTTGATATTGCAATTTATTGAATGCGGTTTTCGCGAACATGTGAATAAAACAAATCTTTCTGACCCTAACTCTGGTAATTGATGTAGTAGAAAGCTAAACAAGCAGAAGTACATTGCTTAATTGTCAAAAGTGCACTGAATAGAGACATCTCTGATATTTTACCAGCGATAAAATGGTAACTTTTTCGTCCAAAGGCTCTGTACTGCGAGAATGAATAGAATCCTTTATTGAAAAGAAAGAAATAGGAGTATCTCAAGACAATATGAGATAGATAGAAGATAGAAAAAGATAATGCATTGTTTTTTCGCGGGACATTTTTCGGGTGAGACTTTCTCGTTTACTTCCGAAGTCTTTGTTTCGAGATTCCAATGCTGCTTCCGACAACATTCCTATAGGAAGATGTAGCACTTCCACACTTGGATAATATCTGTAACAGGAATAAGGACATATACCCCAACGTTCATGAGAGGAACCCACAAGCATTAAAAAGATTTTTCCATTTAACATTGCTTTATTTTAGCTTTGATGGCATAAATTTTTTTCTTAGCTAGAAAATTGCTTTCTTTTTCAAATATAATATTGATTGGCCTGAAATATCTTGTGGAAGATGGGAGTGGATTTTGGTACTTTCTTTAAGATGCATAGGTATCAACCAATCTGCAAACAAATTTTCTTCCGTTCCATCGCCGTCGTTCTCATTAAAACATTGCTTATAATGCGAATGCTCAGCGCTAACATTGCATCCCCATATAAGGGACAAAAAAAGCTGTGTAGATTTACATTAACATATATATTTTTACTATTTTAAAAGCCATTTTCCAGTGTGCTCTACGAAGCTTTGCAAAGATACTTCCACAGATATTTCAGAAATATCGATGCCATCATTAGGGTGCATTAGCTTTCCGCAGCCAAAAGTTTATGGCATGCAGGGCAGATGTCAGCGTTATGGTTTTATTATAAAGAACTTTTATCTAAAGGTTAATGAAATATCGAAGTATAATAAAATACATATATATATATATATATATATATATATATATTATTTATATATATATATATATATATATATATATATATATATATATATATAATAAAAACCGTTTTAAAATTATACATGTGTATATAAAAATTAATTTTTTTAATATTGCTTACAACGTTAAGATTTTACATTAAAAAATTATATAATGAATAACAAGTTGATGTTAAAACTGTTATTCGTTGGGTTTTTCTACATTGCACAATGGTCCGAATTCTCTACCTAACCGGCAGAAATGCTAAATTTTTTTTATTATTTCGAAACTAAATATTTTGTTTTATAAGTGCATAACGATACATTTTTTGTTTATACAACTTCTTATTCAGGTTTCCTTTCTCTTTTTAAACACAAATAATTCCTTTTTTGCTTTTCTATTCATAGATCAGTTGATATTTTGTACCGCAATTAAAGTTGTCTTGAAAATATTAGAACAAAGTTTTTATAGAAAACTTTGTTCTAATTTGAACTTGAAAAATTTTATATATTTTTATGAAATATTTTGTTTATAGAAAAAAATATGCAATTTTGTGTGTTTTATATGTAAACATTTTGTTTATAAGAAAAAAGCAATTATGTGTTTTTTATATGTAAACATTTTGTTCAATGTCCAAATTCAATTAGAGTTTTAAATGGGAATTTTAAAACTTTCATAGCTTGTCAATATTTTGGAAATTAGCCGCCAGTTTTAGCCTAAATGCTTTTTATTTGGTTTACACTTTCAAATATGCACTGCTAAGAGGAAACTATTTGATGCTTGGTATAGTGAAAAACAACAAAATAAGATATTTAATGCTGTTGTAGCATGTGTTTTCGCTAAGATCGGGCTTCAGAATAATGAAGTAGATAGCTGAAGCATTCTGTGGGCTTTCAAGGCTACATATACATATTGCACTACTGGAATAAGTTTGGAAAAATATATGGTGCGAGGGTTGTCAAAACAGTAAATTTTCTCCATCAACAGCAGGAAAAATAAAAAAAATTTACCTTTTCTCCAAAAGTACCAACACCATATACAAATGAGGAGGCGTTAGTTTTGTATATCGATGGTGGATACTGAAGGTGAGCGCAAGATGTTAAAAAGTGTACAATATTGCATATTTTTGAAGCGCAAATATTGACTGTATTTGTATGGGAATATGACTACGCAGTAAATGCAGAGAACAAGAGAGCAAACAATCAAAAAATCAAAGCACTTCATTTGAGTGGACCGTTTTATCAAGTGTGCAATAAATATAATAAACAATATAATATCCATATTGTTTAATAGTTCATTTTAATTACACGTTTTTGAGTGTAAAATCTTTTTTTTAAGGGAAAAATCTAAATTAGATATTTTTTTTCATAAATAAACGTTAAGAAATTCAATCTACTACTGTTTCTAGAATGGAAACAAATGAAATAAAAACTTATGAATAATAAAAAAGTATTGACAAAAATTAAAAATATCAGTAATAAAAAAATATTTAAAAAAGATTTCCAATTACAGCGTGCTAATCAATATAAAATAAATTAAATACAAAGTACAAACCGTTGCTTTTAACATCATACATTTACATCAGTGATGCTCATTTCATAGAGCAATTGCTTATTGTTAACACCCACCACTTTGATATGCTCTTTTAATTATGTTGTCTTTCAGACGGCAAAGTGTACAAAATAGTACGTAAAAAGGATGGTGGTACCACTATGAGAATTTTTCGTGATATTCATATATATTATGCATTTGGCAATACTCAATGCCTTTTGTGTTGTAAGATATTTAAAGGACACTGGGATGCGGTTATCAGAAGGCATTATGATATTTTTCATAGCGGTATACAATAATATAATTAATATGATAAACCCTTTAACAAACTACCTGTAATAAAATGCAATATATGACGTTTTCGTCATTGTAATTTTGTTACCTTTGATGTTTGAAACATTATTTTTGAATAAAGCTGCAATAAAACGATTTTGCATATTACTAATTCCCGGAGACTTAAATTTTAGCATATTTTTTGCCGGAAACCTTAAAAATATAAAAAATACTTTTAACCTTCCCATGTTTTTTACTTCACCTACCTGTGCAGAAGCATAAAATTTTGTGTGCGTAATGTGGTAATTTGGTTAATAACATTCTTGCTTTTTATTTACTTTTTCGTTTTACTGTACTTATAAATTATTCTCCATTTCTCACCAATACAAAAACTTTTTACATACATGTTGTCTCCTATAACAGTACTTCATATCAAGAGACACTATTGAAACACAAAATTCAGTACTGAAATTTTATTTTCAACAACAATAAATATTGCATTAGTTGGAAGAAGAATAAATGCTATTGTATGTTCTTTATTTAAGAGAACAGCAATATATGTGTACTCACGAAATCAAGTTCAAAAAAAGAGAACAATTCATTATTGAACATTATGAACTTGGTCCAACAAGACGTTTTATGCTCACGTTTAGTGGACACACACGACACAGTATTTTGCATATATCATATATTGTTACAATTTGCAATAAAACATAGAACTTTTGTTGAAAACCCCGAATAATGGCTGAATGCAGTAAATACAGATCAGCAATAAGAGGTGAAAGTGGACTTAGATGTATGGCCGCCTGTGGTAAGGTGTACCATTACACAAAAAAATGCGCCAGTATAGACAATCATTCTATAAAATTTATAGATGAACACAACTATATTCGACATATGTATAGAATATAGACCTTGTATGTCTCTTAATTCAAGAATGATTAAATAAAAATAAACAAGTTTGAAAGTTCGTAACAACAATATGAAAATGAAATAAAAGCCTTGCTGGAAGCAATTGAAAAGCGGTATGATGAAAGATTTAAGAAAATAGATAAAAATACAGGCAATGTTTGAAAATAATGTAGATGCTGTAAGAAATTTTTTTGGAAATGTAAGCGAGATAGAGAATAAAAACAACAATATGTATGAAGCAATAGAAAAAACTAATAAAAACAAAATGTGTAATGAAATAAAGAAAGCGATCAAGGGTACAAATCAGAGAACGAAAATGTGTACAAGAAAATTTAATGTACACCCGCTGTACAATGTACACCCGCAATACATTGAAGACATTGGCTTTCTTTCGGTGTGTACACTTTTTTTTGTGTACACCTTCGGCTTGTACTTTTGTACATCTCCGTGTATATGGAGATGCCCTATTTCACAGTGGCAAGCCTCTATAGTGATGGAAATAATAATAATATCTTTTGAAATTTGTTTTCCTGGCAATTTTATAAGGATCGTTTTATTTATGAAAGTATACTTACCTCTTTCACATTTAATTTCATTTGCAAAATATGCAAAATGCAGCAAATTCTTGGAAAATAGCCGCGTTTCTGTTGTTTTGTGTTATTGCTTGCCCGAAAGATGAATATATTTTATTCGATCCTTTTTATTATGAGTATATTCGTTTTTTGTGGTGTTGTTGTTATGTGTGCGTCTACTTAAAAACTCTTGGCGCCTCATAGTCCCACACATTAATTTTATAAAGATACAAAAACAAATATAATGTTATCAGTACCGCAAATGTGTATACGGACATAAAGTGAATTCAATGTTTCCAATGTATTCAATGTCTTAAATTTTTTTAATGCCTTCAATGTTTTCAATGTCTTCAATGCACAGTCCTGTACACTCAAGATGTATTTGTATATAAAATGTGGAATGTATACATATTTCAATGTCTTTTTTTTCGATGTCGTTGATGTAGGTTTGTGTACACAAAGGCTAAAAAAGTACACTATTTCGTTCTCTGGTACAAATACCAAAACTAAAATGATATATGCACATTCGGCAAGAAACGTAGTAACACCAAATGTGTCAAAAAATATCGCCTTAATTGTAGAGCCCAAAGAGAAGCAAAAGAGGAATTGAATGAAAAAATTAATTCTGTATATTTTAATATAACAAATGTAGAAAAGAGAAAAAATGGAACATTAGTAATCCAAATTAAAGAACTTATACAAAACGAAATAAGTTAAAACTATGAAATGACGGTTCCAAATTGGTATGCAAATTATTGTGACGGACATGAACTTTAAGATATCCGAAAGAGAACTTACTGAAAAAATAAAATAACAAAATAAAATTCTCGAGAAGAGTAATATTGAAATCATAAAAATCTTCGAGACAAAAAGATTTAACAAAACAATTTTCAATGCTAAAATCAAAATAGATAATGAATCGGACGCTAAGGTTATGACAAGTCAAAACATTAATGTTGGATGGGACAGATGTCGAGTTTTTGATGGAATAAATATATTACAATGTTTCAAATGTCAAGGATATAATCATAAAGCTTCGGAGTGTAAAAATGAAGAAATATGTTACAAATGTCATGGAAAGCACAAAAGTATTGAATGTAATAAGGAACTAGTAACTAAGTGTATCAAATGCATGAAAGAAAATAGAAGATTAAATTTAGGATTAGATGAAAATCATTACAAAAAATTTTAAAAATTCATAAATAGCTAAAGTTAGCACCACTGATACCTACACGTAAAAGTTAATGATACTTTTAAAAAGGTGATTCCCCGTTTGTATCGCTTTTGTAATCAGTAAATAGATTGTGTGGAGTTGTTCATTTGTTAACGATTTTTTTTAAAGCTTAAAAGTATTATTTTTAAACAAGTAAAACATAAAGTGTAAACTGTTAATTTCGTTATGTGAAAAGAACATATTTAAGTGGTTCACAAAAGAGAAAAAATGTTATGATTCAAAAGGAAATATGCGAGAAACTGCCAAAACTTACTTCTTTTTTTGCGGTCGATAAAACAATTACGCAAAGTGATTCATTATCTCGAAATCAAGATTCTTCCCAGGTTGAAAATGAAATTTGTAAGGAAAATAATAGCAAGCAAATCTCAGATGAAAGAACGGTCATATTCTCTACAAATGCTGGACCATCCACTTCGAGCTGCTCAGATTTACCAACAACGAGCCAAAAAAATGTATCTTCTGATCCTGGTACTTACAGTGATGAGATTTTAACAGAAGAAGCTCGTATTTTTTGGATTCGAAAAGGACCACAATTTTTTCAAAATAAAAATTCCGATTTCTCATGTACATCCACAACTTTTCCAGATTAAAGTGGAACGACAAAAACTAGGTATTTGACTATAAATGTTTTCACTCGTAAATTGACGAATGGTGAGATTTTAGAAAGAAAATGGCTCATTTATTCACTATCAAAGAAAGCTGTGTATTGTTTTTGCTGTCGTTTATTTAATACCAGTTCAGGTAATAGCTTTAGTTCTCCAGACGGTTATAAATATTGGAAGCATATAAGTAACAAGGTAATGGAGCATGAAAACACTTTGTAGCATAGGCAGTTAATGTTAGATTACATCACAAGCAGTACTTTTGGACGAATTGACAGTGAGTTGCAGTCTCAACAAGATACGGCAATAAATTATTGGAGGAATATTCTTAGAAGAATTGTTTCAGTAGTTAAGTTTTTAGCTTCAAGAGGTCTGGCTTTTCGGGGTGACAATGAAATATTTGGGTCCCAAAATAATGGAAATTATTTAGGATGTATCGAACTAATCAGTGAATTTGATCCTTTTCTTGCCGAACATATTAAAAAATTTGGAAATCAAGGACGAGGAAATACATCATACCTGTCTGCAAATATTTGTAATGAATTTATTAACATTATGGGTCAAAAAGTTTTGCAAACGATTATTATCGAGCTAAAAGCATCAAAATATTACTCTATAAGCGTGGATTCTACACCAGATCTCACCCATGTTGACCAGCTTACTTTTATCGTTAGATACGTAAAAGACGGAGAGCCTATTGAGAGATTTTTGCAGTTTTTGTAAATTGCTGGACATACTTCTCAATATATATCAGACACAATTTTAAACTTTTTAGAAAGCCATAACATTTCCATAAATGATTGTCGTGGACAAAGTTATGATAACGCATCGAATATGGCTGGAAAATATTCTGGTGTTCAGAAAAAAATAAAAGAAAAATGTGAGTTTGCTATTTTTATTACATGTGCGGCACACTCACTTAATTTAGTAGGTGTTCAAGCTGTTGAATGCGTATCACATACTTTGGATTTGTTCAGAAATTGTTTAGTTCTTTCTCGGCTTCGACTAAAAGGTGGAAAATTATGACATCGTATTTAGTCGAAAATAAAGTTCTAAAGTCTCTTCCGGATACAAGGTGGTCTGCTCGTGCTAATGCTATTACTGCCCTGAAAAATAGTTACACTAACATTTCTGAAGCTTCAACATCAATTGCCAGAGACATTGACCAACCAGGAGAAACAAGAAATGAGGCTGAAAACTTAGCAAAAAAAATGGAAAAATTAGAGACAGTTCTTCTTACAGAGATATGGGATGACCTTTTAAATACTCTGAACAAAACAAATATGATTTTACAAAATAAAACTATGACCATGGATGTTGCAACAAAACTTTATGCATCTCTGGTTGATTATGTTAGTAACGTACGCAACAACTTCGATCAATACGAATCGGCTGCTACAGAAAAGAAACCAAATGCTGAGTACAAGGACAAATCTGAAAGAACAAGGATACGCAGCACACGAATCAAATTTTTTGAAGGATCAGCAGAAAATGTACAATTAATGGCAAAGAACAGTTTCGTGTAAATACGTTTTATCCTATAATTGATACGTTGATACCAAGAAATAGAAGAAAGATTTAACTTTCTTTCACAGTTAACAACAATTGTTTCTGAACTGTTGAGACAGAAATGTAAAGAATTTGCAAAATATTATATAAATGACATAAATGCTTTTGAGTTCGAATCAGAATGCTTTCATTTAAGGCAGTATATCAAAAATTTAAGAAATGAGCCAACGGATTTACCTATTTTAAGTCTGCATAAGCACATAAGATCCAATAAGATCGAAGTTGCCACACGCGTATTTCTTTGCCTATTGAGTACAAATTGTAGTGGCGAACGTTTATTTTCGCAACTTAAGAGAATAAAAAACGAATTACGAACCACTATGTTGTAATTTCAATATACATATGTGTTATTTATTTAATTAGGGTCTTCACTTAAACTCGTAAATGCCTCGTATATGCCGTAAACTGTGTAAATGCTGTCAAAATGCTTAGAATTTCGTAAACTTACACAGTTTACGCAGTATACGAGGCATTTACGAGTTTAAATGAATACCATAAATATTTTTTAAATGAAAATAAATACGTACATTAAAAAATAAAACATATGCGTTTTTTTAGTCATTTGTGATATTCAGGGGGCCCTGAATCTCTAGTGTGCCCCGGGGCCCCGACATGCCTTAAGACGGCACTGACCACTATATTACGTTATCGAAATCAAACAGGACAGGTGATGCATTTGCATATTTCAAAAAGCATTGGATCATTAGCGAAATGAAAGATTATGTGAAAGAATCAAAATATTGGATTAGAGCATATAGAGCAATATATGAAAGAACAACATTTATAAAAGTAATAGTATATCGATCACCAAGTAGCCAAAAGCCTGAATTTTGCAACGATTTTCAAGAGATAATGGAAGAAATAACTGAAGAAAGTGGTGATATAATAATAGTCGGAGACTTTAATATAGATTGGTTGAAACAAAGATTGAAAGCATACTAATAAGAATGGCTTAAGGCAAATATTATATTTTTAAAAACTAAAGTATGGAGAAAGATCAAGTAGAAGAAGTAGAAGTATTTAAATATAATAGAATCCGTTTTAAAAATTAACTATATGAAATAATGGCATGTGATAAAATGAACAATCTAGATCACTATGTCCAAAATTTTGATAATAGTATAGAAAATACAGTAAAAAAATTTATTATTAAAAAGAAAATAGTTGAAAAGCATGGAAATAAATGGTTTAGCAATGAACTTAAAAACATGAAAAGAGAAAAGATTTTTCAATATCAAACGGCAATAAACGAAAATACATATGAAGCATGGAACGCATATAAAATAATTAGAAATGCGTTCTAATTATTTTATTTCTAATAAAAATTGATAACGAAAACAGCAATTATATAAATTATACAATAAACAACTCAAATAAAAAAAAAAGAAATGTGGTGCAAAATAAAAGAGCTAGTACTAAGAAACCCAAGATCTGTGATATATAAAATATAGAATATAAAGATAATGTACAAATAGCTGAAAATGTTAGTGATTATTTTGTAGATATTATCAAAGAAATAAATAACTCCATCGAATATGTGCAATATGAAGATAAAATAAATGTGATAAACAGTAAAATTAAATTTCGTACAATAAATTTAACAGATTTAAAGAATATATATATATATATATATATATATATATATATATATATATAAGGACATGAATAAAAAACCTGACTATAACAAATTAAGTATTCAGTTAGTATTAGATAATTGGGACACGATAGGCAATAAACTGCTTAAAATAGTATATGAATCGATTGAAACCGGAGTTTTCCCAAACAATTGGAAGAAATCAGTCACAACTCCAATAGAAAAAGAAAAAAATGCAATATATTGTGAGGAGTATCGGACCTATTAACAATCTAAAAACATGCGAAAAAATTTTAGAGAAAATTGTCAAAAATCGGCTGAAAAATATTTATAAAACCATAAAATACTGTCAAAGTGTCAGTCAGGATTCAGAAAAAAAAACATTCATGCGAGACCGCTGTAAACTACATCATAAACAAATGGAAATATATGAAACATAACAACAAGTTTGTGGCCATATTTTTAGACTTTCAAAGGACATTTGAAACTATTGACCGGAATATCATGCTAAAAAAAAAACTATAAGGATATGGGATTCAGGATAATGAATTAAAATGGTTCAATCTTATTTAATCCATCGAAAACAAATGATTAAAATTAAAAAGAAGATGATTTTAGTGTAGCTCAGGGGTCAGTTCTAGGGGCCCTTTATTTATCCTGTATTTTAATGACATGGAAAATGAATTAGAAAGATGCGAAATAGTTATGTATGCTGATGACACACTTATATTCACAGACGCGCAAACAGAGGACTTGTGTTATGAAAACTTGAAAATGGATATGCACGAAATTAATAACTGGTTAAATATGAACAACTTGATATTAAATGAATATAAAACCAAACTAATGGAAATTAATATGAACAGTAATAAAGAATTTAAGATTAATGATGTAATAATTGAAAAAGTTGATAAAATAAAATATCTGGGGTTTTTAATAGACAAAGAATTAAACTTCAAAGAACATTTAGAACATACATATTTGCAAAAAAAAATTGTAAAAAGATAGGATTTTTTAAAAGAATAAGAAGGAATGTTTCTATTATTACTGCAATAAACATCTATAATACGATTATAAAACCACATTTTGAGTACGTATTGACTATAATATATACATGTTGCACGGCCAACCAAATGAACAGACTACAGAAGCTGCAAAATAAAGCAATGGGGACTGTATTAAAATACAAACGTTTTACGTCAATTAGATATATGTTAGAGGCCTTAAAATGAATGGATATACAACAAAGGCTGGAGTTTAACACATTAATTTGTATAAAGAAAATGAAGATGGGAGAGGCGCCAGATTATCTAACAGAGAAACTGAGATATGTTGAAGATGTTCAACCGTATGACTTGCGGAATAATCAAAACTTTAGACTACAACGTGCAGATATTAGTGTCACACAGCGATCGTTATTTTTCAAAGGACTAAGAACGTACAATATGAAACAACACAATGTAAAAAGGGAAACGAATAATAATGCCTTAAGAAAAAAAGTTGTTGATTTTATTAAAAATTTTAACGTAAATTAGAGCTTAGAAAAAATGTTATGAAATGTATTATGTATATGAATGTAATGAACAGTATTTAAAATACTACTAATAAATAAATAATAATAATTATCTTTAAATTTAAATGTTGCTACACTTGTAGAACCCTTAAAATCGTGTTATCTGGTTTTTAATAAACTAGTAATTATTTATACGCAATGCCATTATTATATATACACTTCAATATGTTTATATTATTGGCGTTTGTGTTGAAAAAAGTACGGGAATTAATTAAAATGTACTGATAGACAGCAGAAACACCAACATACACAACTAATAGGACAATGAGTCATTCCTTGCCATATATGTAATAAAATGGATACATTTATTTTCATATTGAAATGTATATGAAATAATTTCTAATATGACTCAAATGTATAAATTTATGTACAAACGGAAGTTTAATACTAATAGACCTTCTGCAATACAGGCAATGTGTGATATTCTATTTTATACAGGTTGGGACGTTACGGGAACATTTTCTTACAGCGAAGTAAGCACCTGCTTGTCGACGGATACATTCCATAAGTCATTATACGATTATGCACAAAGCAAAGACCTGTACTTACTCGGCAATACTTACGCAATGCGTTTGAGTGACGAATTTAGCATGTCGATGTCATTGGAAGTATACAATCGTCACCTTCTCGCTTACATTCCGTTGACGAAAACAGTGACGAATATTCATCACAGTTTTCATTCCCAAAAATACTATGATGAAAAGAAGGGATGAATTACCACATTGCTGTTAAATAATGAACTTTTCGTTATGTTTTGAATAATGAACTACTTCGTAAATGCTAAGTAATGATATATTAAAAATGCCTTTAATGGTTTATGATTTTATATAATATTGTATATTTTTTTAATCTTATAAAACTAACATTAAAAGTAGAGCAAAAACTTTAATTCACATGAAAGCAACAAAAAAACTATATTATAAAGCTAAATGTTAAAAATAGCAAAAGAAAAGTTAAATTTATATAAAAACAAAAAAGAACACATCAATTTTAATCTACATTTAACAAACAAAAAGCTAATATTTATATGCCATTCTTTCTCTTAGCTTTCCTCTCCAGCGACATGTTTTTGAATATACGCCTCTTCCGCATTTGTACTGCTTTTCTTATGTGTTCATCCGCTGGCCCAACACTGTTAATATTGGTCATTGAGACCGCTTCTGAAATGGTTAAAATATTTTTGTCAATTTACATTCAGTCAAAACATCAAGTGTTTTTACCTGAAAGTACTGAACCAAATATTTTTGTTCTTTAAAGCTCTTCTTTAAAGAACGGCAGGTTGAAGTATGCACCTCATTGCTCTAATCTAAAAAATATAATTGGAAACATTACTCATATCTACTCTAATAATAAAAGAACATACTGTTTCATTTATGTTACCTTTATTTTATAAAACAAAAGGACTACTGATATATTTAAAAATTCACTTTTCTCCACGAAAAACTAAGCAACCGCTATTTTTTGCTTAACAATTTTTAACTTCACACTTGTTGATCATTACACAAGTAAGGAAGGGTGAACTCTTTTTTTTTGTGGTTCCATTGCATCCTAAGTAAACTTAACGTTTTTAATAAAATAATTAACTTTTTTACTGAAAACTTGGATTGTGGCCTGCTCAAGTCAGAAATATTTTAAGGCTAAATCTGACCGTATTGTAGCTTGCTGGCAGTAATTTGACTGCGTGTGATGCTGACTCCCTTGATGATTCACATACATTTTTGAATTGGACATGCGTTAATTGCAGAAATATTGGGCTCGAGTTTTATAGCCTATTCAAAGACTCGAAAGAAGAATTTAAAAAAATTAATAATGAATTCTTGATACTTCAAACGAAACTTGCGACTTTTGGTGAACTTTTCTCCAGATATAACAACTTGGACAAATTTATGTGTTCATTTCAAAATTTGTCACCAAAGCATAAGACTAAAAGTGTTGAAACGGTTCCCACTCAGTGCTCTCCGCAGATGATACAAACTCTGAAGCGTTGCAGACCAAATCACCAAACATTGTGGTTCCCTCTTCATCTTGTGCAGTTTCTAAAAAAGATCGTATGGCCAGTCGTCTCCAATTACTTTAGTACATTAGCTACTGCTCCTCTGGATGATAATGATTATTGCAGTTTGTAGCCATTGACTGCAGCTAGTGGTACTGAAAATGCTGTTCGATATGTTCCGAAACCGTTTAGAGTTAATCCTCCACACAAAATAATTTTTATCTCCCGTCTAGCGTCGGATACGACTGTCAAGGATATTCAGGCGTATATTAATGCAAAATGTTGTGCTAGCTCACGTACTTCAGTTTACAAATTTTCTTATTCTGAATCGAGAATAGTAGCATCTTTTAATATAACAGTACCTGATGAAATAATTAACCAAGCTATTGCTCCTGGGTTCTGGCCAACTGGCACGTATGTGAGAGAATTTGTACACAGAGCTGGGCAAAAAAAAGCTGTTCGATTACCTACATCTGAAATTATTAATTCAGAAAACTAAAAGCTTGTATTGAATATGTTACTTTAATATACCAGAATTCTCGAGGTATTAATACGAAACTATCTACTATATTTAGGCAGAGCTTCACATTTAATTTTAAAATTATTGTGTTAACTGAAACTTGGCTTACTAAGGTGGTGGTTTATGAATTGCTGTGTCTAGTTTTCTCGCTTCTGAAGTTCTAGCAAGTACAACTAATTTGGATATTGAATTTATTGGTGTTATAGTAAAGTTAAAACACAAAAAATATTTGTAACCTGTTCATACATTTCACCTAACTTATCTGATTAAATCTACCAGAAACACTCAGATGTTATTGCCACAGTTGCACAAATGTCTCAACTGAATGACACCATCATCGCAGTTGGAGATTTCAATATGCCTAATATTTCTTGGAACTATTTAACTGTTAATGGTTATTTAACACCATATTATTCTGGTTATAACCTTAAATATACTGAATTCATTGATTGCTTGCTTGATTTAAATCTTTGGCAGATAAATGGCATTCATAATAAAAGTTTGATACTGTAGGATCTAGTTTTTGTTAATGAAAATTCCGATATATCCGTCAACAGATCGGATCCAATAACTACGCCTGAAGATCATCATCACCCCATTATTGAAATAAATTTGCCATTAAAAATTCTTATGATAGAATATACTGGATCATAAGCCAGTGCTTACCAATTTAAGCCGATCATGTTTCCACAGGTCCCCCGTGGAATTCTAAACTTCTTTCTAAAATTAAGAAACAAAAAAAAATATATTATAAAACTTATAAAAAATCAGGATCATCCCTGGACTTTGTTAGATACTCTGCTATTCGAGCTGAATACAATATATTAAACCAAAAATGTTATAAAATCTACCTGGTCAAAATTAAAAACACATTTAAAATAAATCCAAGATCATTTTACAACTTTGTAAGTTTAAAAAGAAAATCTATTGCCTTTCCGCCTACTATGAAGTTAGATGAATATGAATCTGATAATGCTGCTGATATATGTGATTTAATTCCATTATGGAAGGATTCATTCATTATACCACTGTTCAAATCTGATAGGAAGTCTTATATCCGAAATTACAGAGGAATTGCCAAATTGCGTATTATACCAAAACTTTTTGAAAGGCTTGTTACTGATCATCTGTGTCATCAGGTATCATCCTTATTATCAACTAATCAACATGGGTATCGGAAAGGCTGTTCAACTGTTACTAACATCTTACAATATACAACGCTGCTTAATGACGGTTTTGTCAACAAGAAGCAAACTGATGTTGTTTATACTGATTTTAGTAAAGCATTTGATAAAGTCAACCATCGACTGCCTATACAGAAGCTTCACCATATAGGTCTCACGCAAAACTGTTTAAAATGGATCACTTCGTACCTTTCTAATAGGAAACAAAAGGTTTTGTTTAAAAATGATGAATCTAAATATATTCCCATTAATTCATGATGCCAAAATATTTTTTAGGTACAATGACTACAGTAATCACTCTTTGTATTCTTGGTGCGAACATAATTTAATGCATTTAAATCTTAAAAAATGCAAGTATATATGCTTCTTCCGGAGAAGCTACCAGAAAGTTAGATAATTTCTGGGCAGTTATGAGCTGGAAAATATTAGTACGTTTACTGACCTTGGAATTTTACTTGATCCTATATGGCAGTCGGAATATGCTGATGGCTTCACTATATCTGCCCTCGGATAGCCCGACATTTCCACCAACGTCGGAATTGAGGCGAATTATATATTCCGCCAGGAGTAAAGGTAGGAATATCTTAATAGGCTGTGATGCCAACTCGCATCACCTCTCTTGGGGCAGCACTAATTGCAACAATAGAGGTGATGTGTTATTTGAATATTTAATAGCAAATAACGTATTCACAGTAAACACTGGAAATTAACCAACATTCATTAACAGAATTAGGGAAGGGGTTATTAACATTACTATATGTTCAGAAAACTTGATAGATGAAATAAGCGATTGGCACGTGTCGGTATTGCATTCCTTCTCGGATCATCGTTATATTTTCATGACATTAAACTATCCTGATCCTAGCTCCATGATATTTAGGAATAGGGCCAATACGGACTGGTCAAGATTTAGGTCTAGTCTACAGAACAGACTCCGAGACTATCCACCACCAGTGAATACTGTAGGGCGCATAGATTCAGAGATAGATAGACTGAGTACTGATATTAGGGAGTCCTATGAGGACAGTTGTCTACTCAGATATAGAAGAAACCCAAAGGAAAAACCCTGGATGACGGGTCAAGTTTTGAATCTCAGGAGAGAAACCAGAAGGCTCTTCAATAGAGCACGTAGGAAGGGACTTGGAATATACTGGGAAGAATATAGAAATAAACTGAACAGATACAATAAGGAAATAAGGGGCACCAAGCGCGAATCCTGGAAGCGTTTCTGCGGACTGGTAGACAGCGTTACCGAAGCTGAGATACTTGTAGACTCGGAGGGTAGGAGGGCAGAGGCAATGGAGGAGTTGTTGGGATTTCTTATGGAGGCACACTTCCGTACAGGACAAGAGAGCCATCCGGAAGTAGCAGATCCCCCTAGGAATGTAGATAATCTAAGGATAATGATAGATACTCAAATGGTATGTAGAGCAGTGAAGAGCTTTTCGCCATATAAGGCATCGGGGCCTCTTCTTCAGAAGAGTATGGATCTAATAGAGGATATGTTGGCTAATATATTCACAATCTGTCTTACTAATGCATATACTTCCCCAGCATGGAGGGAGGGAATAATATCTCCCTTACTGTGGGTGGTAACCATAAATACCCTACAGAAAACATTATCCCAGGAAGGATTTGCTCCAGTCTGCTATGCAGACGATGTAGCGATATTGATAACGGGAAACAATCCTAGAGTTCTTTGTGGAAAGGCGATAGAGGCTCTACATTTAGCTCACAACTAGGCTACAGAAATGGGTCTCTATGTAAGCCCGAATAAGACAGAAATTTGTATGTTTACAAGAAAACGGAAGATTCCACAGCTGGAACCACCAGTTTTTCGGCATAGTATAATACAAATTAGCAGGAAGGTCAAATATCTAGGAGTAATACTCGAATGGAGGTTATCCTGGAAGGACCATATAGAGAGTAGGGTAATCAAGAGTCCGGACCTAGAAGGTCCAAAAGGGGGAAGGGCAATCGGGTCCAAAAGGGGAATGAGCCCAAAGATGGCACACTGGCTCTATACGAGTATGGTAAGACCAATTGTTACGTACGCCTCATTAGTATGGTGGACATCATTAGAAAAGAAGGTAAATATCAAACATCTTCCAAAAATACAGAGACAGTGCTGTATCGGCATCAGTGGCGCAATAAAAACCACATCAACTAAGGTGATGGAAAATATTCTATCAATACTGCCTATTGATATACAGATTAAATATGAAGCAGTCCTAGCTGATGCAAGATTGATGGTGATGGATGAGTGGCTGAAGAAAGAACACATAACCAAACACCAGAGTATAATACACGTCTTACCCAGGAACAATTTTTGCATAGTTCTGTGCGACCAAATTCCTATAAGATATGTACAAACACACTGCATCACCATAATATCGGAAGGTATGGAATGGGAGAATACGGATACAACGAACTCCATGACCAACCTGTATACGGACGGGTCGAAAATTGGGGACCGACCGGTTCCGTTTTCTTTGACATAGGTTATAACTATCGCAAATACTTCCGTCTACCGGATCATAACACACTATTTCAAAGTGAGATCGCGGCTATTACTGAAGGAATAAAATGGCTAAAGGAAATCGATAACATACTATCGGCTCGTATATTCACGGATAGTAGGGGAGCTATCAAGGCCCTAAGGAATCATTTGGTTCAATCTGGGTGTGTACTACAATGCAAGGAAGAGATTAACTTATACACACGATGTGGGAGCATAGAGATAATATGGATAGATAGGCTAGCAAAGATGGGAGCATTAATGGCAAACATAACACTAGATAATCCGAAGACATTTCAGGTTCTTAAAAACGAACTGAAACAATGGGTCATAGAATTGCATAAAAGGGATTGGCGGTAGGGTGACCAGAATTCTATGGGGGACCCAGATGGTAATAGGACAAAAGAGATCCTAACACTGAGTAGGCCAGTACTACGGAGACTGGTTCATTTAATAACAGGACATACAGAGTTGAGGATTCACCTGGCACGGATGGGTGTCGTTGACGATATAACATGCAGAGCCTGTCAGGAGGAGGACGAAACACTGGAGCACTGCTTGTGCCACTGTCCAGCTTTCAGCCAGGTCAGAAGACAGGCATTTTTTCAGGGGGTTATACAGGATATGGAATTTCTTAGGGGCTCTAACTGGAGGGACTTAAGAAGTTACATTGAAGAGACTAGGTTCTTGATGTAATAAAGTTCTAAGGTTTTTTGAAAGGTACGAAGGAGGTCCCAGAGAATGGTGACTACTACTTTAGAGTGCACAAAAGGCATATTGCGGCTTAAGTGTAATCCTTGAGAGGATTGGGATGACTTATGCCCCTCTTTTCAACCTAACCTAACCTATCTATTAAGTCATTTAAAAGAAATTTTACGAACACTGATCCATTTATTCGAAGTTGTATAAATTTTAATAAGCTTAATTTTTATGTTGATTTTTCTTTTAATGAAAATGTAATAAAACGTAATATTATACTAACCTTAAATAATTAAAGTTATTGTACTCTCTGCATTTGCCTACTTCATATATAAATGTACACATAGTCTGTAAGAATTGTAAATTCATAGACTTAAAATAAATTAAATACAAAAAAATAAAACACAAAGTAACAATTTGTCAACCTCCAAATGTTGCCAACGCATCAATGTGGTTAGCGTTTAGCGACAAGCACAATTAGTTGGTCATGTTGGACTTCCGTTGTGCTTCGGCTAGAAAACTATTGTACACATTTTTCTTTTCAACGTAAACAATAGAATATGAAAGAAAAAGAATTTTGCTCGCTTACTTATATACGATCAACGAATTCATACAATGTATTAGTACACCAAGTGAGTACTGGCAATTGTGAGTGACGAATTTATTACAGAAAACCCGTCAATAGCAATCTTACCGAACAAGCGGGAATTTACACAGCTTTTCATTTAACAGATTGGATCAGCTGACACATTTAGCACATTTAAGATTTTAACGTTCGCCTATTCCATGCTTTAATGAAAATTTTAATGTGATTTTAATACATTATGCATACATAAACATAACTATAGATATGTACATGTACATGAATATATTGTTTGGTATAAAAAGACATTTCTTGATTTCAGTACATTTTTATCTATGACGATTTCTTACGAAATTAATATATGTACATACATATGTATTGGGGTGCTACACCGGCAGGAATATTAACTATACATACGCAATCAAGGCAACAGCGATTTCAAAGTTGATGTTCTTCATCTTATAAAGTAATTGGGAAAACAGAGCTTCAGAGATGGCGTCGGGACACTGTAACACGTTGAGTGCCATCATACAATATAAAAATATATTTGTAGGGTGCCAAAATATAATAACAGTTAAAATTAAAGTTTTTGTGATAAAACATTAGTTTTTTGTACCGTTATTTGTGTGACAGCCAGCGGTACATACACATGGCACTCTAACCAAAGTCAAGTGTGTACCACCGGCGGTGCACACGGCACTCAACGTGTTAAGGACAAAGAAGAAGATATAATTTCCATGTATTGTCTGAAATAATAACATATTAAATGCGAGATGCTAAAACTGATGCGACATCAAATCTCCTTGAATCAGCCAACGGTACGAATAAGAAATTATCACAGATTTCTGAGTACATATGAGAGTGAAATAAACCTAGAACATATTCTTAGAGCTGGGAGAAAAAGACGTGGAACTGTATGCAATAGATTTGTATCAAGAATAGTATTTTAAAAAAGTAAAATCCATAATCCTTAATTCCAAGGCGGGTCAGAACGATGATTTAATTTGAAACAAAAAAAAAAAAAACAGATGACACAATGGACATAAGGCCAAAAAACTGATTTCAACCTTGGTATTTAGCAAAACGAAAGTTCTTAATATCGTATGCTCAAAAGAAAATATTATTTCGAAATCGCGGTAACGCGGAGCAAATAAAGTGGCAAGCACAAGGATTACTTATTTACTTTTAAAAAGACAGTTTAAATTAAGCTGGCCTTAAAAAGTGCTAAGTTGAGCTAAGCCACAGGTATGCGAATTGCGGTACGCAGGGGATATGTTTGAAAACGACAGTAGCCTGCTAGTTTTAAGGAAGTAAAGACAAAACTGTTGACGGATAAGGATCGAAAAGAAAAGCATAGATGCTGTAACTGCGGCAGAGTCGGCCATTCCTAAGTCAGAAAAATAGGTAGATTTATTTCACCAACAAGATGTAGTGCACAATAACTAGCCAGCTTTGTTCTATTGACTCCAGAGTGGAGGTGGGTGTTTTGTCACTAGGAGGTGATCGTATAACACTGATCACTGCAGCAATAACTACCCCCTTTGCGCCAATATAACAAAGCTGATGATTTATATATATATATATATATATATATATATATATATACATATAAATATATACATATAAATAAATATATATATATATATATATATATATATATATACATATAACTATATACATATATATATATATATATATATATATATATATATACATACATATAAATATATATATATATATATATATATATATATATATACATATTTATATACATATATATATATATACATATATATATATATATATATATATATATATATATATGTATATATATATATATATATATATATATATATATATATATATTACATATATATATATATATATATATATATTTGTATATATATATATATATATATATATATATATGTATATACATATATATATATATATATATATATATATACATACATATGTATATATATATATATATATATATATATATACATACATATGTATATATATATATATATATATATATATATATATATATGTATATATATGTAAATATGTATATATATATATATATATATATATATATATATATATATAACTATGTATATATATATATATATATATATATATAAATATACATCTGTGTGGAGAGAAATATTGTCTTTAGCTGGAATTATGTGTACACCTATTAATAATCAAATATTACTTGCATAAGTATAAAACTGCGTTATCAGAGAATATATTGCAAAAATTATTACCTACTAACGGCAAATATTATATTCACAAATTTTACAAAAAAAATATGTATACAATCTAACAAAAAAAAATCAGTACAACAGGTAATGACAAATATTATTTTTTCAAATTGAAAAAATTAAAAATTTTTTCCTTTTTACTTGACACTTATCGTTATATATTGGACAATTTACACAACATCTTTACAAATTATAGCCTATGTGTTATTCTGATGTATGGGCTATATTATTGTTAAGTTTTATTAAAATCCACTCGGTAGTTTTTGCGTGAAAGAGTAACAAACATCCACACTCACAAACATTCTGCTTTATAATATTAGTAGGATATATGTAGTATATGTATATAGTATATATATATATATATATATATATATATATATATATATATATATATATATATATATATATATATGTATATATATATATATATATATATATATATATATATATATATATATAGTACATATATCTCTGCATTCATGCCCAGACGTGTTTACTTCTACTAAGCAATGACTACTAATTATAATAACACTGCTCAGCAACCAAATCCTCCTTTGAATAAAACTATGTGCACTTTATGAATTTCGGTGCGCTAAGCTCGAGTCCGTTTTCAGTTTTTTTCTATCAGCTCGATTTTTTTTATGGACGTGGCAATTTTTTGCAACTAAATTAGCCAGGTACGAAGACATACTTCACCCTAACTCGAGAACGAGTCATCTGATTTTAAAAAGTAAAACACCAGAAGATGTGTAACAAAATTGTTTTCATTTTAGTTACAAACAATTTTTCATTATCTCTTATCGTTTTGGAAGTATTCAGAAGTTAATCGAAAAAAATATATTTTTTTTCCTGCAAAATTTGTAATTTTCTCCAGTTTAAAATTAAAATTTAACAAAACTTGAAGCAAATATTGAACACTTTGCACTTTTGTCTGACAGATACCGGTCTTAGAAATAAAAAAAGATGTAAACCATAAAAATCGGTTAAAAAATTTAGATTTTGTTTTCAATTTACTGCAGGTTCCTAATATTGTAATGCAACCAATCTTTCGTATGCATGACGATAGCATTTCGTTAGTTGAACAGGTAAAGGAACTAAATTACAACGGTATTTCGCATGGTTCTTGGATTTAAAAAAATTATAGCATAGTATTTTTTATTAACCTGTAATTCTAAATAGACAACAAAAGGGTAGATTCTAATATTTATTGTGGCAGTGTATGTGGAAAGTGATTGACAATAAGTGAGTCAGTTTTAAGTTGATATCGTGCGGTTAAAATCGGCAACAGTTAATATATTTGTTATTGTGTAAGGAAATAAAGCAATTAAAGAATCCACAAAAGCTTTCATATTACAAAATGTCAAGCATTTGCAACAAATCTCCAAAGTTATTTTGGAGATCTCAAAATACCAAATCTTCTTCTCTGCTGAAATAACTCAAAAATACTTATTCTCTATTTCGAAAGTACGAGACTTTCACGTCCTTTTGCACCAAATTACATTGTTTGATGCAAGAAGCTCAGACTTGTTTTTTGAGAGTTTTAGTTCACGAATTAAGTTATTCAGATCAGTTTGACTCGAAATCTAAGGCTTACTGCTTGGATTTCCAAGTGATTTTAGTCGCACGATATCAAATAAAAACTGACTCACTTATTGTCCATCAATTTCTGCATATACTGCTACAATAGATATTAGAATCTACCCTAATTTTCTCGGTTTAGAATTACAGGTTAATGAAAAATACTATATTATAGTTTTTAAATTCAAGAACCATTGCAAAATACCGTTGTACTTTAGTTCCATTCGTGCTCACCTAACGAAATGCACTCTTAACATCTTCAGATCCAAATTAATATATATTTTTTATTTTATTTTTAAGGTCCAATGTTTTCCTAAATCCTTCCACTCAATACGGCATAACTTTTAAAGTTCTTTTAGAGACTAGTACTATATTATAGTCCAAACTCTCCTCTACACTCCTATATCCCATTGTATACCCGGCACGATCCGACCATGAGCACCAGAACAATTTTTATGATTCAAGGTCAAATATTTTTTGAGTAAAATATGTGTTTTCTGTTGTGCTCATTTTTGAAGTAATTTTTTATCAGATCGCTTTTATGAAAGAGGGATTTCAGATGGAAAAGTAATTTAGTTTTTAATGTAGTTTACCTTTACTATAAAGGTATAAAATATTTTTTTTTTTTGGAATTGTTTGGGCATAGCGTAAATGTTTATATTCACAACTGCGTCGAATAAGGAACATATCTCAACAAATTATAGTAAAAACAATTGATATATAAATAGCGCTGTTACAGATAAAAGTACAAAATAAGAACCCATTAAAAATTAAAAGGGAAATTCCTGGAAACACGATACGTCAAGGGTTCACATCTATTATTTTTACTGTGGTCTTCGCATCTTTCGTATGTGCGCGTGTTAACGTGTTCGTTTCTTGATTGTGATGTTATATGTCTACATAAATTTGTTCGTTGTTTATTTGCGAATAAGATTATTTAAAGTAATTTCTTCATAATTGTTATTCATTAACATTTCAACTATGGGTAAATACACCTACAGTGATCTCGCCGATATTTTCTTTCAATAATATGATTGACACGATATTGAATTAATATACGATTGACAAAGAAATACCAGGCAATAACATTTTTAAAATATACAGTACGGAAGAAATTGAACTACACAAACAAAAAATTATATAATGCTCTTATAACAAGAAACGGATGTACGAACGGAACCATTAATGGTTATCACAGGAACTTGTTTTCGACATTATATCTACAAATACCAAATGTGGGAAACAGGGTCGACCAGCATAAATAAATGATGAATGTAGTGAAAGAAATCGAAGACGCAAACTTCAGAATATCAATGAAGAAATATTGCCAATAATCATCAAGGAATCATTTTTGCACCAAACTCAACCAACACAAAATAAGAAATCGAAAAATAGGATAATTGAAGCAGTAATAGAAGCAATCCCAAGGCGCACGAAAAGGATTTTGAATAATATTTCTACACCAAATGAAGACAGGAAATTTACTTCAGAAGACTTGTTAGCATTATTTTTGGATTTCAAATTATCTAAAAACCAGTATAAAGAATTGAGAAAATTGGCAAATGAAAAGAATTCTGAGATTTTCTTAGAGTATAAGGATTTAGTCTCTGTCAAAGAAGAATTTTCACGCCCACAAGCTGCTATGACTGCCACTTCCCCTTCAGCAGAAATTAAATTGAGGATCTTGAATGCACTGCCGAACGATTGTTAAATACGCTTGATGCAATTGCCAGCATTACTTTAAATTTTAAATGGGAATGTGATGGATCATCTGGTCAAAGACAATAAAAGCAATACAATGCCGAATATGCATCAGATGCTGACTTATATATGGTATCTTTCGTTCCATTGCGCTTAACAAAAAGTTATACCGGGTTAGAACCACCAAGCAGCAGAGCAACAGAAATTGATGCATGGAAATGGAAACACCTTCATCAACAAAGTTTTGCAGACCAATAAAATTTACATTAAAATAAAATAATAATAAAAGATTAAATTGATGCCCTTCAACCCGCTGTATTTACAGTTTTTTTTTTATTTTTATTTATAAATACTATCAGTATTACAATTTAAAAACTTAAATAGTTATATATACCAACAACTTTTGAGATATTACTAAAAAGTATATCAACAAATAAATAAAACTTATTTTAATAGAATATTCACAGTATAAAGATATTTACAATGTACAAGGAAAATGATAGGCAAAAACCTTGTAAGGGATGTTAAGAAATTTGCTTGCATTAATGTTTCATTCAACTTCACTACGAAGTTGAACAAGCTCTCAATATCACAAATCTCTTATTAAATCAAAATTTGAAAATCTGTTGCGATTTTCGAATCTTTGTGTAATATTACAAATTAGTGATGTAAACAATGGCTGTTTGGAGTTTCTATGTAGTCTGCTGGTTGAATATCGCTTAGGTAATTTATACAGTGGACTCCCTATAATTCGTAATCGCAAGGGACCGACCATTTCTTACGAATTATAGGGGTTTTCGATGTAGCGGGGTTTCGATTTAACGAGGTTAAAACAAAATGAATGCGAATTAACGGGGTTTTTATAACTTTTTTCCGATAGTAATGGGCCACTAATCGGAATGTTAGACTGCCGGCATTGTGTAAACCATAAAACTAAAGACTTTTCAAGCTCTGGATATTCCGGTGGTTTTTCCCGCTTTAGCTTACTGCTAAATAAATTCTCTTTTTTGAAGGATTGAAGTAAGAGCTAATGGAGAAATTTTAAATCGCTTAGCAACGTCTATTTTTTTCTCTCCATTGTCAATGCCAGCAAAAATTTGTTGTTTTTGTAACACCGACAGAGTTTTGTGCGTGCGCTTTGACATATTTCTTTGTTATTCATGCAACAAACTTATCTTAAGAAAATAAACACAGGCACAAACAAAAAATCATTATCCATGTTTCTATTGTTTTTATTACGAATTATAAGTGGTAGTAAGAAAAATATTACGATTTATAAGAGGTAAAGAAGGTTTTATATATTTGAAAAAATTACGAATTAGCGAGGGGACCAAAATGTATAGAAATTTTACGAATTAACGAGATTTTTTCAAGGGACCGACTGTTTATTACGAATTATGGGGAATTACGATATATCGGGGTACGAATTATCGGGATTTGACTGTATATGATTTTTAGGTGCTTATTTTGTATCACCTGAAGTTTTTTGGCATATGTTGTAGCACATCTTTTAGACGAAACTTGACAGCCATGTGTCATAATTGGTTGTATGCACATTCTGTAGAGTAAGATCTTATTTTTGCAATTTAGTTTTGAGTGTCGGTTGAGTAAAGGAAATAAAGCCCTGCCGCAGCGTAAGGCTTTGTCGCATATATGAAAAATATGATGCTTAAAAGTTAGCTTTTTGTCTAGTATAACTCCGAGGTATTTAGTGGTCTTAGCAATGGAAATTTCCGCTCCATTAACAGCCAAGGGGACTGTTGGTATTCGCTTGGGTGATTTGTTGAAAGGGAATATTATAGCCTGAGTCTTTCTCTCATTTACTTTTATTTTCCACTTGGAAAAGTATTTTTGTGCATGTAGTAAACTTTTTTCATACTTTTGACTATTGCATTTGAAATTTTTCCTGTGGTTATTATGGCAGTATTATCTGCATATAACACTGATGAGTGATCCCTTAATACTTTGAAACCTGATATATACAATGAGTATAATGTTGGAGATAGTACCGATCCTTGAAGTACCCCTGCAGCAATATTTCGTTCGGACGAATATTCATTGTCAACGTTCACCACAAATGTCCTCTCAGATAGAAAATTTTGTATAATCTTTTGTATGTAAATTGGAATACCAAACGTATGAAGTTTATATATAAGACCATTGTGCCAAACTGAATCATAAGCCTTTTCTATATCTAGGAAAACGATTCCTGTGCATCGACGTAGATTTTTATTTCTTAAGACAAAATTTACTATTCTCTCAACTTGATGTATTGTAGAATGTTCTTTTCTAAAGCCAAACTGCTCTTTTTGTATTGTACCATTATCATTAATGAATTCGTTTAGTCGTTTAAGTACAATTTTCTCAAATACTTTATCAAGACAGCTTAACATACTGATTGGTCGATAGCTGTTTGGAGAATTTGCATCCTTTTTTGGTTTTAATATAGGTATAACTTTTGCTTTTTTAAATAGTTTTGGAAACGTACCATTGCTTAAACACCAGTTGAAAATGTTTGTCATTACAGTGAAAAATTTATCTGGCATGTTTTTTAATAAACTAGCGATTATTCCATCCAATCCAGGAGATTTAGAGTTCTTAAGCGATTTTACAACAAATTTTACTTCTTCCTCGGTTGTTAGATACTGTTGTACACTTTCCGGTATTATTGTTTGATTGTTTAGCCATTTAATATGTTTATTAACTACCTTGTCCTTTGTAGATGGGATGTTAAGCGTTGTTTTATGAATATTTTCAAACACCTCTGCTATGATATTAGCCTTTTCTTTGCTGTTGTATATTTTAGCGCCATTTACTGTGAAGTAGGATAATGTACTTTTTTGCCTTTTATTGCTTTGGTGATCTTCCAAAATTTTTTCCTGCCTACTGGCAACTTCTTTATGAAATGATTCCAACTGTTGTTTCTATCGTTATCAATGCTTTTATTTATTAATATGGTCAGCTGTTTTAGCATACAAATTATAGTTCTTCTTTCTGCTATTTTAAGACTTCTTTGTAGTTTACGTTTATATCTGTTTTTTTTTACCTATTAGAAATAAGGTTTGTTGCGAAAGTTTCCTCTGCCAGCAGCATACCGTAGTAACAGGGAATTGTTTGGAAGCTTCTTTTAAAATGTAAGTGCTTTTGGATAGCACTTGTTCTATATTTGACAAACTTAATACCGCCGATGGCAAATCAATATTATCAATTTCATGATCTACCCATTTCCCTATTTCTTTCCAGTTTGCTAATTTATACTGCGGAATTCGTATAACGCTTTCAGTAAAATAGCCGGTTAATTTGCAAGTTACTGGTGCGTGATCTGAGTTAAGTAGGCCCGGAGAGATTGAAGTGATGAAAATTGTAAACTTGAATTAGAAAGTAAAATATCCACATCAGATGGTTGCGTTGGAATTGTATTTTGACCAAATCTTGTATATGTATTGGGAGAATATATATAATAATTTGAGTTTAATTGGTGGTTATACAAAGTATTTCCAGCTGCGTTATTTTGGTGGCAATGCCACCAAAATAATGGTGAGCATTAAAGTCACCAAATATAATATAGTCTGATGTAGAACTAGTGATAACATCAAGATCATTCACAAATTGGTTTGTATATTTCGGACAGAACACAGAAGTAAATCGAACTGGCCTGTTATTTATATATATTATAATAGAAACGTTTTCCATTGAAGATGTTGAGAGTTTTGGAATGCGTTCGTGGGGAATAGAATTTCTAATTGCAACTAATACTCCTCCACCATGTGTACAACGATCTTCTCTATGAATTTTAAGACCACGTAATCTAAATTTGTGCTTGGGTTTAAGAAATGTTTCGTTTATAAAAATAATGTTCACATGTTTATCACTTAAAACTTTTTCCAATTCGATGATAAAAGAGAGAGTTGTTATACCCTGAGCATTCCAATGCATAAGATTTAAACAATCCATTATGTTAACTTTAGTTTTATATAACATGCCTAAGCATGTTACCAAGCACTCTTAACTTGT
>OY776277.1:74473498-74536464 GCA_963675445.1 Linnaemya vulpina | reverse complement strand
TCTCTTTAGAGCCCGCGATCTGTGCATACGTAAATTTATTTGTACCCTTACCTTGAGTATTGTTGGTCGCAAGTGGCATTTCTGGGCCCATTTAATATGGATCATCAACTGAGGAATCAAAATCGAAATGATTTAGTCGTTTTGCTTTTGTCGATTGTCGTTTACTGGTTACCTTCTGCCTTATCTCCAAATATTCTTTGCGTGAGGGTCATCCGCTCGGTGGTTAACATTTTTAAGATTTCTTTTAATGCAATTAAAACATTTGTGGATGATAGGACCTTTTGCTGGTATTTTGTTTAATAGACAATTTGAGTAATCGTGCATGCCGCCACATCCCAAACATACAGGTGATCTAAAACAACTTGCGGATCCATGCCCATACATTGCACATTTGGAGCATTGTGTGGGGCCTCTTCAGCGTCGAGTGCAATTTTTCCAGTGAATGGAAATACCATACACGTATTTAATCTTATTTACTTCCCTCTTTGTAATCTGATCTCGATTAAACTCCAACATATACAACGAACGCATCGTTTATATTTGACAGTGATGTGCTAATTTCTTTCACATTAACCAATTCAACATTGAATGTATCTTTAAACTCTTTCTAAATGGCGGAAATTTCCAGTTGTGGTAGACCAAATAACATAAGCTTAAATTTTTTGTTGTCTCTAATTGGGTGAGTAAAGAATTTCATCTCTTTCCCTTTCAACTTTGTCATGATTTCATGATACTCAGTCATAGAGTTAGGTATAATCTTGGTTCCAATCGACATTCGTTTGAATTTACCTTTTTCTTCAAGAAAGTGGAAAACTGTCGTGAAGCTGTGGCTGCTATCCACTATAATAGGTGGCATCTTCGGAGTATCATCTTTAGTGACATTGTTTTCAACACTAGAGACGTCTTCATCCAAGTCAGAAAATACTTGGAATCTATTTCTGTTAGCTGTTTTCTGTACCTTGAACTTGGGGCTATTGCCCCACAGTTTCCTACGTTTTAAGGACATTTGAGATGTAATTTAAGCAATATTTTATTCTTTTGGTCTAGTTTAATTTAGTTTATTTATATTTTCTATGAAAAAAGAAACAGCTGGTTGTAAAAAGAAAAACACGCCTAGTTGCTTCAGAAGTCAACAAAACAATGTATTTACAGTTGATGATCAGGAAATCGAAGTAAATTTTAAAATGTGACTCACAATGATTGATGGAAAAGTTGCACAAGCTTTAACTGATACAAAAGCATCGTAAAACTACGTTATATGCCAAAAGACATCAAGTCAATTAAGGCATCCCGTTACAGAAGATGATAGTTTTAAGGCAGCATACGTATTTGTATTTATGCGAAAATACGTTTTATACGGCATATTTTTAAAATAGGTTATGATCAGATTTTGTCCCGTACGGCGAAACAGTTAGAAAAAGTAAGGAAAATTAACAAAAAAAAAAGAGGGCAGAAACTAAACAACAAATTCAAATTCAAATACTTCTAAAAGATGAAAATCAAGGCTATTTAGAAAAAAAGTTGCTGAAATTCTTTAAAGCTGGATTCACCCATGGTTTCGGAACAAATTCTACGTTCTGAAACATTTTTTTTATATAGTTTGACGTTTCTTTTTTAAAGAAAGAGAGTGAAAGAGAGTAATATGTTTCGGAACCAGAATTGGTTTTATTTTAATTCGCGTTTCGAAACATTGCAACTGTGCTGCCAGTATGTTTAATTTTTTAAGTAAAGTAGAACTGAGATGCCACAATATATTATATGTACATATATATAGTAAAATACACAACTTGTGTTATACTTTTGTGTGTATTACAACGCAATTATTTGATATTGTTTGTGTATATAATAAAATACGGAGCACTTGTTTTGTATTGTTTGGCGTTAAAAATATATAACTGGTAAATATTGTTATAAATAAAATTATATAAATCGTGGTATTGCCCAATTGTAAAACTCACACATATAGTTTACAAAATTATTTCATATGATAGCGTTGATGTCCCAGAACAAATGCGTGAAGTGGGTGAATCGCTTCAGAACATACTCTCAAAAAACTAAAAATGTTCTAGAACATAAATTTTGTCCTGAAACCATGGGTGAATCCTGCTTAAGTAATAATAGTTCTTCAAAACATCGTTATTTGTATCATTTTAAGACTTAATGCGAGTCATTATTGTAACCTCATGCGATAAAGACGTGAGAAAACAAAGAAAAAAACTTTAAAATATAAATAAAAAACACAAAAAACAAGTACAAGTCCTGCGGTGAGAACCGTTACAAGTAACATTAATTACTGGCAGCCGTTGCAAACATTGGATACTGAAAATGAAATAATAGTGCCAAAACAAAAAACAACACATTCCACCACTTATGAACATAGCTTAAATGTAAAGTAGAACAAGTGAATGGCTTATGCAAAAAATGTAATGTCAGCAAATATGCTATCAGAAAAAATTTCAATTGGATTAAAAATATTTTATGAAAATCAGTATGATTTCAGTAATTTGTATAATTATTTAAAAACCAATATATTAGAATTCTTTACATGTGCCACTAAAAAGGAGAGGTCATATAAAGCCTTATTATTTGGCTATGAAAGAACTGATGTAATAAAATCTAAATTGATTTCAATGGGTTTAGATTGCATTGATGTAATTGTTTACTTTAAAAAACTGAGCATTACACTCAAAGAACTAAGAGAACAATATTATTGTATTGATTACCTTAAAGTGAGACGGGAGTTCCACAGAAACAGAAAAAATAACATAACGCAGTGCTATAATTGCCAAATGTTTGGTCACGGTTACTCCCACTGTGCTGTTAAAACCTTCTGCTCTAAATGTTCAGGTGAACATAAAACCGCCGATCATGCCCAAATCTTATTGAATATGCTGAACTTAAACAACGTTTTATGTCCAAGAATGCCAGATCTCGGGTATATACCAACACCACTAACAAACAAAGCCTTATAGCATTGAACAATTACAAAAATGCGAATAAACCTCAATCTCATACACCTCATTTTAGTTCGTCACCATCTGCCAGCTGGGCAAATGTTCAAATGATTTTTGCCGTTTCGTACAATTATATACATGCCATGCATGGTTGAGTGCCAGAACGATTTTAGCGGCAAAGAACAAAGATGATACTGAATTAAACATGTCTATACAATCAAAGATTCCTGGCGAAGTGGTGTTGTACAAGTCTGTCGATACTGTTACCATTGAAGGAGATGTGAATTATCCAACAGAATTTTTGAATTCGTTGGACTTACCAGGATTTCCTCCGCATAATCTCCAATAGAAAGTTGGAGCCACTATTATTATGCTTCGTAATATCAATCAACCCCGTTTGTGTAATGGTACAAGACTTGCTATTAAAAGGTTGATGGCTTATGTAATTGAAGCTACTATTTTTACTGGAAAATTAAAAGGCGAAGATGTATTAATTCTACGTATCCCAATGATTCCGTCTGATATACCATATGAATTAACCAACTTCAGTTTTCTGTTCGCCTTGGGTTTGCGATTACCATTAATAAGGTGCAAGGCCAATCTTTAGAAATGTATGAAGTAAATTTGTTGTATCCGGTTTTCTCACATGGACAGTTATATGTAGCGTATTCGCGCGTTGGCAAACCATCGGTTTTGTATATTTACACCGAAAATATTGTTCACCACAGAGCATTACAATAAAAGCAGTTTAATTGATTTAAATGAATTCGAATTATTATTTTTTTTTTTTTTTTGCACTACGACGTGTGCAGGGGGTTCGCTAGTATAAGTATAAAAATATTTACGTTTTTTCTATGTTGGTTAATAATAGGCTATGTTTTAAACTAAAGAATACCAAGGAGGAAACTCGAGAAATATATATGATTGGTATTATATGACATGAACGTGGATAAACTGAACGTGGATAAACTTCTCATTCATGGTTGTGAAATTGTAAAATATTTTAATTTGCTATTAATTATTAACTATTTGACTTACTGTCATTATACTATTATAATATGAAATTTATTTGTTGGGTGGTTAAGCAATGTCTATATGCATTTTATTGGCGCTTTTACCAAATCGTCTGTAGATTTCATATCAAATAAGAGGTTTTTGTTGGGTTTTGGTTTGTATAAGTTTCATAGCCTACTACACTTATTATAATGTAATTTTTTTAAATCTTTTGTGAGTTCTCAATTAAATTCTCAAATGGTTTATAAAAGTCTTTTGATAAGATGAGAGGTTTGAAACTTTTCAAAACTGTGGTTGAAGTCTAGGGACGATTTTATAAAAGCGCCAATGAAATGCATATAGACGTTGCTTAACCACCCAAAAAATAAATTTCATACTATTTTAATTTACCTATTGGTTATATTTTCTTACCTGTATGAAATAAACATTTTGTTGAAATATTTTCTTGGTTTATTTCAGAAATGCTTTCTGAAGATGGCTTAGAATATCTACACAAAACAATTAGAAAGACCAGACTTGAGCACACTCGAAAAAATAGCGGAGATAATTCAACGAAGATTTATTGAATAATCTCCTAATATCTTTAGATTCATTAATTTCATCTAATAGATATAGAATAAAAGCAAGCTGCTGGCACTCGATGGTAGGCACGAAAAAATTTTTCTCAGCTAAAATTTTGTAAAATCTTAGCTAACCCAATATCTGAACGAAAAAAATCATCATCTGGTTATAACATGGTGTATTGTACGTTAGCTGTTGCCTAGAACTTAAAAAAATAAGTTTTATTTTCAGTGATTTCCTCTCAAGTAAAATTTTATCTGATGTAGCTGTGGATAAATATATAAGATAAGGTTGTATCTCCATGGAAAAACCGTCAGCTGATACTTTGAATGCTTTTACGTAGAAGTTAGTCGAAATGCATCAGCTGACTAGGTTTCCCTCGTCTTATTACTAGCTGATTTTTTTACTTTCACACCAGTATATTAACAATCAGCTCACAAGTTTTCAACTTTGAGGATATGACCTATCTTTAATTAATCGGCATAGCGCACATTGAACGGTACCCATAGTAAAACTGTAAAAAAATCGAGGGAGTTATGGTAGCTTAATGAAATTTTGGGCACATATGTATATCTCTTGGCCTACTATTTTCAAAAATGAATTAAAATTTTTAGAAATCCTGTCATTTTTCCGGTGCAAAGACAATTAAATACCAAAAATCCCTCATTTCAGTAATTATTATTTTTCACATACAATATGATAAAGCGTGATAGTTTTTTTTAATAAAATATAATCAATCCCTAATTATTTAGCGTTGCCGTAAACGTCTTATACATATAACACTATTTTAAACTTTTTAGTATTATGATTGTTTAAAGTTTTGAAAATACTTATAACCATTGGTATTCAAATAACATTATATGAATAGGGTTAAATTATTATTTAGGATAAAAAAGCGTATTTATATAAAGATTAATAACAAAGGAACAAACAAACTCAAACAACATAACAATTGTAAACAATTTCTTAATCACTAAAATAAATTTCTGAATCTGAAACAGTGTTAAAAGATTCATCTACTATTATGTAATATATAATTCATTGATTATTTTTGTTTTAACCGACGCATCCAATAAAGGAAATGTAAAAACGTTCTCGATAGTAATAAGGTATTTTTCTAAGGAAAGTTGTATAAATTCTAAGCTTTTACGAATCTAGTTCAGAATTATATACTGATATTGCAAATTGTTTCAAGTCGAAATTAGAGAGTAAAAATTTAAATATCATTACAAGTTCTTTCGCAAATAATGCAAATGTTACTTTCGGGTGTAAAAAAGGCGTATTTGTCGAATTAATTAAAAATTAATCCAAATTTATTAGGTATCGGATGCTTATGCTATATTTTCACAATTCGTGCAAAGATACATTAAAATTTTTAAAGTATGACTTGGCAAATATTGTAATTAAGATTTTTAATGAAAAGAACATCCAATCTAAAAGAAATATTTAATATTTGCGACTTGGAGTGGAGTGAAATGCTACGTCATGTGGCAACACGTTGGCTTAATTTAACACCAGCAATCGAAAGACTTTTATAAAAATTATGCAGCCATAATATCTTATTTTCTTGCCAAAGATTGTTCTCCTACTCTACGTAAATTTTTTGAGCTAGAGACTTCGGAAGCATATTTAGGTTTTATCCGCAACATAGGTACGCTGCATAAAAAAAATTGGAAGAAAAGGGATTGGTAATAATAAATGTGTATCAAATAATTAAGCGTCTTCGTGATAAGTTAGTACAACAAAAGGAATAAGCATTCTAGCTGTATAACTTCAACTGTTTGTAGGAATTGTGATAACATTATTAAAGTTTCGTTATTTAAGAAAAGAGCTGATTCCACTTTGACTTCGATTATCAATTATTTTTGAGAACGTTAAGATTTAAATAATTATTAACAAATTTGAAAAGCTGGATGTTTTTAATTTAAATTCTAATATTTCATTTAAAAATTGGACGTTCGTTTTGATGGATATTTATCCCTAAAATCTTTTTCTAAAACAGTATCCAAAGATAAAATAGTTGAAGAAAAATTAAAGAAGTTTTTGAAAGTTTGAGAACATGGAAAAATATTTAATATAACATTCTCTATTTCACACTCAAATGCTGATACTGAAAGAATCTTTAGCTTAATGTTTTCTCACTGGAGAAGAGAAAGAAACAAGTTGTTGATAAATAATTTGGAGAGTGAATTGGTAATCAAAACTAATTTTGGATACAGTTTTAACGAGTTTTATAATTTTTTTAAGATTGAAAATGCCATGAGGCATATTGTTATTAATGTCAAAGAAAAAAAAAAATAATATATACATCTAGTGTTTATTTTTTATTTTTATATCATTTTTTAAATAACAATTTAATATTCTGGGAGTTGAATTCAAATTTTGTAAAATGTTTTAATCTTATTTTTATACCCTTCAAAAAAATGTGAAAGGGTATATTTAGGTTTGTCATTCCGGGTGTAATTTCTTCGATATCAATATGCGACCCCATAAAGTATATATATTTCGGATCCTTATGAATAGCGATGGCGATTGAGCGATGTCCGTCTGTCTGTACGTGTCTGGTTTTCCCAAGCCCCCAGAAGAGCTATAGACTTCGTTCTTGGACTGATCGATTGGAAGTGAGCTAACTTAGAGTGGTATTGAAATTCAGAAAAATCGGAAGGACGGTTCCAGAGCTGGGAGGCTTACACCTATTTCTCGACGCAAAATTAACACCAAAAACCGATTATTTTCTTGCGTATTTGAAAATTTAACCTATTTCATGCCTTGGGACTCCTCAATTTTCCATTTAAAACTAAACAAAAAAAAATTTCCAGGGATGGGAAATTAAAGATTTTTTTTTGATACATTCGGTATTTTGTGGTACATATCATAACTAAAATGTTTAAAAATTTTATGTTTTTCTTAAATAAAACCGTTTTTGGTGTAATGAAGATTTGCATCGATGAAAAAAAAATTTAAAAATTTAGAGTTCCCATCCAGGATTAGGAAATTCAAATTTTTTTATACAATAAACTAACCAAAAATCAACTGACGTCGTTTTTCCTGGTTAAAATTACTTTTTATTTCGGCAAAACAAAATTGGTATCAAAAATAAAAAAAAATAATAAAAATTTCGATTCCAGGATTCGGTACTGCAATATTTTGTAGTACATGAAAGTAACGAAAGTGGAAACAAATTTGTAATTTTTCTTAAAAAAAACCGCTTTATACATCATGAAGACTTCCATTGGCACCAAATAATTTAAAAAAAATTAAATTTTCGATTCCAGGGATCGGAAATTGAATATTTTTTTTGACACATTCGGTATGTTGTGGTACATATAATAATTAAAATGTTTAAGAATTTCAAGTTTTTCTTAAATAAAACCGTTTTATACATTAGGAAGATTTGCATAGATGGAAAAAAAATTTTTAAAATTTAAAATTCTTATACAGGGTTAGGAAATTTTAATATTTTTTGTACATTAAAATAACTAAAAATTAACTAACGTCGTTTTATCCTGGTTAAAATTATTTTTTGTCCTGGTAAAACAGAATTGGTATCAAACATTAAAAAAAAAACAAATTTCGATTCCAGGGCTCGAAAACTGATATACAAATTTACAAATTTGTAGTTTTTCTTAAATAAAACCAATTTATACATCATGAAGACTTGCATTGGTAAAAATAATTTTAAAAAGTTTTAATTTTCTCTTCCAGGGATCGGAAATTGAAATATTTTTTGGGCACATTTGGTATTTTGTGGTACATATAATAACTAAAATATATAAATATGTTAAGTTTTTCTTACATAAAACCGTTTTTGGTAACATGAAGATTTGCATGGATGAAAAAATATTTTTAAATTTAAAGTTCCCATCCAGGGTTAGGAAATTTGAATTTTTTAATACAAACGTCGTTTTTTCTTGGTTAAAATTATTTTTTATTCTGGCAAAACAAATTGGTATCAGAAATTTTAAAAAATCAAAATTTCATTTTCAGTGTTGGATAATGCAATGTTTTGTAGTACATGAAAGTGACAAAAATTGTTACAAATTTTAATTCTTCTTATATAAAACCGCTTTATATATTATAAAGACTTGCATTGGTAAGTTCCCATCCAGGGTTCCGAAATTTAAAATTTTTTTATACAATACATAACCAAAAATCAATTAATGTCGTTTTTTCCAAGTTAAATTATTTTTTATTTCGGCAAAACAAAATTGGTATTAAAAATTAAAATAAAATAAAAATTTCGATTCCAGGGTTGGATACTGCAATATTTTGTATAACATGAAAAACGCAACTGAAGTTGTTTTTATTTTTTGCTAACTGAAACTATTTTATAAGTTAGAAAGTAGACATACGTTAGTGAAGGGTATATAAGATTCGGCACAACCGAATATTGCACTTTTACTTGTTTTATTTCGTTTTGTTATTTAGTTGTTTTGCTTCTTTTGTTTTTCTGAACCTATTCTGTTCGTACTTTTTTGATTGTTATATGTTAATTTAATCCACACATTTTTAATTATATAACAAGAAATTTATTTAGGGCATTCACAATTTTTGGTATTAAATTTTATATATTTAAATATGTATTTATATATTTGTATATATTGTATGTATATATTTGTATATACATATACACATACTTAAGCAAATTTTTAACTCGCCCAAAATAGTACGGGGCTGAAAGGATTAATTGAAATTTATTATATTTTTCACTAAGAAAATGTATACACAGCACAAATACACTACCGGCCACTTGAATAGGTTCACTCATTTTTACACTTACATTTAAATTTTCTCTTCATATAAGCTTTAAGACAACACAAAATGCAGTAAAAACACTGCAAATTTTATGCCACTTGAATAGGCTCACTTAGAATAAACTTAGTTTGCGTTTGACATTGGACGGTATAATTCTAAATTTAAAAGTTCGTGAGATACTGCAATACTTTTTTACAAATTTTATTGAAAATAGGGCGCAGCAAGTAATTAAATGAAGAAGGTAATATTAAAGAATTTAAAAAAAACTGGCTAAAGTCATATATACATATGTCGCAAAAAAGCTTGGTCGCAGCTAGAATGTTCTAAGCAGTTTTTCAAGAAATATGTCCAATAATGGAAATAACATGAAATGACATACGAAAACAGTTACAACACAAGCGTAAACACTGTAAGCCGAATAATTCGAAGTGCTAGACACTGAAAAAGAGTAAAAATAAAAAAATAAAAGCCATCGTTAAATGGCGTTCGTTAAGCGAAACGGCGACAAAAAAAGAAGTTTAATTTGGAAGGTTCAGATGGATTATTTTCTTAGCCTAAGTAAGGAAGAACGTTACCTAAGTCGTGAGGGAAGTGTAATGGTGTGGGGAGCAATTAAAAAAAAATCTTTATAACTCGCTTCCAAATCGTATCGCATATTTGAAGTTATATCGAATAAAGTTGGATGTACTCATTATTAAATCATTACTAAAACATTGTAAATATCTTGAAAAAAAAAATTAACATAAAAAACCTTTTTCTTTTGAGTGTTTGAATTGAAGATGGTGAACCTGTTCAAGTGGCACAAAATATTATGTTTTTAGTTCCGCAAAAAAATATTATTAAGATTCAGTTATTAGTTATAGAAAAATTTCTTTCATTTTTATGACTCACAATCCAACACTTTCAAAATAAAATATAATTAAGCACTTAATTAATTTTGGAAAAAATTAATTTGAATGCAATGAATATAGTGAACCTATTCAAGTGGTCGGCAGTGTACATACATGAACTTACAAAACAAAATTTGACAATTTTTCGTTAAAAAACATGAAGCAGCTGAACTAGTGGTGTTACCTGATTTTTGTACCATGAGTAAACCTTTTCTAATATTTCAATTAGTTGTACCCTTATCTCTTCTTTTAATAATATAAATTAACATTTTCTAATATTTTTTAATAGTTGTTCCTCTATCAGTAACCCTTATACCTTACTTTGATGGAAGACAACCACCTTACATGCAATATGCTTCTGTAGGTGTTGCAATAGCCAAGGAGATTCTACGTTCTATTACGAAATCATTTGAAGAGAAAGCCATGAGATGTGTACCTAAATCGGTTAACATCTTTTCTAACTATAGCCGCATGGATATACTAATACACTCGGGTGGGATGCAAATATCATATCATTCTATGCTTTCGCTAACGGGTCCAATAAAAGGAATGGCTAGGCTACCAGGACTAAATTTATCTCCAACACAAATTTTCTTCCTCGTATCCGCACAGGACTTATGTGCAGAATCTGACTATAACGGTATTGATACAGATACAGCAGAATTCGGACACATGTAAGTTGAAATTCTATTAAGTATATATGTAATACACATATATATATATATATATATATATATATATATATATATGTATATTTATATATATATATATATATATATATATTTGTATATATATATATATATATATATATATATATATATATATTTATACATAAATATGTATATATATATATATATATATATATATATATATATATATATATATATATTTATATATATATATATATATATATATATATATATGTATATATACATATATATATATATATATATATATATATATATATATGTATATATATATATATATATATATATATATAAATATATATATATATATATATATATATATATATATTTATACATAAATATGTATATATATATATATATATATATATATATATATATAGGTATATATACATATATATATATATATATACATATATATATATATATATATATATATATACGTATACGTATTTATTATTTTTTACCGGGGCTTGATCTGTTTAAAAAGTATACAGTTCGTTATCAACATAAAATAAATAAGATAAAACACGTATGTATGGCTTGGTAGAAAAAAATAAAATTTAAAATATCAAGACCGACAATCAAACAACTGAAACTACTCTTTTTGCTCGTTGGAAATTTATAAGTATCATAAGACTTTCTCTTTATTGTACACTACATTAAGTTTTTTAAAGTTTGTTAGATATCTAATATAATATGCACACCTGCGGAATGCAATATTGGACCTTGATGTTTTTTAATGTTAGCAACAATACTCATGTTACAGTAGGTAAGATGAGATAATTAGATTTCTGGGCATCGAAACTTTTTCATCTATTCCTACGCTTTGCAGTGAGGTTTTAGATAGCCTGTTCATAATTATAGATATTTTGGCTAATTATAAGTTTAAGAGAGCAATTTTCAAAGTGATATTAATATAACATATAGAAAGCTATAATAGCCAGATGCTTTAAACTTAGGTGCCGCGAAAAAACTAACAGCCATGCAAAGTAATTGAAAGTAATTTGCTTTAAAGTAAGAGGGAAAATGGGATACAAGGTTAAGTGAAAAACTGCATGTGAGGTTTTTGAGCGTACGATAATATTCTCCGTTGGCAACTAAGAGATCAAACTCAGTTTAATTTCACTATACATCCCAGCTTCGGTCGGGGGTACAGGTATCAAGTAATCCTCCCTGTATGGGCAACCCAATATCCAAGCTGTCCCGCCGGTATCAATGAACAAAATTGTCTGCTTCAAATCATCACATAGGATAAAATCCTATTAAAAACAACTAATATCTCAAAACTAGTAACAATCCCTCTAATATCCATGAAACACTAAAATTTTCCATAAACATAACCCCCATTTGTTCTACAAAAACCACTATTGGAACATAAAAGAACATTAAAATCAATAAATTTCAAAACATTCGCACTTTTCACAAAACTGGGGGCAAATCACGGCATTCAAAATAGGAGTTCTAAAGAAAGAGAATAACTAAACCTAAGATAAATATATACATACATCGTCTGCGTAATTAGCAAATCTATGCTACACGCTACCGCATTCGTAGCTTTGGCTTCTGACAATTAGAAGCTTAGTGATCAATCGAATTACAATTGTAGCATTGAAGTTTATTCAATCTTTCTTCAAATACCGAGTCATTCTTCCACTGAAGTCGTGAATTATATATTATTTCGACTTTCAAAAAAGCTTGTAACAGCTGCGTTTTACTATTGTAGTACCGAAGACTTGCTTGTGCTCGGACGTAGTTAATACCCTCAGTAAATTGCCTCTTCAATGTCAAGGTTACGTGGAAAATTACGTGGACAATTTTTAAGTTGTCTTGTCCATACCTCCGGAATCCTCCCTCCTTCGCAATCTGTGCCTCGTTTCTGTAATTGAAGTGAGAACTTCTCGCATCGAAAAAATTGTCGTCACTCTGTATGTATTTCTTAATGCATTTAAAATTTTGTTGGATTTTTATAATAATAAATATATTGTTCTATGGATAACCCTACAATAAAAAGCATGACAACCACAATTATTTAGTTTTTCGATGTGAAAATTTCTTACATCAGTTACAGAAACGAGGCACTGGAATAATATCTCTTAACGTATTAAAATAAATGTTAATTTTGTGGGAACCAAGCGCATCCTCCATATGATATCAATATATATTTCTTAAATTCATAATAACTGTAATTGATTTTAAGTTGTTCAGACAATTTCTTGCAAAATACCATTACTGAATTTACATAATTTGGAGAAAGTTTACAAACATAACAAAAGATAAGATAATTATACATAGATGATTTCACGTAGTAAAGACCTATCACGTATTTTTACAAAATTTATGTATTCAGTGACTTCAACATATATCACGCTTGGACGCCTAAAAGTTCAGTGCAATAATGTCAAACATTACGATTTTAAAGTTTATGTTACTTTAGCTAAGATCTTTCTACTCGAAACCAGCGAAATACATATAAGATATAGCAATAAGAAAAGAAATGCAATGAATTTTAATTTGTGTTATTTCTTTTAATAAAATACACATTTATTTGCTTTATATAAATGTATGTATAAATAATAGTTTACATTCACACATGCGCGGGAATGCAATTTGTCTGTAAAATATGCAGACATTGAATTTCTATTAAATTTTTATGATATGTATATATTAAAACCAATAAGAGCCAAAATTTTTTTTATTTTAAATAGAAAATACAAACATTTATTTGCTCGGCTCGTTTATATATAGATTTTTATTTATTGGTGGGGGATTACATAAAGTTGTATTAGGAGTTGCTAAGTGTAGCTCTCGAAGCTCTGGTTGTTTATTGGTACCAAGTAGCTCACCAAAATCACTCCCAGGGCGGGTTCCAAACCACAATCAGACAGAGGCACTAACAATGAAAAAAAAAATTACCAAACTGAACTCAAAACACTACAACATAAACGGAAACACTTGGAAGAAAAAACCAGATGGATGTTCCCTACTCGCCCACCCTACTTGGAACACAAACCTAATGTACCTCTTATTTTTTTTTTTTGTCCCCCAAACCAACGACCCTGACCTAGCTGGGCGAAAGAAATTACCAGGCGAAACAATTGATGAATATTTCAACAGTCTAAATGTATTAAGAGTAAGATTAGAAAATCCTGTGGTCGAAGGGGAAATGATAAAGATAGCCAAACGGAATTAAGCATGAAATAGGCGAACGCTGAAATTTTAAATGTAAGCTAAATGTGTTAGCTGATCCAACCTGATAAATGGCAAGCTGTGTAAATACTTACTTCACTGTGGGAATATGTCGCCGTAATGTCCCAACCTGCAGAACATAGAATTTCATTCTAAGGTTACGTGACAGTTGTTGAATGAGAATTAGGCACAAAATGCCTTTTTTGGACTAGCTTCTCTTTTGATTTATTCAGATCATATACGTATTTATATGCTTAACTTTCTAAATATATGTTTTATTTTTATTGAAATATCGAAAGTCTGTATGTGGTTCTTCGTTGCAGAGTTCTATTAGCATTCAACATCCGTTTGTACATAAATTTTATTGAAATGTATACATTTAATCATAGAAACATGAATATTGAAACTTCAATAATATGAATATACATATTTAAATATTTATGTAAACATTCTTTTTTGACAGAAACTAAATCCCTATACTCTGGGAAAATCCCAGAATTCTTTTCATTTGGCCTGTTTCCTAAATTCCTTATAGTGATTTTTAGATAATTTTATATTCAAAATTAATGCTATAATGGAGTAAGTTTCTTGTCTACATTCGGTGTAGGAATATTTTTCAAAACCCTTTTTGTGCGCCTTGGGCTTGCTTCTATTACTTGTCCAATTATCCGAACTTTCGATTTCTTATTTTGCGTTGGTTAAATTTGGTGCAAAAATGAGTTCCTGATGATTATTGGAGATATTTCTTCATTGATATTCTAGAGTTTGCGTCTTCGAGCTCTTTCACTAAATTCATTAGATGGTTTTGCCATATTTGGTGTTTGTAGATATATCATCGAAAACAAGTTCCCTCTAGAACCATTCATGGTTACGTTCGTACATCCTTTCTTGTTATAAGAGCATTCAATATATCATGCTTTCAATCTCTTTCCAAAATTTATAACTTTTTGCTTGTGTAGTTTAATTTCTTCTATATTGCATGTATTAAACATTTGATTGCCTAGTATATGCAATTCAATATCTTATAAATCATTTTGTTGAAAGAAAATAACAGTAAGATTACTTGAACATTGTAAAAGTTGTAATGAATATTAATTATGAAAACTTTAAATAATCTTACTCACAAATAAATAACATCACAATCAAGAAAGAAACACGTACACACGCGTTCATACGAATAATAGACGTCCCATGCACCACTGAAGTATCGTTTTTCTAGAAATTTAAATTTTTAATTTTTAATGGGTCTTAATTTGTACTTCTACCTGTAACAGCCCTTTTTATATGTCAATTGTTTTTACCATAATTAGTTGAGATATTTTCCTTATTAGACGCAGTTGTGAATATACGTTATGCTCAAGCAATTCCGAAAAAAAAACTATTTGATATCTTCATAATAAGGGTAAATTATATCAAAAACCAAAGTATTTTCTATCTCATTTCAAAAATTAGAACTACATAAAACCAATATTTTATTAAAAAAATACTTGACCTTGTATCAGAAAAATTGCTCTTGTGCTCATGGTCGGATCAAGCTGGGTATATAACGGGGTAGAGGTGTATAGAGGACAGCTTGGACTATAAGATAGCTATAGTCTCTTTACGAACTTTAGAAGTTATGCTTTATTAAGTGGGAGGATTTAGGAAAATTTGAACTAATGAAAATCCCCATTTTGAATCACCCTGTTCACTGGGATATAGTTCAAATAAAGTTTAAATTTTTTGGTTCCCGAGGTATACAAGTGTCTACTTTCAAATGAACTTTTATTGTTACAATTGGTAACAGTAAAATATAGAGTTTTGACCACATTCTCGCGAAACGGTCCACTGTGTGGCGGCCAACTTATATATTGATTAAATATTTAAACTATTGTAGTATTTTTTTCCAGTCTTTGGTTGAAAATTGAATTAGAGGTGATAAAATTTACGACGTGAAACATTATGTTTGATTTATATCCAGGCGCAGTTGATAGCTCCTTACAATTAATATTTTTAATTCAAATCATTTAAATTCATTTAACTGGAGCCCGAACAGGAAGCCATAATGTATTACGGTCTCCTTATAAACCCAATAATTAAATAAAAACGTTCTGAAAATCCTAGGGGACCCTAAAGGACGGATAACATATACATACCATACTAATAAAGAAATTCATCCTGCTTCGCTAATCCGGTACTTCTGGTGATTAATAAATTAAAGAGCATCACGGAGCTTCCGTGAAGACAAAAGTGTTTTAAATAATAATAAAAATAATAATAAAAATACACATAACTTTTAAAAAAGATAATTTCCCTCAAGAATAAATTCCCCCCCCCCTTTTTGAAATAAGTTATGAAATGGAATGAATACATATGTATATTAACTTGAGAATTCAAAAAATGAAATATTTAAGTAAGAGTTAAAAAAGAAAAGATTGCCTTCAATAATAAATTTTTCCTGCTTTAAAAATAAACCAAAATAAAACTTAAAAATTGAATTGAAAGTTAAACCTAAAAAATGTAATAAAAAAATAGAGAAGAGAAAGTATTGTCAATAAACCGAAGAAATCCTCTTGATATAAAATGAAAAAATAGAGTTGATAATTTAAATAGAAATTGAAGTAGAAAAGAAGAGTAAAGTTAATAAGGGAATATATTATTGCATTTTGAAAATTGCAAATAAAAGAATATATAAAAAACGAGAATAGAAAAAAAGGTTAGATAGGAAAGTGAAGAGAAAGTCCTCTTCTTCAAAGTTGGAAGGATATTCCAGGTACGTCAAATTTCTTTCTCTCTTTGTCAGTCCAAAAACAATATATTTGAGGAATTAAGAGCAACAGTGAAGACTATGACTGAAGCCATATAGCGGTTTATGGAACAGCTCAAGACAGTAGAAACTAGAATAGCAAATATATATTGGCCACGAACGAAAAGTGTTCTCAAATCCAATTCACTATGTATCCTGGATTCATTCTGTGGAAACCATTCTAAAGGATTTTAAAATTGTAAGGGCCTATCTGATTTATTGTGCAATTATACCGGGCATACATCAAAATATTATTGGTGCTGCGGACACAGCTGATATTCTGATAGGGCTAGATTGGTAAAAATACTCTTCCTTCCCTACGCTGACAAACGGGACACCCAAACTCTGGAGCATCAGCTTTTCCAAGGGTCCTCAATCATAGATGAATTCGACTATTAACCATAAATTTTCTCTTATTATAAAGAAACTAAAGACGGGACCCTACAGCCAAAGCCAAAGTGGAAGCTTCTAGAACAGAGCATTGAACATCCTCATACATGGATTGAAACCCGTCTTTTCTCGTATGACTAATACTTCACGATCAGGAATGCTCCCTGAAGCATATGCCGCTTATTTTGAATTGCAAAACATAACAATGTGATATAACATAGTATATGCAAAAACGAAGCCTCACTATTCGGTCTCCGCCGAAACAACTTATCTTCCTGAGCTTTCAAGGCCACCAAAGTCATTCGTATTCGGCAAACAAAAAAATAATAAACCGATTGATAGGTAGGAAAAAAATTAATTGGTATAATAGATGAGAGTACAATCTCACCGGGTATATTACATAACTGATCCTAGGACAGCGGAAAGAAGAGGTACATGCGAATAGAATACCTTTCTGTAACTGCTGATACTTCATGTTTTTTGATCGACACGGGCTCCAAAAACAACATTTGCAGCCTATGTTTATCATACGATAGCACAATTTTAGGAAAACCAATAAATATGCGATCAGAAGGAGGAGATGTTAATGTTAAGTAGGAATTGAACAATTGGACAATGTCTAGCCAGCTTTAAAAAAAATTTTATATAATTATTGACAATGACACACTTACGGAGTTGAGTGCTTTAGTAGATAAAAAGGAAAATGATTTAGTTTTGAAAAACTTTTTTAAGGTCCTATTAAAAGAAAAAAGATTAATTCAGTCAAAATATACATATATTAGGCGAGGAATATGTACCAGAAGTTAGGACAAGAATAGTGAACCGCATACAAATCACTATTTGGACCACTCGACAGTAATGAACTTGCATCAACTTACATTCAGGCAGAAATCAGAACAAGTACGGAAGTGCCAATATATACGAAGAGCTATCCGTATCTAGTCTCTCTAAAGGAAGAAGTAGAGAGAGAGATAAAAGAGCTACTTTAAGAGAGAGTAATAAGACCCATTAAAAGTCCACACAATTCACCTATTTAGGTCGTGTCTACAATACTAAAACCCGATGGTAAAAAGCAATATTGAATGGTATAGAATGGAAATGGACTTCAAACCTTTAAATTACGTAACAATTTTAGATACCTACCGAATTCCAGACATAGCAGCAACTTCAGATTTTCATTAAATAGCCATGAAACCAAAGGATATCCCGAAAACTGCTTTTTAATAGCTAATGGGAAATATATTAATATTGCCTTTTGGCCTAAGAAATATGTATATCAGAAAGTTAATTGGCGAATTTATGGTAGATCTTTTGAGGAACATAGCTACAATTTTTCCAAGGTTTCACGTAGCTAATCCAAAGGTAAATCTTGACAAAAGTGGAATTTTTTGGTTATATCGTTAGTTGTAAAATAATCAAACCGGATTCACCCAAGGTGAGGCCAGTCAAAAATCTGTTACCGCGTACGAACTTGAAAGAGTTGAAAAGTTTTTTGGGAATGACTTCTTACCATAGAAGATTTTTGCGCCTTTATGAAAAAGTGGCAAAACTCCTTACAAACAGAGGAGAACATGATAAAAGCCAGTCCGTCTAAGAAAGTGCCAATTACCCTAAGTCGTTTTGAGAAGCCGTTTAACCTGACGATGGATGCTTCTAATACTGCACTAAGTGCCATGCTGTCACAAGGCGAAATCAGCAAGGACAAGAACATAGCGTATATATCTCGATCTCTCAAAGATACTGAGAAGAATCGCGCCAAAAATGAGAAAGATATTGTATCGGTTCTTAATGATCTCAGAAATTAATTATATGGTGCACAAAAAACTGAGATCTATACCGATCATCAACCTTTAACGCTGGCATTCGGAAATAGGAACTTTGATGCCAGATTAAAGAAATGTACGGCACGTTTAGAGGATTATAACCACGAGTATATTTATAAGTCTGGTAAATCGTGGCTAATACCCTTTTGGGACTAAAAACCATTTCGAATTACTTATATTATATTTCTATAGATGCAGCAAGTTTTTAAATAGCTATGGGTTCGAATTAAATTCTAACTGCCTCAGAGTGTCGTGAGGACAACGTCTTTTCTTCAACGACAAGAGTGCAGAGCAAGATGCTTCCGACTTGATACTCCATAAAAAGTCTTTAAAAACCAGATTATATTAGGAACCGGAATGGACATGACAGCATTGGAGGAACCATACCGTGGTTATACCAGACATTTCATTTCCTCAAAAAATTTATCTAAGGAAAAGCTGGTAGCTTTGCTTAAATAAAAACTTCACTAAAGTATCCTTAACGGCGTAAAAGTACCCGAAGGTCTTCTTGGCGATATACAGGAAACTCATATTAACCATTTTTCTAGATATAAAGTAAGAATACGCAGAACGCCAATTTTAAATAATTGAAACTGAGCAATGATACCAGAGAAAGCAGTAAAATATCTTAGAACAATTTTACTTCCCGCATAAGAGCTCTAGCATTAGGAAATACATTACTAGCTGCGAAATTTATAATAGATGTAAGTATGATAGTAAACCTCCACAAATATATCACCAAGGAACGCCTAATTAGAAATATCCATATCAAACTCTTCACACAGACTAGCACATGTTTTTGGGAATTGTCGTTTTAAAACTCTCTAATTTTTATTTTCGTGCTGATACTTTTTTCCCAAAAGTTATTTAAAAATTCAAAGTGATCGATTGAGGGGTTTTAGCTAGTTCTATGCGCATTTCACTGGGGCTAATGCAGATCATCAGAGCACCTTGACCCAACATTTCTTAGAATAACTAAAGATATTTATTTCAAACTTCCACATTAATAAATGAGAAGCTTAAAAACAAACATCAAAGTCATAAAGAGAACTCACTGATCTCCATGCCTTTTTAATTTTCTTACGTTTTTGTTTCATTCTGCAATAGGTTGGCTTTTTTCCAACTCTAATTGTAGTTGTAAGAGAAATAAAGAACAACAACAACTAATAATTGTTTTAATGTAAAAACAATTTATATAGAGTGTATTAAACTAGTGCATATTTTTGGGAATTGCCATTTTAAAACTATTTAATTTTTATATACGTACTGATTCTTTTTTCCCAAAAGTAATATTAAAATTCAAAGAAATTCAAGAACAAAAGCTCATTACCTGCATAGATAAGTTTACAAAATTTGGTAAATTCTTTAGCATTCTTGCATTACTTCACAGTTCGAAAAATTCTTGTTACTGATAACGAACGCAGCTTCTGAACCCCTTTAATAGAAACTTTCATCAAATCACTGGGTATTAAATTATATCTTACGCTAGTACAAAGATGTGAGGGGACTGCATTCAACAATAATTAAAATTGTTGTATCTAATTTTTTAAACTTTTTTCTTTCAGTAATTAATAGATTTGTTTAAGTTTTGATGTTATTTTATATTAATATATATTTCGATATATCGCTAGCCTTCGGTTAGCTTCTTCAGGAAATTATTTTATATTGTCAAAAATTTTTTTCTTTTCGATTATATATATAAAAATTTTTTTAAGAACATAAAATACTAACTCTAAAATGTATAAAAAGTATAAATTAGTTAATTTTAAATATTAAAACATACTAACTACAAAATTCATATATATTATAAATTTTAGTTATATGTAATAATGTAATGAAAACGATGTGTATGTGTTAACAAACAATTCTTTTAATGTTTCGTAATTGGTATTATTAATATACAAAAAAAAATTTTACATAATACAAGAATAACTATGATCAATATGATCTTAATATGTTTAATATATATGATCTTAACATATTCATACAGCGCAAATAATTTAACATAATAATCATTATTATCGATTTTTAATTGTAAACATGCATGCATATGTAAAAATATTATATATATTGTGTGAATAATTTACCATAAACTATTAATTCTATTAACTTAATTTCTATGAATTAAATATCTATATTTCTGAGCAAAATTTTCAGAATCTATTTTAAAGTTCATTCTTTCTCTAACAGGTATATTAATAATTTCTACCATTTCTAACAGAAGTCTTCGTTTATAGTGGATAGTGATTAAATTTAAAACAATGAGATGATAATGCAGTTTTTCAGAATTAAAGAGTCTATATTTTATATTACTCTTATGTCCTGCTAATTTATTCTTTGTTGTACCTATGTATACCTCCTTACAATTGACAGATCCATTACCTTTACATGGTATTTTATAAACTATATTTGACCTATCCCATTTTTCCACTCTATCTTTCATTTTACTGAACAGTTTATTGTTTGTGCAATATGTCCTAAAAGCCATTTTATATTTTTGAGTATCAAATATTGTTGATTTTTCTAGTCTCTCTGGCATTTCTGGTGTATAAATTAAGGATTTATATAATTTTGGTTCTGTGTTATTATTTGTATTATTTGTTATATTTTTCTTATATTGATTTATTAAACTATAAACTGACTTTTCTGGAAAATCATTTTAACAAAAAATGGTTTGTGAATAAAACAAACTTAGATATACCAAAGGGTATACAGTGGATTCTTTCGCTAGGCCAAAAACACGCATTACCAGTCAGTAAAGAAAAATTTCCAAAATTAAAAATGATAGCTGATGGAGAAGATTTCATTAAAACTATTGAGAATAGAGAAGAACAAGAAATAGCAAGAAATAGATTTACAATAATTATTAATAATCATCTAAATAAAATTGAGGATTAATAATAGAGATAAGTACACATTAGAAAAAGTGAATGAAACTAAAAGATTTTTAAATAGCAATAGAAATATATTAATTCTTATATCTGACAAGGGTAATACAACGATTGCAATTAAAAGACATGAATATAATCTAAGAATTGAAAATATATTAAGTGATAACTTCAATTACAAAATTCTGAATAGGGATCAGACAGGAAAATTACAAAAGAAAAATAATGAATTAGTAGAAGAACTTTTCAAAACGAAGATTGTAACAACACTGGAGAAGAATAGACTTAAGACAATGACTGCAGTAGCTCCTAGATTATATGGGTTACCTAAAATTCACAAAGAAGGATTTCCATTGAGACCTATTTGTTAATTTTTAAATTCACCATCTTATGAACTTAGTAGATATATTACAAATATTTTAAAAAAGATCAATGAAAAATCTATATATAATATAAAGAATTCATTAGATTTCAAAGAGAAATTAAAGAAAATTAAGTTAGATACTAATGATAGGCTTATTTCATTTGATGTAGTATCTTTGTTTCCAAACGTACCAATAGACTTGGCTATAAATACTATTACGTTTTTAGACCTTTTCGTAAAAACGGTTTTATTACTTATCCTTCAAGGATTCGTTTTATTGCATCAAATTAAAACACGGACAAATTAATTTAGAAATATAATGCGGCAACAATTTATTTATTACTTTATTTACACGAGTACTTGTACTACTCAACACTTAGCGATGTTAACACGCCTATGTCTGATATCACACTGATTATTGCTGAGTTCTGGCAGCGCCTTTATATAGCAAAAATGACGTCGTCTGGTAACCTCGCGAAAGTTCTGGGTATGGTGGTTGTATTTTACTTGGCATGTGTGTGTTTGTATGACAATGCTGACTTGTTTGGTTTGCTTATTTTAACTATGTGTGTATGAATGTATGAGTGTTCTGTGTGTTTTGCCTATGGTAACTATGAGTGGTTGTATGAATGAGTGTGTGGTTTTGTTTCTTCTACGTGTATATGGCTGTGTATACTTGTGAATCTATTTAGTTTTATTAGCAGCGAATACTTGCATACAAGATAATTAAGAACAACATCTCTTAGGATTGATGTTGCTATGTTTGTTGTTGTTGTGGTTTACTCTTATTGGCACAGCCTTGAATGATCTTGTATATTCTGGAGTATTCCATTTCCGTTAATTTGAATATTATCTATATAGTCTTTGTAACATTTTGACAACTATAGATAATATTGCCAGTGCTGCCAAGTACATATAGCCACATTGTCGTTTTTTTAAAATCTATTTCTAATCTTTGTAACACTGCCGCCCACTTAAGCCTGTTCGTCCCGAATAGGCATACAATCACCTCTTCCATAGTGCGCCAATCGTTCGAGATGTACTATCTTCATTTTCGACCTTGGGCTATTGTGCTTCTGTATCCGGTATACAACGTCATTCACTCTCCTAATCACTTTATACGGGCCATCCCAGTGAGTCTGTAATTTTGGGGACAATCCTTTCTTCCGTTGTGGCTTATACAGTAAAACCAATTGTCCTTCCATAAATCCCTCCGAGTTTGCTGCGCGGTCATACCTAGCCTTCATCTTGTCACTGCCCATCTGGATTCGATTACGCGCGAACTCATGCCGTTCGTTTAAGTCGTCTTTCTCTTGGGACGTAATAGCTCCTGAGTTGTACTGTTGAAGCTCTCCCCGGCTTCCTCTTACTGGGCCTTTGGCTGTTTTGCACTGTGGACAGTTTGCTATCCAGTCGGCTACGGCTTGTTGACATCCAACCCAATAAAAACGCTGCTTCAGTTTCTCAAGTGATTTTGTTACTCAAAGATGACCGCCACTAGGTCCATTATGAAACTCCTGTAAAACTTTACTTATCTTGGAGTATGGCACAACTATTAAATTTGAAGTTGTTTTGCCATCTATACTTTCCCATACGCGGTATAAACACCCTTTTATTACCTTAAGGCTGTTCCACTGAGCCCAATAAGATTTGGCGAGTGGGCTTTCAGCCGAAATTTCATTCCGGGATGGTCGTCTGTCCTCTTCTTTGGCCGCTATAATTTTCCTTAGCATTCTGTCGTCCCTCTGTGCCGCTGACCAGTCTTCATCAGGGCCGATGTGAATTAGCCGAACATCAACAACGCCTTCCTTTTGCTCGGTTGTATCACAATGTTTACGCTCTGAACAGCAGGGTCTTCTTGAAAGAGCATCCGCATTGTTATGCTTTGTGCCTCTTCTATGCTCAATGCTCTTTCTTGGTGGCAAAACGGATCTACCTCTCTTCCTTGATGCTTTGCAGCTGCGCTGAAAATGATCGATCCTTCCGCAGTTGAAGCACTTAGGCTTTTCTTTAATATCGCTTTCTGCCAGCAGTTGTCGCATTGCCTCCTTTAAGCTGGCAATTAGGTTGTTATCTTCCTCAGAAAAAACCTCCACATTCCGCACTCTACTTGTCTTCCTTGATGCTTTGCAAGTGCGCTGAAAATGACCGATCTTTCCGCAGTTAAAGCACTTAGGCTTTTCTTTGATAGCCTTCTCTGCCAGCAGTTGTCGCATTGCCTCCTTAACGCTAGCCACTAGGTTGTTATCCTCCTCAGACCAAACATCCACATTCCGCTCTTTACATATCTGTGGCTTGCAAACCATTCTGGCAGTCTCTTGAGCCAGCGCAAATGACACAGTTTCAGCGAAAGTGGATTTCTGCGTAGCGCACACCGCCAGTTTAACATCAGAGTCGCGAGTGCCGTTAACCAAAGCCTCAGTTTTAAAATGGTCCAGGAACGGGTGACTCTCGCCTGGATATGTGAGCTGCACTAAACGCTCAATTTCCATTACGAAATCTTGTAGAGATTCGTTAGGCTTCTGAACTCTACATCGCAATTCCATTCTGTATAAATCGCGTTTGTGCTCACCACCATACTTGCGCTGCAATGCTGCCATTATTTCATTATAGTTGTTTCTGCAGCTTACTGGCACCGTCTCAAGTACCTCTGCGGCTGTACCCTTTAAGGACAAGATCAACTCTATGGCCTTTTCTTCAGCATCCCATCCATTTCTGCTAGCCACCGTCTCAAACTGGAATTTGAAGATGCCTAATGGTACGCTGCCGTCGAAGCATGGCGCTTTTATCCGCGCAGAAACTTTCGCAACTGCTCGTACTGGCCCGCCGCTAAACTCCAGGTTATTCACTTTGTCCTCTAGAGTATGCAATTTCTCTTCGACCTCCTTTGCATGCTGTTCCAGCTCTGAGAATTTATTCTCAATAGAATCCACCCTCCTGTTAATGGCTTCAGAAACCTCTACCAGGGTCTTGTTCATGGCTTTATTTGACTCCTGTATTTCGGCTACAAGATTTGCCTGCATCTGCTGAGTTTCGGCTACAAGCTTTTCCTGCATCTGCTGATTTTCGGCTACAAGCTTTTCCTGCATCTGCTGAGTTTCGGCTACAAGCTTTTCTTGCATCTGCTGAGAGTTCTGTTTTATTTCAGCTATTTCAGCTACAAGCTTGTCACTGTTGATCCTTGATGCCTCCTGAATCTGCTGACAGTTCTGTTTCATTTCGATCATCATAGCAGCAAACATTGAATTTATGTCCATGCTGCTGGTCGTGACAGGAGGGCATACCTGCACATCGTCTTTGTCCTCAAACTCGTATGTCCCGATGTCCATGCCGCGATTCTTAAACTCATCTATTAGCCTCTTCTGTAGTTCAGCCTTGTTACCTGCAGTTGGCAATTTCAGCTTGCTGAGCTCCTTTTTCAGCTGTTCAACTTTTAACTCATCAAATTTCATGATTATTTAATTAAATTTTTTTTTTTTATGTCCTTTTTTTCCTTTCTTAACTTGCAATGTCCTTTTAATTATTTTTGCAATCCCACTTCTGACACCAATTGTTACGTTTTTAGACCTTTTCGTAAAAACGGTTTTATTACTTATCCTTCAAGGATTCGTTTTATTGCATCCAATTAAAACACGGACAAATTAATTTAGAAATATAATGCGGCAACAATTTATTTATTACTTTATTTACACGAGTACTTGTACTACTCAACACTTAGCGATGTTAACACGCCTATGTCTGATATCACACTGATTATTGCTGAGTTCTGGCAGCGCCTTTATATAGCAAAAATGACGTCGTCTGGTAACCTCGCGAAAGTTCTGGGTATGGTGGTTGTATTTTACTTGGCATGTGTGTGTTTGTATGACAATGGTGACTTGTTTGGTTTGCTTATGGTAACTATGTGTGTATGAATGTATGAGTGTTCTGTGTGTTTTGCCTATGGTAACTATGAGTGGTTGTACGAATGAGTGTGTGGTTTTGTTTCTTCTACGTGTATATGGCTGTGTATACTTGTGAATCTATTTAGTTTTATTAGCAGCGAATACTTGCATACAAGATCATTAAGAACAACATCTCTTAGCATTGATGTTGCTATGTTTGTTGTTGTTGTGGTTTACTCTTATTGGCACAGCCTTGAATGATCTTGTATATTCTGGAGTATTCCATTTCCGTTAATTTGAATATTATCTATATAGTGTTTGTAACATTTTGACAACTACAGATAATATTGCCAGTGCTACCAAGTACATATAGCCACATTGTAGTTTTATTTAAATCTATTTCTAATCTTTGTAACAATACAATAGAGGAAAAGTGGACTTTATTGGAAACAATTACTGAGATGGATAAGAATTTATTTTGTAGCAGACATTGTTATGGAAGAGTTGTTAAACACATGTATTAACAATCTTAATATTAAACCCAAATTTATTACAAAATACGTAGATGATTTGTTTTGTATTATATCTGAGAATGGAATAGACTATATGCTAGATATATTAAATAGTTTTATATATATTAAATAGTAATATTAAATTTACAATTGAAAGAGAATGTAATTTAGAGTTGTCTTATTTAGATACATTACTTATGAGAAGAGATAACAATATAGTAACGGATTGGTATCAAAAGCCAACAGCTTCAAGTAGGATAATAAAATAAGTAGGATAGAAAAAGTCTTAACAATTAGTGATAACGTAGCATTTCATATAAAAAATAAGAAGAAAATTAGAGAAATTCTTATTGAGAATGATTTTCCAGAAAAGTTAGTTTATAGTTTAATAAATCAATATAAGAAAAATATAACAAATAATACAAATAATAACACAGAACCAAAATTATATAAATCCTTAATTTATGTACCAGAAATGTCAGAGAGACTAGAAAAATCAACAATATTTGATACTCAAAAATATAAAATGGCTTTTAGGACATATTGCACAAACAATAAACTGTTCAGTAAAATGAAAGATAGAGTAGAAAAATGGGATAGGTTAAATATAGTTTATAAAATACCATGTAAAGGTAATGGATCTGTCAATTGTAAGGAGGTATACATAGGTACAACAAAGAATAAATTTAACACCAGAATATCAGGACATAAGAGTAATAAAAAATATAGACAAATTAATTCTGAAGAAACTGCATTATCATCTCATTGTTTTAAATTTAATCACTACCAGACTTTGAAAATGCATAAATTTTAAGAACAGACAACAATTATAAACGAAGACTTCTGTTAGAAATGTTACAAATTATTAATATACATCATAGTTATTCTTGTATTATGTTAAAAATTTTTTTTTTATATTAATAATATCAATTACAAAACATTAAAAGAATTGTTTGTTAAAACATACACATCGTTTTCATTACATTATTATATATAACTAAAATTTATAATATATATGAATTTTGTAGGTAGTATGTTTTAATATTTAAAATTAACTAATTTATACTTTTTATACATTTTAGAGTTAGTATTTTTTAGTATAAAAAAGTTTTTGATTTATGTTGTTAAAAAAATTTGTATACATATATATATATATATATATATAATTGAAAAGAAACAAGTAAAAGTGCTATATTCGGCTGTGCCGAATCTTATATACCCTTCACTAACGTATGTCTACTTTCTAACTTATAAAATAGTTTCAGTAAGCAAAAAATAAACACAACTTCAATTGCTTTTTTCATGTTATACAAAATATTGCAGTATCCAACCCTGGAATCGAATTTTAGTTACTATATGTACCACAAAATACCGAATGTGCCAAAAAAAATTCCCGCCCCTGGAGATGAAAACTAAATTTTTTAAAATAATGATTTACCAATGCAAGTCTTTATGATGTATAAAGCAGTTTTATATAAGAACTAAAATTTGTAACAATTTTTGTCACTTTCATGTACTACAAAACATTGCATTATCCAACACTGAAAATGAAATTTTGATTTTTTTTAAATTTTTGATACCAAACTTGTTTTGCCAGAATAAAAAATAATTTTGTTGGATGTCCTTTACTTACTTTGATCCTTCCGAGGATCAATATTCACTCCGGGTATAAATAAAAATCGAGACACGACTTTTCATTTTAAGGGTTTAAGACTGTGAAACTTAAAAGCTAAATTATGTACACGAGGGATAAATTCTTAAACTAGATAATATTTACAGAACATTCGGTATTTGTATATGATACATTATCTAAGATATCATGCAATCGTGTTGCCAATATTAGAAATTAAAACGTGCGATTTAAACACTCCTCCTCTACACGAGTACGTAACTTCAAAACCAAAAATAAAATTCAAAAATTATAAATTCTTCCAAACTAAATTCATGTTAATGATCATTACTTATGTACTACGTAGAATCAATAAAGAAAACATAAATTTTTATTTATTTATTTCAACCCTAACTTACTTACGAAGTTACAATGTTTCAAGTTCTTTGTTAGTACATCTGCGATCATCTCGTTAATAGGAATGTACTCTATTTTTAATAAATTATCTTTTACAACATTTTTAACGAAGTTATATTTTATGTCTATGTGTTTTGTGCATGAATGGTATGTATGATATTTCGCTAATTGCTGCGCACTTAAATTATCTCCATAGACAACTATTGGTTCGTTGCTGTTCGTCAAACCTATTTCTTTTAATAATTTCTGCAGATAAATTGTCTCTTTGGCTGCGGTTGACAACGCAACGAATTCTGCCTCTGTGCTACTTAATGCAACTGTTTGTTGTTTGCTCGATTCCCAAGAAAACACACTACAACCTATAAAGAATGCATAACCTGTATACGACTTTCGATCAAATGTGTTGCTTCCCCAGTCTGCGTCAACGTAGCCAACGATTGTTTGTCCAGTTTTCTTATATGTAGAGCTGTGCCGAACTGAATCAAACGCTCTCAAACGCTCGTTTTTGACAAGAACCTCTGATCAAACCCATTTAAATTACATGGGTTTGATCAGAGGTTGTTGTCAAAAACGAGCGTTTGAGAGCGTTTGGTTCAGTTCGGCACAGCTTTACTTATATGTTATCTTCAACCCTTTAGTTGAGGATAAATACCTAAGAACATGTTTTACTCCACTTAAATGTTCTTGGTCTGGGTTTGTATTGCGCTGTGCCAACTTCGAAACCGAATGCAAAATGTCGGGTCTTGTTGACAGAGCCAAATACATTAATGAACCTATCAACGACTGATATTCATTAGCGTCAACCCTTTTGCAGTTTTCGTCTTCACACTTAACCTGAAAACCTGCATCTAATGGAGTACCTACGCTTCTACAATTTTCCATATTATTTTCTTTTAATAAGTTTTCTATATAATTTTCTTGGCATATAGAAATTTCTCCTAACTCTCTTTTTCTTTCTATTTCTATGCCCAAGAAATAATTAAATTGGCCTTTGTCAACACAATCAAAATGATTTGAAATTTCTGCCTTAACATTGAAAATATCTTCTTTCGACTTTGAAGCAATTATTATGTTGTCTACGTAAACTGCGATGAAAACGGTCTTGTTGTTGTCGCTATGTTTATACAAACATCTTTCACTTTCTAAAGGCGTAAAATCTATCGAACGTAGAACCTCATCTAACTTTATGTTCCACTCCCGACCTGCCTGTTTTAGGGCTGTACCGAACTGAATCAAACGCTCTCAAACGCTCGTTTTTGACAAGAACCTCCAATCAAACCCATGTAATTTAAATGGGTTTGATTAGAGGTTCTTGTTAAAAACGAGCGTTTGATTCAGTTCGGTACAGCTCTAGCCTGTTTCAGCTCATAAATGGCTTTATTAAATTTTAAGACATGTTTGGGATACCTTTCATCTACAAAACTAGAGCTGTACCGAACTGAATCAAACGCTCTCAAACGCTCGTTTTTGACAAGAACCTCTAATCAAACCCATTTAAATTACATGGGTTTGATTGGAGGTTCTTGTCAAAAACGAGCGTTTGAGAGCGTTTGATTCAGTTCGGTACAGCCCTATACAAAACCTTCTGGTTGTCGCATATAAACCGTGTCGTATAACTCCCCATTCAAATATGCTGTACAGACATCCATCTGCTCTAAATATAAGTTATATTCGACTGCTAACGCCAACAGCATACGAATGGTTGCGTATCTAACCACCGGTGAAAATGTTGCTTTGTAGTCAACCCCATACTTCTGCGCACAGCCCTTAGCAACCAACCTAGCTTTAAATTTTTCGACGCTACCGTCTTTGTTCTTTTTAACTAGAGCTGTACGGTAAGTTGTCGCTTTATTCCATACTTGTTTAGATGTTCGTCGAATCGTTTGTTAACAAACTCGCCACCATTGTCGCTTCTCAAACATTTTATCTTCCTTTCAGTTTGACGCTCCACCATATTTTGAAAGGAAACAAACTTCTCAAATGCTTCATCTTTTGTTTTTGAAAAATAAACAAATATACGACGGGAATAATAGGGCTGTACCGAACTGAATCAAACGCTCTCAAACGCTCGTTTTTGACAAGAACCTCCAATCAAACCCATGTAATTTAAATGGGTTTGATTAGAGGTTCTTGTCAAAAACGAGCGTTTGATTCAGTTCGGTACAGCTCTAAGGAATAATCGTCTATAAATGTGATAATATAACGCGAACCACCTAGCGACTGTGTATTAAATGGACCACACACATCTGTATGAATGAGATCTAACACGTTGTTTGATTTTATCTCATTATTATGGTTGAACGGCTTCACATGTATCTTCGTTTTCATACATGTTAAACAACTTACATTTCCTTTAAAACGTACCTCATTCAAACCACGCACTATTTCATTTTGCTGCAACTCACGCAAACTTTCAAAATTTAAATGGCCATACCTGTTGTGCCAAATGATGTCGTTGCTGCTTCTCAATTGACATAGTTGTTGGTTTTGCTTTTCAACTTCAGCTTCAAACACGAACAAGTTGTTTTTCTTCTTCGCCTGTAAGACACACTCGTTGTTGCTATCTATGAACTTCGCCACTGCGTTTTTAATGTAACACGAATTCCCTTATCAACAGCTCGACTGACCGACACAAAATTGCCAACCAAATTCGGCACATATAAAACATTTCCACATTGCCAATACCTTCTGCTTGAATGAAGTTCTCTCCAGCAAGTGTAATTCGTTCGCTGTGTTCTCTTATGGTTGCAAAGCACGACCGATCACCAGACATGTGCGCTGTTGCGCCGCTGTCAACACACCAAATGTTATCATGCAGAGCATTTGCATCTGCCGCTGCCAAAACTGTAAATTGTGCGTGCTCTTTTCTGCTTTCTGGTTTTTTCTTCGAATAACAGTTAGCAGTAAAATGCCCTTGTTTTCCACAAACAAAGCAACCTGTACTTTTCTTTTTATTTTGGCGCTCACCTCTTTTGTTGAATTGTTGTTGTTGTTGTTGTTTTTTGTAGTTTTCGTTGTTTTGCGTTCTTACCTTTGCTACAAACGCTGACTGTTGCCCTCTTTCTCCTTCCTTCTGGGCTTTCGCTCAGACTCTTCTAGCAACTTTACCTTGCGATTTTGGAGGGATGGTAAAGTGTCTCTTGTTTCCATGGCCACCACAAATTGTTCATACTAGACAGGCAAACTCGACAGCAAGATTATAGTTACCAACTCCTCATTGAGCTTGATTCCAACCTCAGCTAACTTGTCGACTGTACCACTGAAATTGTTGATGTGCTCCGACGTGTTTCCATCTTCAGCCATACGGGTATTTAGCAACTGCTTGTATAAAAACACCTTCTTTACAGGACCACTTGGACGAAACACTTCTTGTAACGTTTTCCAAGCCTCTGCTGACGTCTTACAATTTTTGATGTGGTTCCGTTGGGACGCATGGATACACAACGTAATTGTAGCCAACGCCTTCTCGTCCAGCTCTACCCATTTTTCTGCTACTTCTTTTCCAGTTGACTGTGGATCTTTTTCACTCACAATGTTCCATAACCCAGAGTGAATGAGCACACTTCTCATGTGAATGCACCAGGCATCATAATTTTTTTCGTCTAATTTGTCAATTTGGTACAGACTCATTTTTTCACTTTAATGTCACTTTTTTATTTTTCACTTTTTTTAATTTCTTTTTATTTATATTTTTGCCAGCCACTTTTTTTATTTGTGGTCTGGGCCCATAACCATTGTTGGATGTCCTTTACTTACTTTGATCCTTCCGAGGATCAATATTCACTCCGGGTATAAATAAAACTCGAGACACGACTTTTCATTTTAAGGGTTTATTAAAGACTGTGAAACTTAAAAGCTGAATTATGTACAAGAGGGATAAATTCTTAAACTAGATAATATTTACAGAATATTCAGTATTTGTATATAATACATTATCTAAGATATCATGCAATCGTGTTGCCAATATTAGAAATTAAAACGTGCGATTTCAACAAATTTTAACCAAGAAAAAACGACGTTAATTGATTTTTAATTATATTATTGTATTAAAAAATTCAAATTTCCTAACCCTGGATGGGAACTTTAAATTTAAAAATATTTGTTCATCCATGCAAATCTTCATGTTTCCAAAAACGGTTTTATGTAAGAAAAACTTAACATATTTATATATTTTAGTTATTTTATTTACCACAAAATACCGAATGTGCCCAAAAAATATTTCAATTTCCGATCCCTGGAGGAGAAAATTAAGACTTTTTAAAATTATTTTTACCAATGCAAGTCTTCATGATGTATAAACTGGTTTTATTTAAGAAAAACTACAAATTTGTAACCATTTCTGTCACATTCATGTACTACAATATATATCAGTTTTCGAGCCCTGGAATCGTCATTTGTTTTTTTTTTTTTTAATTTTTGATACCAATTCTGTTTTACCAGGACAAAAAATAATTTTAACCAGGATAAAACGACGTTAGTTAAATTTTAGTTATTTTAATGTACAAAAACTATTAAAATTTCCTAACCCTGTATAAGAATTCTTAATTTTTAAAATTTTTTTTCCATTTATGCAAATCTTCCTGATGTATAAAACGGTTTTATTTAAGAAAAACTTAAAATTCTTAAACATTTTAATTATTATACGTACCACAACATACCGAATGTGTCAAAAAAATATTAAATTTCCGATCCCTGGAACCGAAAATTGAATTTTTTTAAAATTATTTGTTACCAATGGAAGTCTTCATGATGTATAAAGCGGTTTTATTTAAGAAAAATTACAAATTTGTTACCACTTTCGTTACCTTCATGTACTACAAAATGTTGCAGTACCGAACCCTGGAATCGAAATTTGGATTTTTATTTTTTATACCAATTTTGTTTTGCCGAAATAAAAAGTAATTTTAACCAGGAAAAACGACGTCAGTTGATTTGTGGTTAGTTTATTGTATAAAAAAAATTTGAATTTCCTAACCCTGGATGGGAACTCTAAATTTTTAATTTTTTTTTTTTTTTTTGATCAATGCAAATCTTCATTACACCAAAAACGGTTTTATTTAAGAAAACCTTAAAATTTTTAAACATTTTAGTTATGATATGTACCACAATATACCGAATGTATCAAAAAAATTTTTTAATTTCCCGTCCCAGGAGAAATTTTTTTTTTTAAGTTTTAAATGGAAAATTGAGGAGTCCCAAGGCATGAAATAGGTTCAATTTTCAAATACGCAAGAAAATAATCGGCTTTTGGTGTTAATTTTGCGTCGAGAAATAGGTGTAAGCTTCCCAGCTCTGGAACCGTCCGTCCGATTTCTTCCGTCCGATTCACTTCCAATCGATCAGTCCAAGAACGAAGTCTCTAGCTCTTCTGGGGGCTTGGGAAAACCAGACACGTACAGACAGACGGACATCGCTCAATCGTCATCGCTATTCATAAGGATCCGAAATATATATACTTTATGGGGTCGCATATTTATATCGAAGAAATTACACACGGAATGACAAACCTAAATATAAAATATGTTTGAAAATATAAAATATTTTCCTGAAGAAGCTAACCGAAGGTTAGCGAAATATCGAAATTTATACTAATATAAAATAACCTCAAAACTTAAACAAATCTATTAATTACTAATAATTAAAATTTATAGATGTTTAACAATTGAATAGCCTAATATAACAAAAAATGCACTAATTAAAATCTGTGTCGATAGATACAAATATATTATTCATTGAACAACAAAGAAAAAACAGCGTGAGTTATTTTTCAATAGAAATGTCAAAGCACACTATGAAAATCCTTTATGAGAAAAAAATAAGATTAATACAGATATCAAGCTATGGCTAAACAGAAGCATAGTAGCTCACAATGCAAGCATGAATCAAAAAAGGCAAGGCGCCAAGATATATAGAAAGGGCTATGTGGATATAAAAACATTTATGGGAAAAAACAAAGCGATGTACATGAAAGAAATAGTTGAGAAAAATAATATGGTAACAATAATATGCTGACAAGAAGTGGAAGAATTTAATTTATAATCAAATATAATTTATTCGTCACAAAATTAGAGAATATTAGCTCAGGCTTGTTTAGTTTCCGGATGATGCGCTAATGCCGTGGATTTGTGAGTTGCATCCAGGCTTACAGATGCAATGGCCGAACGGTTTAAGATCATTATTTAGCGTTTCGAGTGAACCAAGGAACTGTTCATAAACTGACTGATGAAGACATAAAATATATTAATGTATAACTGAAAAAAAAAATAAGCAAAATGTTTTTAAAAATGGGTACCTCTGTTTGCAAATGTACCAGTAAAAAAGATCGAATAGTCGATGGGAATTTTATATTAGTACACGTCATCAACCTGGAATAATACATGAGAATGGCTGTATATACAAAGGAACATTCCGCCAAGCAAATATAAAGAAGAAGATGACAGCCTCAACCGCATTCTAAATATATCATCAATCTAAAAATATCTGCAATGGGTTCTTATATATCAGCAACAGTATTTTCTCTTCCCCATATCAAGTTTTTTTGTTACTTTGTTGTTGCGTAGATCTGATTTATTCAATAGGCTTCGTGTTAACGCCCTTTTTTAATATTAACACGCATATTAATACTTGTAGTTATTACTTAAACTATAAATCTTAAAACCAAGCAAATATGTACATAGTAGGTAAGAGAGGATACCCAATTATTTGAAAATAATAATATGATTCCTCGGTGTCATCAGTTTTTCACAGATGGATAAGCTGTTGTTTAAATAACTTAACGACACATTATTAAAAGTATTATGAATCTACCTATAGTGCGATTAATATTTGTTAAAGTATGAACATATTTTGGCAATAACTTGACATGTAAATGGTGCTATGAAGTCACGGCATGTATTTCGTAATTGTTTTTCTACTTCACAAGTTACGGTATCTATTTTTCGTCGTAATTGAAATATGGTGTTGGGGGAAAATTAGCTAAACATGATGGTCAGATTTCAAATGGTCAGATTTCAAAATAAATTGATACGGAAGGTCTTTTAAGAGAGTGTATATTTTTACTAGCAAAAGAGTAGGGTCAGCATCATTACTTTCAAACATTTTATTTACCTTCTGAGCATCAGATAGTAAAGGCTTCAAAAATCTTAAATATAATAATATTTTATCGCTATACATGTTTTTTTTTTAATTTTTATTTGCTATCATGCCACACTAACGTTGCAGCAATTAGTTTTGTTTTAGTTTTTAATTCAAGCCACTGATATCCTATACTCTTAATTCTAAACTCAATTGATATCCATCTGGTGTCATAAATTCTAGCTAATTTTAATAGTTGAACTCCTTTATTTATTACATAATAGATATTTTTATAATTATTCTGTCTTAAAGGAGACTTGCGAAATCAACTATAAGTTTCTGACACCATATGTTATATATCGTTAGGTAAAAGTTTTGATGCTTAAGATTCAGATAATTGTATCGAGTTAAAAACGTAAGGAACTAAAATTAAGTTTTTAGTTTTTCCCCTCAAATATGCTATTACTCCTCCGATAACTCCCGTCAATATGCACCTTGTCCAACCATTTTTGAAATTTGTAAATTAGAATCGTTAAACACTTCAAAAACAGCTTTAGAAAGCCCGCTATCTAAGGCATCTTCTAGTTCACTTCCAGAGATGTTAAAACGTATTCACAATTTCTTTTTTCACGAAATGCTATAATAACTTCTGCTTCTTTCGCTATAAATATATTGCTTATTGAAAATCTATTGCATTGGTACGATATGATTAATGCTTAATGTCGTTTTCAAAATACATTGGCAGTGTATACACTTAATCTCTCGGTTATTTAGTTCAATAGTTCACTTGCGTAGTCTTCTGTCACTTAACCAACTAGTGGTATATATATATATATGTATGTTCGGGACCACCATTTCCATACAAAAAGTGGCTTCATGCCTACGCTACGTCGACATATTAAGTTATTTGATTGGTATGCTACGTTTGATGTGTGTTAGTGTGTTATTTTACGACCATTACCGATGGTAGGGTGCTTTTTAGAAAATAAAAGGGAAAAAAACTATTGAATGTGTGTGTGATTAATAGAATGTATTGCTAGATAATACAAATAATTAGGTGCTATGAACTATGCTTATTTTTTTTTTAAATTCAGAGTTGGGCTAATCATTGTATATATGTATATATATATATATATATATATATATATATATACATATATATATATATATATATATATATATATATATAAATATATATATATATATATATATATATATATATATTTATATATACATATATATATATATATATATATATATATATATATAAATATATATATATACATATATATATACATATATATATACTTATATATATATATATATATATATATATATATATACATATATATATATATATATATATATATATAAATATATGTATATATATATATATATATATATATATATACATACATATAGGAATTTTATATCACTGGTTTGAGAATAAAAACAAGAAGCTATGTTAATTCGTTTTAAATCAAGCAATTAAGAAATGGGAAACTAAATAAATTTTTGTTTTACTAAAAGCACCGACGGTAGGGTGCTTTTTAGAAAGTAAAAACTGCAAACAAAAGGGAAAAACTAATAAATGTGTGTGTGTATGATTAATATGGGCAGATGCAGCTGCTGTGTGTTTCGTGGGTCTTGTGAATAACACCAAGTTATTATGTAATTTCTTATCAAACTTAGAAATCAATTAGAAATGTATTGCTAGAAAAAATGTTCTTCGTTGAACTTATTAAGTGTAATCTTATCAAACTTAAAAATTTGTCCTTTAGCTAATAAATATGCATAAGAAATGTATTGCTAGATGGAATGTAGATCGTTGAACTATGCTGAATTTTTAAATCACATTCTTATTAGTATAAAAGGAGAAGCTGTAATAAATTTTTATTTAATTGCAAGCAAGAGAAAGTTTAAAATGTCACGTCAGGAAAATTTATTCAGTATATTTAACTTCAATGACCATGAAGACGGAACACTTTTCCCTCCATCATTATATGAACTGTCGCAAGCACCAGCTTCATCCTCTCCAGCACCAGCTTCGCCACTTCCAGCGCCAGCTTCACCACTTCCAGCGCCAGTTTCAGCATATCCAGAACCATTATCATCACCGTCAGCAACAACAGCAGCAACATCGTCATCATCATCGTCAAGATAACCACCACCAGCGCCAACTATTTGAACAACCTCGGCACCTCAGGCGATGGATGAGAGGGTTGCCGGGGTATTTAATATATATTATAAGAACATTGTTAAAAAAAGAGCTCTACAAAAAAAAACGGAACAAAAATGGTTAGAGTTCTATAAAAATTACAATAGAATAAGCCAAAAAATCAATCGTTTCAAAGAAAAGCAAGATATAGAATATCTTAAATTCAAGCTTTTTCTCTTAAACGGAAAAAACCAAAAACTCAAAATGCTTATCCTCTAGAAGATTTATATAAAAGCAAAAATGTGTGTAAAATATACTTTGAGGATACACAAGGCGCAGATATGCCCATAGTGTAATGGGAAGTGATGATGATGATGATGATTTGTAAATAAAAAATAACGAAAAAAATAATAAATTGTGTTTTTAATTTCACTCGTATTAGGGACTTCTTATTTTCATTTCATTATTTCATTTTCATTAATAAATAATAAAAACAAAAATATATACATATATGCATAAATTTATTTATTGTTTTATTTTATTGATGAAATTCTTTTTACAGATTTATCATTACTAAAAATACGTTTGCATAAATTGGAAAGGTTGCATGCTAGCAAATATTGATCATCAAATATTTTACAGTTACAAATGTTAACAGATTGTGAATGAATATTATCACAATAATATTTATGTATGATATTATTAACATATATAAATGGTTTATTTATGAAATTATACATTCTTAATTCGTCAATAGTTAATAAAATTATATCTATATGTTGCTCTTCCATCCGATTGCCATATTTTGCTAAAAGTTTTGCTAACTCTGCTGGTGATATCATTTACAAGAGTGATGATGTTTTGTCTTTATAATTGTTAACGAACAACTAAAATGAAATTAAAAACTTTAAATGTTTTTATTTTTTACTCTTAAATGCAAAATTAAGAAAATTTCTTAAAAGAATTACATTCTTTTCAGCACATATTATTATGATTTTTAAAAATATTTATAAAAGTATTATTTTTATATAAGGATTTTATATTAGGGCTATTTATATCATCCAAATTAATTATACATGTTTCTATTTCTCCTTCAAGTAGTTTTTTTAACCATCTAACTTTTTCAAGACCTTTAACATATACAACAAGGTATTCTTCTCCACTTTTTCTCATAATTATTACTAAATATTTTAATAAATCTTTTAGGGTAGCGTCGCCACTATTCTAATGTATTGTATGTAAGTGATTGTACAACCATTTGTTTTTAATCCTATCCTTATTAGTTAATTCAGAATTTTTTAGTGGTGACTCAATGAGAAAGGTTCGTTTTTTTTCAAATCAGATACTGAAATGCAGATTTCTTTTGCATGCATTTTTTATCTATGTAAAATCCTTGCACATCGATGACTACAAATCATTCTCACTCATTATTTTAATATAACTGTGAATATCTATGAAAGGTGATGTAATTTTATTCTTATTTTATCATTACTATATGGAAAAGTGATTTCTGTTTGCTATATTAAATCGAATTCAGATTCATAGGCTAATTGTTCGAACTTAATTTAAATCTCAGAAAGACATGATGGTAAATAATCCAAGGTACAAAGGAAAGTCAACATCAGTTTTATTCAACTTACACAGCAGAGCAGAACAGCTGTTTTCGAAAGTCGCAAAATTTTCGTCATTAATCCTCATGTGTATATTGTGTTTGTCACCACTTTTTAGGTGGCTTAGTTGAATGTGATAACAGTTCCTATTTACACAAATATTATTGTGAAAAAGAATCCGAGAACTGTATCAACCTGATGTTAACACGTTTTTGTTTTAATACCCGTGTTACCGTTTGGTTATTTTCTTCATGTCCCATTTTCTGAATTTTTTGTTCCATCATACCTAAGTCAAACTTTTTTGGTTTGAATTTTATACTTGAGCACATGTGAACGTTTTCCAATTTTCATTGGTAGCTCAAGCCATAGCTTAAATTTGTATTTGGTGATTATTTTAACGAACATTTACATTGCTATATTAAATCGAATTCAGATTGATTTGATTGTTTATTTATTGCTTCTTTTCAAACGTAACCTTATAATATATTCCAGCTGAAACCTTTTAATACAATATAATCCTGTTGAGAAATCCTTCATGACATCATCAGATATATAGGTATATTTGTCAGGTAAGAAAATATTATTCGCAGTCCATATAATGTTAGCTTCCTTTCACTTCGTTTAATTTCCAAAGCTTTATACAGCGGAAAGTCTCTCAGAGTTAGTATCGTTTTAGAATATTATCCCCGATGTTGTTTAAAATTTCAATTGTACTATTCATTTGCTTTTTTTTTTTGACTAGTATGAATTTATTACTCAATCAAATCTCAAGCTTATAATGATTCTATATATCAAAAATCGGGACTATTTGTATTAAAACTTGTAGGAGAAGAGATGTAAAGACAAAAGAAGAGAGAGGATGGTTTATGATATAAATAATTTGAACACGTGTAATGGTAAAGCACAATTTACGTAAAAATTATTGGAATGTACAACTTATGTAATCGTCAGTAATGTACTATTATATATTTTGAAATTAAATATTTGTGCTTTTGAACCTTTTTGTAAACAAGATAAGAGTATAAGAACACCTCCACCATGACGTAAATATAAACAAGTGTTATTTGAATATTTGAATATTTTTTACAAAGTGAAATAATTGTGTTTTTGAAATGTTTTGATTATGATATGCCCTATGTAAGATTACCCGCAACACCAATTTAGTACTCTCCTTGCCTGTAACTTAGCGTTTAAATACGTGTTTATATAATAATAAATTAGGAAAAATGTCAAGCTTTATTTGTATTATTTGTCAAAAAGTATACAATTTAAATTCAGCACTAAGAAGACATATCCGTTTGCATCATCATCGTTAAGAGCCAACTTCTTCGTTGCACTGTACAGGACGCGGTACTGATGACGGAAACAATATTTACTGTAGAGACTGTAAAAAACATATCCGGAAAACAAAATGTCATTACCATGAAAGGACAAATGAGCATAAACTAAGTAGCGCTGAAAAACTGAATAATAATGATGTTAAATGTATAAAATCGGTATTCAACAATCGTATTATAACATATATAATTGAAAATAAAAACAAAGCCGATTTAATACCTGAAAACTTTTTGATTATAAATAGAAACAAAGTAATAAAATTGAATGATGTGATTGCAAAAAATTTTAATATAAAATTTAACATGGAACTATTTAGAGGTTAAAGAAGAGGACGATCCATGCATAACCGAAGTAAAGTCTCATCAGACTAAAATGACTATCCTTAGTACATCTTCGACAAGGGATGATATTCTTAATGTTTATAATAATCATTGTGATGCCATTATTAAAAAGATGAGCGAGTTTCAGGAGCGTGATAGCGGTTGGGCTTTAATTGGAACATTGCGCTTAGAAATTAATATTAACTGATACAAATGTATTAAAGGCTCTCAATATATTCCTTTACCACCAAAAATACAGAGAAAGTTTGCATGCATCATCGTACAAAATAATTACATTCAAATAGATGTACATCACATAATGTTAAAAACATAAGAGATGAAATTATAGCACTGGATAATAATATTGTTTTAAACTTTACAAACTTGAACTTTCCACTACCAAGTAATCAAATAAACGCCTTTGAAGCCAACAACCCTGAAATAATTGTAAATGTATTTGGCTTAGATAATGATAATATTGAAGGTCCATAATACTTTACTACTCAGGAAAAAGTTAACCACATTAACCTATTTCTTTTACAAGAAGGTAACAGATTCCACTACGTTTGGATTAAAAATATTTCAAGGTAGGTTACTAATACATAATTATATTGTATTAAAACAATAGTAATAATAAATTTTTCTTCTTTTATGTGATTACATATTAATTAAAAGTCAAGTTACAAAACACTGTAGAATGATACATAAATAAATAAATGCCTAATTCATTTTCATGACCAGTCATCACTAAAGAAACGCGAAGAACATTGTAATAAAATTATGACTTTTTTACCTACTCCAGGACATAATTTAGTAAGTTTTAAGAATATAAAATAAAAGCAAATAAATTTGTCTTTTGTAGTAAACGCTTATTTCAAATTAAGATTCAACAAATTTTAAATCTGTACAAAAGCATATCCCATTTGCATACAGTTATTATATAAAATGTTCGTTTAACACTAGTCTATATATATTTAGAATATACAGTGGTGATAATGCCCCAAAACATTTTTTCACTAGTTTAGTTCAGGATTGTTTACATATATATAATAATTACTTGAGTGTTGTAAAACCAATTAATTCGTTAACACAACTCAACAGATAAAAAATATACAGGACACAACTTGTCATATTTGTAAAAAAAATTTATCTGTTGAAGATCGAGTGGCTGATCACTGTCATTTAACTGGTGAATATAGAGGTCCAGTGTACAGCAAATGTAACTTAGAATATCAAATCGCGAAATTCATTCCTATATTTTTTCATAATCTTTCGGCATATGATTGCCATTTATTTATAAGGGAGCTTTCATCTATAGAGGGTGTTATAAAAATAATTCCCTTGAATAAGAAGATATATGTTTCTATATCTAAAAGAATTTCTGTAGATGACAAAAATACAATAGAACTGCGCTTTCTAGATTATTGTCGGTTTATGCCATCAAGCTTAGAAAAATTAGCGGGATACTTGTCCGATGGTGATTTGCTAACAGTAAAATCAGCATACCCAAGTCCTAGTGAGTTCAATTTAATAAAACGTAAAGGTGTCTTTCCATATGATTGTCTAGATTCAGTGAATCGTCTCGAAGAAACACAACTACCATCCCGTTCATGTTTTTTCAATAAACTTACTAATGAGTCGTGTAGTGTAGATGATTATGAACATGCTGAAGAGGTTTGGAATACATTTCAATGTACTAAACTATTGGACTATCTTCTGTTGTATTTGAAAGTAGATGTTTTATTACTTTATGATGTACTTAAAAATTATCGTAAAGTTGGTAAGAACATTGTTAATAAATGAACTATTTGACATACTGTCATTGTACTATTATAATAATTATTTATTTATAATTTAGATTATTGTCAATATTATACTACCCCGGGCTTATCTTGGGACACAATGTTGAAAACAACTGAAATAGAGCTGGAATTATTTACAGATATTAAAATGTACAATTTCGTTGCACGCGGTATTGGGGGAGGTATTGTTCAGTGTAGTAAACGACATTCTATAGCCAATAATAAATATATTAGTGATTATGAAAATTGGAAGCATGAAACAGCAAAAGTTGATAACAGATTTAAATAGTAAAACCAATTATGTTATACATTATCGCAAATCTTCAACAATGTCTTCAGGATTGATTTTGCAGAAAATCCATAGAATTCTTCAATTTAATCAGTCAAATTGGTTGAAAAAATATTTTGATTTAAATAATCTGCTATGATGATTAGCTAAAAACTTTTTTGAACAAAATCTGTTTTTACTTATTAACCAAGATATTGAAATAGTATGTGATTGGGAGAATAGAGGTAAACGATTAGGATTTAGAGCACTCATCGCTAGACCTAATTTTCATAGTTGTCTCAAAATTCACAACGATATGGTTGCCATTCAAATGTGTAGAGTGCGAGCTTGGAATTATCAAAATGGAAAATGTATAATTTTCATTATGTTTATATGAAACCCAAGTACAATGAAAATGTTGATCTCAATTATACGGATACCGATTCTTTCATATATGATGTTAGACCACATGACCTTTATTTGAATAATTTGATTAATTTGATACATCTACATATCCAAAAGAAAATGTTCACAATTTTCCACTGATAAATAAAAAAGTATTAGGGAAGATGGAGGATGAATGTAATGGAAAAGGTATAAAGGAGTTCATTGGTCTACGAGCTAAAAATTGATAATGTTGATAAAGATGTAAAAAAATTAAAGGAGTAAAGCAGAGCGTAACTAAAAAACTGACTATAAATGATTTTAAGAAATGTTTGTTGGAGCAAAAACTATACTATGACTCAATGTATACATTTAAATCAAAAATTCACGAATTGTATAGACAACACATATGTAAACTAACATTAAGTTATTTAGATGATAAGAGATTTATACATGAAAATGGTGTTGGTGCTTGGGGACATTATGAAATAAATTCACAATCAACAGTATCAGCACTATCAACAAGCCAAAATTATGAAATAACTAATAGCTAATTAGTTTTAATTAAGAGAAAAAAAAACAAAATATATAAACAAAAAACACAACTTTTTAGTTTTATTATAAATTATATTTATTGAATAGAAATTTTAAACACAAATGTCCCCAATTGAATGTATTGAATTTTTGTGTTTGTTTATAATTATATACAATGGATGATTTTAAATAGTTGATAATTTCAAATGGTGGTTGCAAGTCTCCAAAGTTATCAAAGTATTCTTTATATGTAGTTATGCAGTTCTCTGCTGGTATGCTACCCAACAGAGAACGAAATTGTGTACAAGAAAAATTAATGTACACTCGCGGTACAATGTGCCCCCTCAATATATTGAAGACATTGCCTTTCTTTCGTTGTGTACACTTTTCGTTGTGTACACCTTCGGCCTGTACTTGTGTACATCTCCGTGTATATGAGATGGCATATTTCACAGTGGCAAGCCTCTATAGTGATGGAAATAATAATATCTTTTGAAGTTCGTTTTCCTGGCAATTTTATAAGGATCGCTTTATTTATGAAAGTATACTTACCTCTTTCACATTTAATTTCATTTGCAAAACGCAGCAAATTCTTGGAAAATAGCCGTGTTTCTGCATTTTTATGTTATTGCTTGCCCGAAACGTTGAATGCCCTTATTAAAAACTGTTTCACAATTATTAAATTACTAACACAAATGCAGACAGGTAAATAAGCTTTCAAGTAAGCAGTATTGCCCAAATAACAACAGCGCGTGTCAATAGAATTCCGAGTAATCAATATTGCAAAATAACAACAGCGTATCATTTCGATTAACATGTAAATTAATATTTAGTTTAAGTCATTGTATGATTAAAATAAAATTCTTAAGTTCAGTTCTAATTTGGAAATGAATCAATAAAATGGTTTTTTAAAGTGAATTAAAAAGATTGTTTTTTTTAAACAAAATAACTTCCAAAGTTATAATTGGCGCCCAACGTTAAAGGATCTCCATCTAAATAAGCACCTCATAGGCTGTAACAGAAGGAGACTCCAACAACAAAGACACCCCATAGGCTGCAGAAGAAGTTTTAAAAAATCAACACCCCACAGGCTGTAATAAATACAACCACCTGCCAAATAAGGACGTTTGATATGTAGTACGGTATTTTGAAGTGTAGTACATGTAGTACGGTAACCCCAGTATATTCAAGAAAAGGACAAACTACCTTCTACCAACTTCACAAGGATGATTGTAAGATTAGTCATATAAGATATTTTTATTTTTAAAAGAAAAAAGTGAAAAGTTTAGAAAAATAAAATTGGAAAATTTAAAAGTGATTTACTTAAAGCTCTTAATACAACAAAAATTTATTAATCAAAGTATTTAAATAAAAAATAAAAAAATTGAATTATTTTGGGCTCCTAAAGCAATAAATATTTATTTCGAGAGATTCTAAACAAGTTAATTAAATACTTTTAACAAAAATTTAATTTCGAAAATAGCGAAGTTTCGAAAGCTCATAAAACAATTGTTCGGAATATTATAGATAAATTAATCAGAAAATCCTACAAAAAATTATTTTACCTAATTAGAAAGTGAACATTATTGATGAGAATTACTATTGTGATCCTTAGAGAACAATAGTAAAAGGAAAGAAGAAAAGAAATGTATAGCTATAATAAATAAAACTGGAAAAACTTCAATAGGAACAAAGATTCACTTTTTAAAGAATCATGTCAAACCCAAGCAATTTGATCAGGCCTGCACTCCTTAACAATTCAAACCTTCCAAACGCGGCACCCATAGTTGAGGAAAATAGGGAAAATGAGGACTTAGACAAACAGTATTACGAACAGTAATTACTCAATTATGAAAATCAGGAAGGACTACCAACATTAGATGAATATTTACCAAACGAACAAGAACCTTCAAATCAATTGGAAGTTAACGATTTTGTTGACATCCATTTTTTAGACTAACTAACTCGTCGTTGCCTTATATTGAATGCAGGACGAAAACCCGACAGATTTTAAATTTTTTCATTGACACTGCATCAAACAAAAATTATATTCAGCCAAGTCTAGTGCAAAATCAAGAATCATTCTTCGCCAACTCGGTAGGCGGACATACTAAAATTACTGAACACACTTTTATATCTCTATTCGACGATCATACATAAAATTAAAGTTCTTCTTACTACCAACACTTAAATCTTTTCATGGAATCTTAGGAAATGACAGCCTTAAAGAACTGTCGACAGTAATTTATTCAGCAGGAAATTATATGATAATTAACGGAAAATTAAAAGCAAGAATAAAATAAAAAACATCTCATTCAGTGAACAATATCGACATAAGAACGGAACACTTGACTAAGGAACAGAGCCCTATTTCACTAAACTACAAGTCTACAATTACAAGTGTTTTTGCTTGTAAAATTGTGAATAATTGTGTTTCATCAAAATACAATTACAAGTTTGTAGCTACAAGTGATTTTTACAATTCACAATTCTACAAGTCATACTTCTACAAGTGGTTTTGTTTCACCAAACTAAATTTACAATTGTACACTTGTAGAATTGTAGAAAAAAAAATTTTACAAGTTACAATTGAATGATAAATTGAACTGAAATTGAATTTTTAACTATTTTTTAATAAAAACTAGTTCAAATAAACACAAAATTAAACCAATATTAATTAGCATTTATTAATTGATTATAATAAAACAAACTATGTCACATTGTTTGCTTATTACAAATTATCGATAAGCGGCAACTCCAATAATCATGTTTTATAAACAAATAAACACACGTGTAAGTCAAACATATAAAATATTAAATTGTTCATATCTTTTTTGAATGCAAAATGAACCTTTTATATGATTCCAGTGATGAAAGCGATAATGAAATCGCATTAAAAAGAAGAAGAATATTTAGACCACGTCTTGAATACGAATTTTTGGAGTCCACGTTGGAGTATAATGAGCGTTTCAGGCTAAAACGGGACAAATTTCTTTTGCTGATACATTTGTTGTCTCCAATACTGGAGAGAGAGACAAATAGAACCCATTCTCTCACGGTGCAACAGCAGCTGCTGATAACGTTACGCTGGCTAGGAACAGGAACCATATACCATGCAATATGTGACTTGCATGGTGTAAGTAAAGTCAGTGTGTGCAGAGTAATAAAAAGCGTAGTAACTTCAATTAATTCCGCTTTGTTTGCAACGTATGTACGCTGGCCAGAAAACATGGATGAAGTGGTGTCCAAATTCTTCGCCATAAAAGGCATGCCATTAGTTTGCGGCTGTTTGGACGGCACTTTAATAAAATTAGATGCACCCAAAGAGCATGAAGAAGCTTATGTTGATCGGCATGGTAATCACTCCATTTCATGTATGGTGGTTTGTGGACCCGATCTCCAATTCTATTACTCCTATGCAAACTGGCCTGGGAGTGCTCACGACACTCGCGTCTTGCTTAATAGTTGTTTGTTCCTCAGAATGGAAAACGGCTGGCTTCCAATTCAGAACGGAATCATTTTAGGTGATTCAGCATATCCGCTAAAAGATTGGCTAATTCCACCGTTATCAAATAACAGAAGATTCCTCAATGCACACAAATCAACAAGAAGGGTTGTGGAAAATGCAATCGGCATTTTAAAGGAAAAATTTCCAGTTTTAAATTATTTACGGGTGAGCCCCGAAATGGCCAGCGATGTTTTTAATTGTGCGATCACTCTTTGTAATTTTTCACGCACTGAAGAAGATTTTTTATTTTTTTTATTTTTTTTTTATTTGCAATCTATTTACAATGTAATAATAAGCAAATTTGATAAATACATTAACAATAAATAACAGTGGCGTTAAATTCCATTGAATTTAACAATTTAAAATTTAACAATTTTAAACAATTTTATTATTTATACATTTACAGAGCTAATACAGCTTAGGATTTAAAGGGGAGATCTAATATGTGTCTTCGTTTTAACCGTCTTAATTCTTCACTGTCATCTAAAAGCGTTATTGCAAGAATGTTTTGATGGGCACTTAGTCTTTTCAAGTAATTTGTGCTGTAGCTTTTGATTTCATCCGTGATATTTGGAATATTGAGATCATTATGAATTGAATTGTTTCTTATATACCAAGGAGCACCTATTATAAATCTAAGGGTTTTTGACTGATATTTTTGAATTATATCAATGTTTGAGTAGGATGCGATTCCCCATAATTGTATACTGTAAGTCCATATAGGTTTCAGTACGGTCTTATATAATAGTAATTTGTTGTTTATGTTTAATTCTGATCTTGGACCAAGAAGCCAGTACATTTTATTTGTTTTAATTTTTAATTGTTTTCTTTTTATTTTTATATGTGTTTTCCAAGTTAAGCGTCGATCAATGTTAAGACCTAAATATTTTACTTCATTTGACTTGGGTATTACATCACCATTTAAGTTGACAGCAGGACAGTCACCATTTTTAAGTGTAAATGTGACATGGTTCGATTTTTCTGCATTCGCTTTAATGTTCCACTTTTTTAGCCAGTTACTAACTAAGTCAAGCTGCGTTTGAATAATATTTGATGCTATGGTTGCGGATTCGTTGGCTGCTAGTATAGCAGTATCATCAGCATATGTTGCAAATACTGCATCGTTGTTTGTCGGCATATCAGAAGTAAATAATGTGTACAAAGTTGGACCCAATACGCTTCCTTGTGGTACACCAGCCTTAATGAGTCCGATTTCTGAATCTTCGTCGTTGATGTTGACATAAAAGCTACGATCACTAAGATATGATTTGAGCAGGAGGTAATATGGAGCTGATAGCAAATGTTTTAATTTATACATAAGACCATTATGCCATACTCTGTCAAATGCTTGTTTTATATCAATAAATACTGCTGAACAGTAGTGTCTCTTTTCAAGAGAGTCGCTTATTGCTTTTACAACTCTATGGCACTGCTCTGGAGTCCCATGTTTATTACGAAAACCAAATTGATGATCAGGTATAATTTGTAGAGATTCCAATATAGGCATTAACCTTTTTTGAAAAAGTCTTTCGAATAATTTCGATAAAACTGGTAGTAAACTGATAGGTCTGTAAGATTCAATGGAATTTTCAGGCTTGTTAGGCTTTGGTATCATTATAATTTTAGCGTGTTTCCATTGAGGTGGGAAATATGAGAGTCGCAAGACTGCACTAAACACAACCGTGAGGAAAATTCTAGCCTTTTTAGGTAAATTTTTAAGAGTTTTAGCGTCTATATTGTCATAACCCGGTGATTTTTTTGAATTAAGTTTACTAATTTCTTCTTCGATTTCCCGATATCTGAAAGGCTTGATTGGTTTACTCATTTGACATGCAACATCTAAAAAATTATTGACTGCCGCATCTTCTTCTGCCGTACAGAAGGAAAATGGGGTAAATGTATTTTCAAGATGAGACTTAAAAACGGCCGCTTTACTAGCGTCAGATCTACACCAAATGCCGTTTGTGTTCTTTATTGGAACATTTCGTTTTTGAGCACGTTTTAGATATTTCGTGGCTCTCCAAAGTTATACTCATTAGTATGTTTTGGGCTTAATTTATATAAATATCTACCAATAGACTCATTTTTCAAATCTTTCAATCTTTTTTCAAAATATTAGCCGAACGATTAAAATTTGCTTTATCTGAAGGTAATCTCGTTCTTTTCCAAATTTTACGTAGCCTTCTTTTCGTAGCAATAAGTTGTCTTATTTCAAAAGATAACTGAAAATTAGAGATATGATTGCTTGCTGGAGGGGTTGATACAAACGAAGCTTCATGAATTACTTTTGAAAAATTTTCAATTGCCATGTCAATTTCGTATCCGGTTTTCAACGATCAATTTAAATCGATTTCTGCTTCAATAAATTGTTGAAAACAGTTGAGGTCAGTGTTTGGAGAAATAATCTTGGTTTTTTTGATTCTTTTTTTACAAACAGTTGAAAAGTTTACAATAATTGGACTGTGGTCTGAACTTTAATCGTCACTTGATACAATATCAATCGAGTTTCGAGGAATCCCTTTATAAACAAAGAAATCTAAAAGATCAGGTATTTTGTTAGTGTCAGCTGGCCAGTGGGTGGGAGCTCCAGTGGATAGCGAACTGTAATTGTTTTTGGTTATGCATTTGAAAAGTTCTTTACCTTTTGGGTTAATTAAACGTGATCCCCACCATGTGTGTTTGGCATTGTAATCTCCACCGACTAGGAATCTATTGCCAATGTTTTTAAAAAAGTTTTCATATTGATCACATTTAATAATGTATCTTGGCGGGGAATAAACAGAATATATGGACACACTACAATTGTTGCAAATTATTTTAACTCCGGCAGCTTGCATATATACTTCAGTTATTGGTTCTAATATTTCGTATTTAATAGTAGATTTTATGACGATAGCTGCTCCAGCATGAGCCCTGTCATTTGGTTGATTGGCTGTTACTAAGTCGAATCCTCTTATCCGAAAAAGAGATTTACTGGTAAGGTGTGTTTCCGAAACTAATAAAATGTCAATAAAATTTTATTTAATTTTTAGGAATGTTTCTATTTCATTTACATGATTTAAAATGCCATTAGCATTCCATTCAGCAATTATGAGATCTATTTGCATAATTTTGTCATTAACATAGACATCATATTCATCAAAGTGTTGGTTAATTCTATTTGTTTTTCTAGCATCGACTCAATTTTATGAAGGACATTATTTACTCCATCATTTGTACCTCTGACGGCTTGCGCATATGTTAACTGACCACTATTCTGAGAAGCAGCAGGGATATTATGACTAATGTTGTAGTTTTCATTTTTAACATTGCTTGCACTTATATTTTTGCGTTTAGTGACCAGTTTTTGATAAACTATACAGCCTCTATAGTTCGCAGTATGATTTCCTAAACAATGAACACATTGCGGCGGAGTACTAGTCGACTTAGTACACTCATTGATGGGGTGTTCTAGTCCACATTTAACACATGTGTACGGTTTTCTGCAATATGACTTAGTGTGTCCGAATTGTTGACATCTAAAACACTGAACAATATCATTGAATTTTTTTGGAGCTTCTATAACAACAGTGGCGTTACCAAGTGTCTTTATATTATAAATTTCATTATTGTTAGACTTAGGATCTAAGTACACGAAAAACATTGGCAGTGAGTTCTTTGTTATACGGCTTTTTATATTTCTTACAATTCTTACTTGGTGTCCTAACAATATTAAATTAGATTTTATATCATCAGTTGGTGTTGTATGATGCAGATCCTTTATAACTGCTGTGAAAGCTCGTTCTTGTTTCAGTTGATAAGTGTGAAATATTATTTTGTTATCGTCAAAGTATTTAGTTATTTTTCGGTAAGAGTCAACTGTCTTAACGTTTAAACGAACCTGTCCGTCACTGTTCGACTTATAATAAAATTGATTGTGCTCAACTATTTTGCTTAATTTATTAACCATTTTAGCAATGTCACCAACATTTGGAATAAGAATTGGTGGAGGTTTTGGTTGTTGAGATTCTTGTGGTGATATAACTTCATTATCGTTTTCATTATTATTAGAAGCAAGAGCTGCAAATCGGTTAGATGTAGATGGACCTGTTTCTAGCTGCTGTCGTTTTGGTTTGTTTATTTTTGGTGATTGAGAATTTGCTCTCTTAAGATTTTTTACGGGCACATACTGCCAGTTAAACTCTACATTAGAACTGCTATCAGTTAGATTCGCATTATAATCATCATTATTATTATTTTTATCATTGCCTGTATGATTTACGTTTTCAGTTTTTTGTTTTTGGTTTTTAACTTCACTGCTTGGCATGATTAAGCATGCAGTATAGTCTTGTTGTTGTCAACAAGAATGTTTGACTGGTCAACGTACATAAAATGTACGTTGTAGTTATTGCTAATCACTTGTAATTTTATATATATATATATATATATATATATATATATATATATATTTTATTTTTTTATTTGTATAATATGTGAAATATTTATGACTTCTTTTATCTTGTTTTTTGCTTCTAGTTTTTTTTTTTTTCTTAACAATTTGTTTTTGTAAGTAAAAATTTATAACTTGAGAATTAAAAAATTTTTTGCGAGCTCACATCAAAAACGTCTTCCAGTGATCGCAACTAGATCAAGACTGATTCTGCACTGAAGAAGATGAAAACTTCAGAATTACTAATCCTAGCGACTCTGATAATGAAGAAGAAGCGAATGAAACCCTAGCAGACAGTAGAGGCCAAAATAAACTGCAAACAATTTTAAATTATTTTAATTAGTTAATGACTCGGAAATAAGAAGAAATAAGAAAGAGAGGTTTTAATAAACAAGAAATGATAAGTAATAACAAAAAGAATGAAATTAACATAAAATTTTAACTAGAAAAATAACGGGGTGTAAACCCCCTTACGGCGCATAAATTTCTGCTCCGATAGTTGAAGCTGCAGAGATTTATTTTTCAATTGAAAATTTGTATTCTGCAGCTTTAAATTTTCAATTTGTCGTTCGACCTTTTCTTCTTCCTTATATTTTTTAGCTTGGGCTTTCTCGTGGGCGAGAGATCCATTTTCCATACATCGCTCTAAACAACAAAAAAAAAAAGATTAGAAAATTTTAATTAAATGGTACTCACTTCTTTTTCGGGAGCTCTCAGGCATCGACACTAGCTCCTCCGCGTTCTTGGTAGGAGTCACTTCTGTGTCTGGCAGCAATGATACAGTATCATTGCAGTCCTCTAAAGTGATACTCACTAATTTCAGCAATGACACTTGCTCACCATTAGCCTCCTGTGGTCGGATGCCATCACATGTTGGTGACTCCTTTCCAATAACCTCCAAGACCAGGTTGGCCAGCTCCGTAAGCTTTTTGGCACTTCCACCAGCCGCCCCTGTCTTTCGGGAGTTGTCTCTTTTGGCCTTAATTAAAAAATATTATAATATAATGTTATTGCTTTATAAAACCAACTTACCAGTGTCATCCTTTTAATGTTTGCCCAAAAAACATCGCGCACGTATTTGGAATCTTTTTCACTTGGCACCAGTCCAAGTGCAAGACACCTCATACGCACTTTTTTCCACTCTTCCATTTTCATCTCTTTGGTAAGTTTATCGCTAAGCTTACCAAAGAGAACGTCTTTGGCAGCTAAAATCTCCCGCACCACACTAATTTTATTATGTTGATTTGCCATTACAAAATAATAATTTTCAACTTTTTAAATACAAGTGGCAAATAACTCCAAACACAAACTACATATGTGTCATAACAATCAAAACAAATAATCATTATACATTAGCGTACCCATAGTTGCAAATTTATTTAAAAAAAGTTTTGAAATTTTCATATATTTCATGAGTACTCTAATATACATATATTCACACATTTATTTAATTTATAAAAATATTTTATTTTTTTACAATTGTATAAATTGTAATTGTAGAAATTGTAGTTTAGAAGATCAAAAAGCTACAATTGTTTTGAAAATTTTGATAAAACACAATTCATTATCACTTGTAAGAATTAGACTTGTAATTGTAACTTGTAGACTTGTAGAATTGTAGTTTAGTGAAATAGGGCCCAGAAAGACAACTTACAAGGAATCATTTTAGGAAACAAATCACTTTTTAGTGAACCAGATGCGAGCTTAACATATACTTCGGCTGTAGTGGCCGAAATTCATACAAAAACAGAGGAACCAGTATATTCTCGTTATTACCCCTACCCTATGCATGTAAAAGTAGAGGTAGAAAAACATATACAGTTGCTCTTGCAACAAGGGATTATTCAGCCTTCTAAATCTCCTTACAATTCCCCTATTTGGATAGTTCCAAAGAAAGCCGACGCATCTCGACAAAAGAAATTCAGCATATTAATATACTAAAGAAAACTCAATGAACAAACAACACCGGACCGATACCCAATTCCGGATATAAATGACGTACCCCCGCAACTTGGTCAAAATAAGTTCTTCTCGGTCTTAGACCTTAAAAGTGGTTTCCACCAAATACCCCTTAAAGAAACAGATAAGCAAAAAACAGCGTTTTCAGTAAACAACGGCAAGTACGAACTTACACGACTCCCGTTCGGACTAAAAAACGCACCATCCATAATCCAACGTACCTTAGACGATATGTTGAGGGAGTATATTGGAAAAATATGCTTCGTCTATATGGATGATATAATTATATTCGCAGAAAACGAAAAGAAACACTATGAAAATTTAGATACTATATTTAAAACCCTAGAGCGTGCAAATATGAAAGTCCAAAGGAATAAAAACTAAACCAAAGAAAGTGGAAGCAATTTTAAACTTTCCAAGACCTAAAACACTCAAGGAGTTAAGATCATTTCTGGGAATTTCAAATTACTATAGGCGCTTTATCAGGGACTATGCCAAAATTGCTAAGCCCCTGACAATGCTTTTGAGAGGGGAGGCAGGACGTTCGTCTAAGCACACCTCCAAAAAGATACCAATAGAACTGGGTCACGACGCTATAGATGCCTTTAATAAACTGAGAACAGCATTAGCTTCCGAAGATGTAATCCTGGCGTACCCAGACTTTAATAAAGAATTTTGTCTAACGACAGATGCCTCAAATTATGCTCTCGGAGCCGTTCTATCTCAAGACAATAGACCAATTGTATTTCTGTCTAGAACCCTTAATAGAGCAGAGGAGCATTATGCTACCAACGAAAAAGAAATGCTCGCAATCGTATGGTCATTAAAGTCGCTTCGAAATTATTTATATGGGTCTAAAAAATTAAAAATTTATAACGATCACCTTCAACTCACATATGCCTTAAGTTGTAAAAATTCAAATTTCAAACTGAAAAGATGGAAAGCATTTCTTGAAGATTATAATTATGAGTTGCAGTATAAACCAGGTAGTACAAATGTTGTCGTCGACGCTTTATCAAGACCTCCGCAGTTGGGCTCTCAAATAAATGCATTAACCGCCACTCAGTATAGCGACGAAAGATCATCTCATCATCTTATACAATTTACAGACGCACCGCTCAATGCATTTAAAAATCAAATAATAATTTCTAACGAAGAAACACAATCAATCTACAGTTTTAAGATTGTATTCCCCCCATACCGTAGGCATACCATTAATGAACCCAACATTACAGGAGATTCTCTCATTCAACTCCTAAAAAAATACTTGAATTCGTCCGTGACGAATTGCATAAAAACTTCTGACGACATCTTGGGAAAATTGCAAGAGATTTATAGAGATAATTTTACACAATATAGAGCAAAATATACTCGAACCATGGTAACAGATCTAAAAAATGAAGAAGAACAGGAAAGCGAGATAATAAAAGAACACAATAGGTCACATAGAACTAGTATAGAAAATAAAACACAGCTTATAACAAAATTCTATTTTCCCCAAAGGCATTCTAAGATAAAAAAGATCACTAAATTATGTAAAGTGTGTGGGGAAAATAAATACGATAGGCACCCTAATAAAATCACGCTACAGGAAACACCAATACCATTATATCCTGGTCAGATTATACACATAGACATTTTCATCACAGAAAAAAAAGCAATATTAACTGCTATAAGTAAATTTTCCAAATTTGCGCAAACAAGAATACTAAGGTCTCGAGCCATCGAAGATGTCAAAGAACCACTACGAGAACTTATACTTTCCTTTGGTATACCAGAAACAATCGTTATGCCATCGTTTTTATGTTAGAAAATGAATATAAAATAAAGGTATTTAAGATCCCACCATATAGCAGTAGTGTGAATGCACGGGTAGAAAGGTTTCATTCCACAATCGCGGAATTAATGCGTTCTCTAAAAGCCGAAAACTCACACAAAACATTTGCAGAATTATTGCATCTAGCTGTTTATGAATATAATAATTCCGTACATTCAACAATAAAGAAAAAACCAATAGAAACATTTGTTTTGGGTAAAGTAAGTACCAATACGCAAGAAATAGAGAAGGTTAAACTAGATACTATCAAGAGACTTCAGCAGAAGCAGGTAGAGGACATGAATTACCATAACAAGAGAAAAACAATACCCAAAACTTATGAATCTGGCGAAACCATTTATGTAAAAGAAAATAATAGATAAGGAACGGAACTTAGTAAAACGTATAGAAAAGAAATAGTCGAAGAAAATAGGAACACTACAGTCTTAACTAAATCAGAAAAAATAGTACACAAAATTAATATCAAAAACTAAAGAAGAAAAATACCCTAATGTTCAGGACATTTCTAACACTGGTTTCAGCCGACGTAAAAATTTTGGACTCTTCTAATTCACAAATAGTAACGTGGAACTCCGGACTAGCAAAATTACAGACTGGTACATTCAAATTAATACACGTCCTTGACACAAATAATAAATAAACAAACTGCAAGAAACACTAAACCACGATATTAGCTCTTCTCACTTTCTGCAACCCTTTTTAAATCATGAAGCTACAGAACTCCAATCATATCTGGATAGATTAAAACCAAGGTCAAAAAGATCCCTATATTTTATAGGCTCCGCCTGGAAGTGGATTGCAGGAAGCCCCGATCTTCGATTTCGAAATATTAACAACAAAAAAACAACCAAAGTACTAAGAAATAACAACAAACAAGCTATTATTAATAAAGTAACAGTAGAAAAAATTAATGAACTCACTCATATAACAAACAGTATAATTGAAACATTTAATCATAAGAATAATTATAATAAAAGTAAAAATGTAAAAGAACAATTAATAACGATACTAAAATATAAATTAGACAGTGTTAAGGAAGAATTGATTAACATTCAACATGCCATGCATTGGGCAAAAGTGGGTGTAGTTAATTCCTTCTTACTAACAGCTAAAGAAATTGATATTGTAAAACAAATAATGAATAAAGATTCTATACCTTTTATAAACTTGGAACAAGCATTTGAATTTTCTGAAATAAAGATAACATCTAATTATGATTCTATTATTTATATATTAACTATACCTACCACTCATCTAAATTCTTGTAACAAAATGCTAATAAGACCCATTAAGTTAGGAAAATATGTGAACAAAATAATATATGAAAACATCCTCATATGAATGCAAAGGTTATAATAATATTACAATATGCAATAGAAATAATTTGGATTATATTGAAAGCGATATGTGTCTAGCGAACTTGATTAAAAGTAAAGTGGCAAAATGCAGCTTAATAGACTATCGATGTATCCCCACCCTAGAAGAAATTTAACCAGGAGCAATTCTTCTGAACCAATTCAATGGAACAATTTTCATCGACACTGAACCGCAAAATCTTACCGGAACCTACGTGGTACAGTTCTTCAACACATCTGTGACAATAGCCAATAGAACTTACGATTTTTTTGAAACAACAAGATTACAACCATTACCGGCTATCTTACAAACTAAGCATCTGCACCAAAATATAGAAGAAACTCTATCATTAGAAATGGTGAAAGAATTACGAGCAAATAACACCAAAATAATTGATCTGCTGGATGACAGAAACAAGAAAGGATTTAGAGTCAATCTAAGTCTCTCTCTAATATCGATACTATTCATGGTCATTCTGCTAGTCAAGACAAAGATATGGAAAAAAAAGCGGTAAAACAATCACTAAAACAAAACATACATCCATGCTAGAATTATCGGATACCAGAAAACCTGAAAAACCCAGCACAACAAGAATCTCCAATATTCAATATTTTTGATCGACTGGGACGTTCGAAATTAAAAGGGGAGGTGTTAACGCCAAAAACGTTGAATGCCCTTATTACAAACTGTTTCACAATTATTAAATTGATAACACAAATGCAGACAGGTAAATAAACTTTCAAGTAAGCAGTATTGCCCAAATAACAACAGCGCGTGTCAATAGAATTCCGAGTAATCAATATTGCAAAATAACAACAGCGTATCATTTCGATTACCATTCAAATTAATATTTAGTTTAAGTCATTGTATGATTAAAATAAAATTCTTAAGTTCAGTTCTAATTTGGAAATGAATCAATAAAATGGTTTTTTAAAGTGAATTAAAAAGATTGTTTTTTTTAAACAAAATAACTTCCAAAGTTATAATTTATATTTTATTTTACCGTTTTTATTATGAGTATATCTGTTTTTTGTGGTGTTGTTGTTATGTGTGCGTCTATTTAAAAACTCTTGGCGCCTCATAGTCCCACACATTAATTTTATACAGATACAAAAAGAAATATAATGTTATCATCACCGCAAATGTGTATACGGACATAAAGTGAATTCAATGTTTTCAATTTCTTCAATGTCTTCAATGCACGGTTTTGTACACTCAAGATGTATTTGTGTATATCGTGTGGCATGTATACAATTTTCAATGTCTTTCTTTTCGATGTCGGTGATGTAAACTTGTGTACACAAAGGCTAAAAAAGTACACTATTTCGTTCGCTGCTACCCAATGTGTGCTGGAACCATTTCAATTGTCTAAATTAACGATGCCACATTCTTGTGCTTTTTTAGGTAATTTCTCATGCATAAAAACTCCTACAAAATGATTAAGTTGCTTACCATATTTTTTCAAATCCAAGTCTGTTAGTGGCCGATTAGGTAGATTTCTTAAAAGTTTTTAGGAGCTGGATTTTAATAGAGACCATATCCAGTTTTATATGGTTTAAGATATAATCCTTTACCCACAGCAATTGATTCTATATATCTGTTGTGACGGGAAGCTTCTGCCAATTATTCTTTACCATTTTTTTTTATCATTTACTGCTTTAACAAAAGCAGATCCACCGGTTGCTAAACCTCCAAGTGCTGATAACGTTGTTAGGATAGGTACAAGTGAAAGAAATCCACCAATTTTTGGTACTGGTATAACAATGTCTGAGCTCCTTTTCCCTTTTAGATTAGAATGAACTACCTTCTGTGCTATATTAAATGCATCATTGATATTGGAAGGCGTCTCTTTTCTCAATAGTTTCAAAGTATTTTTTACAGTTGATGAGAAAAAACTTTTTATGGCACTTCTTCTTCTGGCGATTATTCCTTTGTTTTTTTTTCGTACTTTTAAAACTTTTTAAATTATTTTTAATACCCAAACCAAATTTTACTTTTGCTTTCATCGCGTTAGTTACAAACCAAGCATTAGATCGTTCTTTTGAATCGATATATATGGAGATTTTACTCGTTTCCAAGCCTTTTCAGCTAAAATTCGATCTGCTAGATGCTTCGTATTTATAATTTCTGACTGAGAGTATGCAATATCGTGTTCTCTACAAGCCTCATCCAATAAATTAATTCCTCTATCACCTCTTGCTAAACGTTTTTCAAGCTTAGTCCCAGGTCCACAAAACTGATATCCAGGTAAATGTAAGTCTATAGGTAATTTATTTATAAAGTTGTTTACGAATCCTCTTTCAATTTTAGACTGTTTCAAGTTATTGCTTTTAATATTGTCTTTATACATATTTTTTGTCGTTTTGAGTACATGTGGTAGTATTAGCACAAGTAGTTTAAATGAATATGATTTTCTATATAAATGCTAATAAATAGGATTATTACATTAGTTCCAATCAATCCTTATGCGTTTAATTAAACAGAAAAAACAAATTGTTATAAGAAATATTGACGAATCAATGGAAGGAATGACTAAAACTGTACAAATGTATTCAGCAGAAAAAAAATCGACAAAGTATCATCTCAAAATCGTGACACATTTTCCTTTCTGTATATAAACCTCAGAAGGCTTAAACCGTTCACAGAATTACAGGAAAACATACACGCCAATAGATATCTTGTTCAGTCGCCATTACTAACCCACAATATAACTCCATATTATTATGCCTATTAGATAAATGTACGCAAAAATGTCACACAAGACGTGTGTAACCAACTTATTGCTCGAGTTTTGGGCATAAAATATTGGATATTTACACTAAAAACTTTGGTTAAAATGGTGATACACAATTGCAAAATTTGACATTAAAATTTGACATTAAATACAACAATTGGCCACCCAACGAATGGCAAATGGGTTGAGTAACAAAGAGGGTAATGGAAGCTGCAGAATTGTCGACATTCAAACCACTGGTTAACTCACAAAAATTGTGGTTTTTTTCAACACTAAAATAACATGTGTCCTCTACGACAAACGTAATGAGCTGTCTCTTCTCAGGACTTGTTTACAATCTGTGTCAATTTCTCACATACTAGTGGGGTGGGAATGTTCATGAACGTCACAAAACATCCAAAAAACGTCACCGTTACCATATTAATATTCTCTATTCTTAATTTTCTCATTTACACGTTATCGCACCAAGTGAACTTTTATAAGTTATATAATTAAAGCACATTGCAAACAAAATTTATATTATTAAGAGCATCACATCTTGCTCTATCTAAAAGACAAAGCGGTTATGGATAAACTTTTGATGAGCACTTCAAAAGCCTGATAGAATCCACAGGAAATTGCATTTCTTTTCGAAAACCTTTATTGGTGCCGGGGTAAAGGAAAAAACGAAGAAAAAAGCAGAAACTAGGCTTTTCCAAAAGTACAACAAACAAGTACTTAAATACATTCCCTTTTTTTCGTGTATTTGCTTTATTATACCTTCTCTTTAAAAAGCAAATTTCTGTTCTCTTTTATAAGAAACAAACACAATAAATATTGTTGATGTACCAAATGAATAAAGCAAGTTTTCAAGCATGGTAAGAAGTAAGCAAAATAAAAACAGCACATGGGCATGTTTAGAGTTAAGACAAGCAGTTCTTATACCACTTACTTACTTTCTATAAGTTTTATTTTGTTTGTATGAAATTTCGCTTTTGTTTAATTTGATGTTAAGATCAAATTATCAACATATCAATAGTTATATATGCCTAGATGAGTATGTACACATGTATATTCCAAAAAATTTACTGCTAAATTAATGCTAAAAATAAAAACCAAGAGTATTTCTGTAAGAATATTTCTGAAAAAAAAGACTCTAAAATTAAAACTTGAAAAATAACTTGAACTGAAAAAACTTTGTAGTCTTTTTTCTGCATATCACCTCCAAACAAAGTTATCATTTACGTTTCCAGGCACAAATATAAGTTGGTGTAGTTTTTATGAATTTTTTCCGATTACACTTCTGGTTTCAGAAAGTGCTTGCCTGCTACTGGAAATTATTCTTTCTGATTGTGCGCTACTTGCTGGAATGCAGAGTATTTTACAGCTGAGGTTATACAAATTCGGGAACTCCTACCATTGTAATATATTGAAATCACCAACCATACAAACATTTGTATTTTCTTAACTTGCGATTTCCTGCTGAAACGATTTACCGGTATGTTCCGTATGGTTAGGTTGCAAAAAATCACCCAGGAGATCCAAATTTTCCAGTGATAATACGTTTTGATCACTTGGTCTCTTTTTACTTCTTCTCCATTTTCGTTTTTAATCCTTCCTATAATGTTCCATATCTTACTACGATTGTGAAAATACCATTTTTCAGTTTTTCTTTAATATCACAAAGATTTACCTAACATTAAAAATATAAAATAAACTCTTTGTAAATAAAAAATTTAATTAAAAGTAAATAAAAAGTTTAATTAATTATAGATAAAAATATAAGATAAAATGATTTTTTAAAAGAAACTTAAACACACTTTTCACGTATGGCACATACATTGTATGTGTTTCTAATAATTTAACTCACATGATAATTTTCCTTTATTATTTTTAATTTAAATCAAAGTTTCTTATATTTTATCTTATAAACTCTTTTCTGATCTTATCAATACAATTGTTTCAACTATACTGTATTAAAACTATAATAATTATCAAAAGCAAAAACATATATAAATAACGGTTAAACAAAATAATAGTTTTTATTTTAATTATTAGTAATAATCTGCAAACAAGATAAATTAAAAAGCTATAACCATCGCTTGCTTTTAATGCTTAAGATACCCACATTGTAAAATAAGAATCTTGCAAAACACTTACAGAATATTAGCAAAGCAAAATGGTTACGTTGCTTTGCTTATAGTGAGTAAGAATGAGTAAATACAAGAAATCTGAGCGTATAAAGAGAATAGTTTTTTTATTTGCTTTTTTTGTTTTGAATTTATTTGCTTTGATCCCCTTTTGTACTTGGCATTAATCTGAGAATTTTTAAAAAAGCAAATGTTCTTGAATTCATTGTGCAGAAACCAACGTCTTGGATCGGTGGTCATCGGACTTGCTTAAAGTTTGTTGCATCAAAGCGAACACAATTTTTAATGGGTTAATCACTATTGCCATCAACTTCGTTAATGAACACGTTAAGATTATGTGACCCAATTTTTTTCCAAATTGAATGGCGACAAATTATTACTTACAAGTAGATGTTTACAAAAGCATATGTTAAAAGCAAAAGGAATTGAAGCCAGTGGATATGTAAAAGAAGTTTTTTAGATGTAGAACGTATTTTAAAATTAGCAAACTAAATCTGAAATTGTTGAAAGCACTTATAAGAGAAAAAGAACATATTATATAACAAACTAAAAATTATTTATATATTCCTTAAACATTTTTATATCTAAGTAATATAACAACCACATATTTTGAATGGGGAAATAAGGCAAATAATTAGCACTGAGGTTCAATATTTAAATAAAATAACTATGAAATAACAATTTCAAATAAAAAAGTGGAAAATAACATAATTATATATTATCAAACAAATTTAATTTCAATTTGCCCAACTGTCCTGTTTTTACAACAACTTAACAGTTCTTCAGC
>OY776277.1:74445998-74468498 GCA_963675445.1 Linnaemya vulpina | reverse complement strand
AACCAACAATTGTTTCCCGTAAACGTACATTTGAAGCGAAGATCACCTTAATGCAGCTCCAATTTCTTCAAGCTCGGTTAGCCACTGAATAAGGTCAGGTGTGGTAGTGCCCGCATCATTAGGTGTTCGTTTTATTCAAACTTTTCTGCTTTCTTGTTCCTTTGTCAAAATATTTTTTGTTTATCATACGTTGCTCTTTAATGTGCACAGGAACTCCGTTTAATATATGTTGATCAATGTTTATATTGGGCACATTACAGTTTAGCCATCTACAAAATAATCTCTTTGATGGGTTTAGCCAACTTTGTTTGATGTATTTCTTCACAAAAGAAGTGACTTGTAAAAATCTGTGTTAGAAAGATTAAAAAAAAAAATACTTCGCTACTTTCACAGCAGATTCTGTCTTTCCATATGCCTGTTAATAAAATGGACTTGATGTATTATGTTCAAATTCCCATTCTACAGCATTGTCCCATTGTCTGTAATAACTTTTAATAGAATACCATAACTACTAAAATTTTTTTGGGTCATGCTAATTGCATATATATAAATATAAAAATAAATATATATATATATATATATATATATATATATATATACATATATATATACCTATTATATATATATATATATATATATATATTTATATATGTATATATATATATATATATATATATATATATACATATATATGTATATATATATATATATATATATATATGTATATATATATATATATATATATATATATATATATATAGGTATATATATATATATATATATATATATATATATATATACTTATATATATGTATATATACTTATATATATATATATATATATATATATATATATATATGTTTTGTATATATTGGATTCATCTCAAATCGCTTTGTTTATTGTGCTGTTAAGTATAAATTTATATAATCTTTCGGATTCTGCTGGGTAAATTGCATTTTTAAAATTAACTTACTTTGATTTTCCCTTGAGCTTTGGAATATATATCATGGCTCTATACAATTCCTATAAAATTATGTATTGTATAGCAATAAGCAGTTCGATAGAAATAATTTACAATCAAAACGAATTTCGTGATTTTATTTTTATTGAACATTTTTATTTTGCTATATTAATATTTATATAGGCTAATTGTTCTAACTTAGTTAATTGTTCTGAGATTTTAACTAAGTTAGAACAATTAGCCTATATAAATATTAATATAGCAAAATAAAAATATTCAATAAAAATAAAATCACATACAATTTAAGCTTTGGCTTAAGCTACCAATGAAAATTGGGAAAAAATGTTCACATATACTTAAGTATAAAATTCAAACCATAAAAAAAAAAAGTTTGACTTAATGTATAATGGAACAAAAAACTCAGAAAAATGAGACATGAAGAAAATAATCAAATGGTAACACAGGTATCATAACACACAAGTGTTAACATCAGCTTGATACAGTTCTCGGATTGTTTTTCACAATAAAATTTGTGTAAATAGAAAACTGTTATCACATTCAACTAAGCCACCTAAACAGTGGTGATAAAGACAATATACACATGAGCACTGAAGATGAAAGTGTAGCGACCTTCGAAAACAGCCGTTCTGCTCTGCTGTGTAAGTTGAATAAAACTGATGTTGACTTCCTTTGTGCCTAGGAATATTTATCATCATGTCTTTCTGAGATTTTAACTTAGTTAGAACAATTAGCCTATAAAAACAAATTTCATTTGTTTAACGCACATGAAAAACCAAACCACCTCTGGAATGAATTAATATGCATTAATTGATAAATTCGAAAGTTTTCTCTTTGAGTTTTTTCCAATATACAGCTTGAATATAGAAAATAGATTAGAGTATAATAGAGAGCCTTAAAAAATGTTTCTATTTTAATTTATATACTTTTTATTACTTTATTTAGACGAGTATTTGTACTACTCAACACTTAGCGATGTTAACACGTCTACATATATTTGAAATCACACTCACGCTGAGCTCTGGCAGCGCCTTTATATAGCAAAAATGACGTCGTCGTAACCTCGCGAAACTTCTGGGCATGGTGGTTGTATTTTACTTGACATGGAGCTATATACGTGTGTTTGTATACATGACAATGCTGACTTGTTTGTTTAGCTTATGGTAACTATGGGTGGTTGTATGGATGAGTGTTCTGTATGTTGTGTGGTTTTGTTTCTTCTTCTGCTATGTGTATATGGTTGTGGATACTTGTGAACCTGTTTAGCTTTATTAGCAGCGAATACTTGCATACAAGATCATTAAGAATAACATCTCTTAGCATTTATGTTGCTAGGTTTTTCGTTGTTATTGTTTACAGTTTGATACAGTTCTCGGATTGTTTTTCACAATAAAAATTGTGTAAATAGAAAACTGTTATCACATTCAACTAAGCCACCTAAACAGTGGTGATAAAGACAATATACACATGAGCACTGAAGATGAAAGTGTAGCGACCTTCGAAAACAGCTGTTCTGCTCTGCTGTGTAAGTTGAATAAAACTGATGTTGACTTCCTTTGTGCCTAGGAATATTTATCATCATGTCTTTCTGAGATTTTAACTTAGTTAGAACAATTAGCCTATAAAAACAAATTTCATTTGTTTAACGCACATGAAAAACCAAACCACCTCTGGAATGAATTAATATGCATTAATTGATAAATTCGAAAGTTTTCTCTTTGAGTTTTTTCCAATATACAGTTTGAATATAGAAAATAGATTAGAGTATAATAGAGAGCCTTAAAAAATGTTTCTATTTTAATTTATAGACGTACAATATCCAAGAACCTCAGGAAGATTAAAATAGAAAAGAGAATTCCAAGTATGAGTATGAATTCCTAAATTTGTGTTTGGTTGTCTAATATTGTTTATTCTTATATCCCTTGATTGCGGGAAAGTCCATCGCTCACATTTTTAAATAGATTTTTTGCTGATGAGTAGTGTATTTCTTAATACCTAAGTAAAAAATATGTCAATACGGATTAAAAAGTGGGGCAGGTATGTTTGTAAGGGATTACTTTATTACTAACAAGAATTTTATTTGCTAATTTTCCAACAATAAGCTCGTTCAATAAAATAATTAGGATATGAGGAAAATGTTAGTAGTTTTATTGCTGCTTTATAGGTATTTTTGTATTTACTCATTTTCTTAGAAATCTGATCATTCCATAGTTTTACAAATAAAAACTCAAAAAGTGTTAAGATTGTTATTGTCCTTTTTTTATTTTTATTTTGTTGGAAAACGAATGCACATTGATGCCCATGACGGATGGTTTCATTACTTACGAAGAACTTTACTTCCTAATTTTACAACACTACCTGAATATGATAATTTGCATTCAAGTTACATGTTCACTGGGTTGTTGTTGTTTTCCACGATATTTAATTTTTTGAATCTGAACCGTGGAAGTGTGTGTGCTTTTGTACTTGATATTTGTGTCTACCATTTTTGGTAGAAATCAGATCACCGAAATTTTTCTTTGGAAATTAAAAATAAGTTCCCGAACAATTATGCAATGTTGTTGAATGCGTAATTGTTTTCTTAAAAACCAAAAATATTTATTTAATTATTGTATGCATCATACAGAAACAGAAAACTGAAACTTAATGATTTAATTGTTATTTTCGGTAGGTACGACTTCAACACCACTTAGCGGTACTACTTTTCTTGAGTTGATATTTTATTTTCATCACATTTTCATGCTTAGGAAAAAGAAGAATTGCCGAAACTCAAATAATTTTGAATAAATCTGAATCATATCAAAAGCATAAATACACATAACAGTTTTTCTATGATGAAACTTACAAAATAAAGTCATAATTATAATGCTATTGTATTGAGTTATATTTTACTTAGGATGTTCTCAATAGTGAACTTTCAAAATTAGTAGCGTTCTTTATAAGAATGTTCTTCATTAGTGTGCAGTTTTCTATCTTTTATATATATCAAATTGTGTTTGTGGCCCTAGCTTGTAATAAGATAATTCTGCTAAGATGACATCATACTCATTATTTAATTGCATTTACTAATATTATTATTAGTTATTGCTCCTTAAGCTAAAATTTAGAAATTGCAAATAAATATATAATACATTGTATATTATCCAAACTACTTTGTTTTTACTTTTGACAAAAAAAAATTGTATTATTCCACTTGTAAATCGGATTGTAATAACAAGATGAAGTAGAAAAACTTTCAGAATATTTTTTTTATTTGGATACTAGAATGCATACATCTGCACTCACCCCAAAACATATGAAAACGTTTCAGGAATCAAAATATACATTTTCTCTAACAGTTTGCATGTAATAAAACATTTACCTTAATTAATGTTTAAGTAAAAGTGGTTATATATATATATATATCTAATTCTCAATAACAACGTAGACGTGCCCAACGGCGGAGCCTACAAAATTTTCCGGAAAGAAATCCTGAATATAATCGAGCTCGGAATTCCGGCTCATATTCATAAGGAGAAATTCAGGATTTTAGGATAGGTGAACTAAACAAAATAAGAAAGTATAGATCAGATTCATATTACTGGACGAAAGCTGCCACGAGAATCTTCAGAACTTTAGGATGTCGAATGTCAGATCGACACCCTAGCTCATTCGCTAAGGAGAGCGGATTATGGTGCTAGAGCCGCTGAACAAGAACGAAACCCCGCCGAGCATACGCTCCGTAGGGTTGAGAATTGCAAAGATTGAGCAGAGCACTTTAGGGCATTCAATAAGAAGATCTAATCTTCTTGCTTGTACTTTTGAGCAAGAGCGAAATACCGCTGAGCATTGGATGTGAGGAAAATTCAGGATTTTAGAGAAGCAGAGCATGGCCGTGACGCCTTAACTCTTGCTAAGCAAGAAAAACATACAGTCGAGCACTTGGTTAGATGAGAAAATCCCGGTTTTAGAGAAGCTGAGCAAGGCCGGGACGCCTTAGCTCACTTGATAAGAAGATCTTATCAAAGAAGAAAAATACAGCCGAGCACTCGCTTAGACGGGAAAATCCAGATTTTAGATATTCAGAGCATAAGCAGGATACTTTAACGCATTCAATAAGAAGATCTGATCCTTTTAATCGTTTCGCCGAGTAAAATATTAATACAGTGTCACGTTGGGAATCAAAGAGAAGTGCAAGGACCCAAAACAAAAATTTACAATTAATAGAGTTAGTGAACGCAGAAGACAAGCTGACAGAAATAGAAACATCAGACAAAACCTATCACCGCAATCAAGTACTCAGCTTTCACAAATCTATACACAAAGGCACGTTCATATAATGCCAGAAGACTTTAATATTAATATTAAGAATAGATTAACAGAGATATGCGTCTGTGGTTTCTCAATCAAATAAGGAATTACGTATTGAAAACTTTACCCATTTGCGTCAAGTTTTCTGTTTGTTAAATTTGTATCCCTCCAACGAAAAAAATTTTAAATTCTGTCAGGCTTGTAACAAAGCTATTAAAGGTGGAAAGATTCCCCAAATGTGCTTATTATATGGATTAAATTTTGCAGCAACTCCAGATGAGCTTAAAGATTTGACGCATCTGGAAGAAGTATCTGTGGCTCCAAGAATTCCTTTTATGCGGATAGTATCATTAGGATACAATCGTCAGTGCGCTGTTAGAGGTGTAGTTGTGAATATACCCATAACTCTTGGCAAAACTGTAAATGTTCTGTCAAAAAGATTTGATCAAACGGAAGTTATACAAGTTAATTTAAAAAGACGACTGGAATATAATGATAGTTTTATAACCGAGACTATTAAGCCAAGAAATGTCATGGAAGCAGTCCATACAGAGTTGTATGAAGAGCACAACATTTGCCTTTCAAATGATATGGTGGACAGTGTAATTCAACACGAGGAAGTTCCTTTTATACCTAACATGGAGGATCAAAGTGTCATTGGAAGATTAATCAATGATAGATCAGAACCAATAGATATTGAAGAACTCAATCCGCAGGAAACACTCTTGGCAAACATTCCGGCCTAAAATGTTAATATGGAACGCAAGAGGACTACATACTTGCTATAAGATCTTCTCTAAAAAATCGTCTGTCTTTCTAAAGAGATAGTTTGGAGATAGAAATATCAACTCCCTTAATCCCAGAATACTAACAATGCAGAGAGCGAATATGGATACACAATTTGTAATAGACGCACGAGTATCATATATCGTAATTTATATAAATAAAACAGAGATGTATCAAGATTACTACCGGAAGCAATTATGGAAATACGGACAGGAAATTTCAGTGTAGAAATGCGAATTTTCAAGAAGAAGAAACTGATTACCAAGAAGATGAAGTACTTGATTTAGATGAAGTGGGAAGATCTCTGCAATTAATAAACAACTCCGGATATATTCATAAACGAAGAAATCCAGTCATTTTAAGATTTTTTAAATTTTATAGTTTGTATTTTTGATCTCTATTTATGCTGTATATGCAGTGGCAGAATAAGGATGAAGAAATATTACAAAACGATAATGAGCACACATGCATTCTCCACAAAAATGTCATAGGAAATAACCGGATATTTTTCGAAACATTAAAGAAGGAGAATTAGATGATATTATTAGGCAGATTCAAGAGGAAGAAGAAGACATAAAACAACAAGAAGACAAAAGGGTCATAAATCAAATTCTGGACGATGAATTTAGAGTATTAGCGATTCCAATAATCGATGAGAACGTTAATATATTAAACTTAACTGATGAAAATGCATTAAATAATGATGATGGAAACTCTGATGACAATCGAACAATTAGGCTACAACTTTTACTGAGCAAAAATAGTATAATGAAGTCCATTAGAACTTTATATGATAACCCGGCGTCATGCAGGTTGGGTCATTTGACCTATATGCTCTTAAATTGCAGTGTAACTTTTTTCAACGTTTTTGCGACGTTGCCAAATTTCTCAGCAGCTGGAGTGTATCGTTTTTGCATGTTGTTTAATATTTCGTTTTAGTTGATGATTGAACGTGAGCAGAGATAGTTGAATGTCAACTAAGAAAAGGTAATTATGACCCAACCTGGCCGTCAGTGTAGTGAAATTTGCTCTGAAAATATAGCTCCTTACTTGCAGAATGATAAAGAAAATTACACTCTTTAATATATAATGTGATGAATTTAGCAATTATTTTTTGATTTATTTTTTTAGATTTTTAGTTTGTGACATTAGACTGAAAATCCTTATATTTTTAAGCTCGTCTCTTGTTTTTTTAAATTACTAAATTAAAAATTTTAAAACAGTTTAAATAGTTTTGTTTTGTATACACTATGCGACAAATGAAAATCTTTTGATAAGTGCAAGATCGTGACTATATGGGCTCGATTCTACTGTCAAAATGTAGTAAACCCCTATACTCAATTTGGCCAATTTGGTGACCGTTTTAATATTATGGGCTTCCAAAGTTTCCCAATATTAGCATGATGTCCAAAAAAGGTGTCATCAGTTTTTGCCAAGTAACTAATCAGCACTTAAAAATATCGCTTAACTATGTTAAAGTTTTATGACCGAAATGTATTTAATCTCAGAGTTTTTTTAAAACAGTTAGAGAACAAAAAAAATTTTTTTTTTCACTTTTTTATCATAACTTTTAGGAAATCCTGATTTTCATACACTATATTTGGAAAAATTGCAGCCACGGTAAAGTTGAACAACTTTTGTGAACATACCAATAAAATCTGAACGTGTCTAGATATCAAAAGCAAGTCATAAAAACTCTCTTATGCCTAAAAATTTAAATTTTTAACTCAAATTTTATATTATTATATAAATTTTTAGGAGAATAATTTAATAAAGTCTCTGTTTGGGTATTTATTCGTTATATATTAGTTTTAAACTTTGTTTCGAGCTGTCTGTGAACAGCCACTAGTCGTTAAGATCGTACGCAATTTTCATCTGATCCATTAGAATTCGTATCCTTACAATAGGAAAACGTTTTTGAGTCATCAACACTAAAACATGTTTAAGGTCTGGCTGTAGTCTTCTATATTTTGTGATCTTTGACCCAGGTTCCAGAAAAATTCATTTTTTTAAAAATTGTGCAAGCTCTTCAGATATCCGCATGAGATACGCATGATATTTTTGAGTACCAATTTTGTGCTTTCTAATTTATAAGCGCAATAAAAACAACTTCAGTTGCATATTTTGGTTACTTTTATAAATAAAAAAATATTCAAAATATCCCACGCCTCGAAACGAAATTTTAATTTTTAAAATTTTTTTTACCAATACAAGTCTTCATAGTGTGTAAACCGGTTTTATTTAAGCAAAACTACAAATTTTTAACTATTTTGCAACTTTCATGTTATACAAAATATTGGAATCAAAATATAGATTTTTTAAGTACTTGATATTAATTTTGTCTTTTCCTAAATTAAAAATTAGTTTTAATTAATAAAACAAGTAAAAGTGCTATATTCGGCTGTGCCGAATCTTATATACCCTTCACTAACATACGTCTGCTTTCTAACTTATAAAATAGTTTCAGTTAGCAAGAAATAAAAACAACTTCAGTTGCATTCTTGGTTACTTAAACAAAAATATTCAAAATTTCCCAACCCTGGAAACGAAACTTTAATTTTTCAAAAATACAAGTTTTTTTTTTAAGCAAAAGTAGAAGTTTTTAACCATTTTGGTAACGTTCATGTTATACAAAATATTGCACTATCCAACCCTTGAATCTACATTTTTTTTTTATTTTTAATCAAAATTTGTTTTTCTTTTAATTTTTGATACAAATTCTCTTTTGCCGGGACAAAAAATAATTTTAACCAGGAAAAAACGACGTTAGTTGATATTTAGTTATTTTAATGTACAAAAAATATAAAAATTTCCTAACCCTGGATAAGAATTTTAATTTTGAAAATTTTTTTTCATCTATGCGAATCTTCCTGATGTATAAAACGGTTTATTTAAGAAAAACTTAAATTTTTTAAACATTTTAATTATTATATGTACCACGAAATACCGAATGTGTAAGAAAAATTAAATTTCCGATCCCTGCAATCGAAAATTTAATTTTTTTTTACCAATGGAAGTCTTTATGATGTATAGAGCGGTTTTATTTAAGAAAAACTACAAATTTGTTACCACTTTCGTTACTTTCATGTATGTACTACAAAATATTGCAGTACCGAACCCTGGAATCGAAATTTTGATTTTTTTTAATTTTTGATACCAATTTTGTTTTGCCGAAATAAAGAGTAATTTTAACCAGAAAAAAACGATGTCAGTTGATTTTTGGTTAGTTTATTGTATAAAAAAGTTTAAATTTCCTAACCCTGGATGGGAACTTTAAATTAAAAAATTTTTTTTTTCCATCGATGCAAATCTTTCATTATTGAAGAAAAACTTAAAATTTTTTAACATTTTAGTTATTATATTTAACACAAAATACCGAATGTGCCAAAAAAAATTTAATTTCCCATCCCTGGAAAATTTTTTTTTAGTTTTAAATGGACAATGGAGGAGTCCCAAAGCATAAAATAGGTTCAATTTTCAAATACGCAAAAAAATAATCGGTGTTAATTTTGCGTCGAGAAATAGGTGTAAGCTTCCCAGCTCTGGAACCGTCCTTCAGATTTTTCTAAATTTCTCACTTCCAATCCTTCAGTTCAAGAATGAAGTCTCTAGCTCTTCTGGGGGCTCGGGAAAACCGATTTCACGTACAGCCAGACGGACATCGCTCAATCGTCATCGCTATTCATAAGGATCCAGAATATATATACTTTATTGGGTCGCATACTCAAATCAAAGAAATTACACAAGGAATGACAAACCTAAATATACCCTTTCAAATTTTTGTGAAACAAATATAAATTTTGGAATATTATAAATTTTTGCTGATACCAGTAAAACCAATTGATATATGTAGTGAAAGAACTCCAAGACGCAAACTTCAGAATATCAATGAAAAAATATCTCCAATAGTTATCCATTACTAATTTTTCACCAAATTCAACCAAAACAAAATAAAAAATGTAAAATTAGGAGATTTGAAGTAGTAATAGAAGCAATCCCAAGGCGCACAAAAAGAATTTTGAAAAATATTCCTACACCGAATGAAGACAAGAAATTTACTCCAGAAGAGGCGTTAGCATTATTCTTGGATTTAAGATTTTTCAAAAAATCAATATAAGGAATAGAGGAAACGGAACAATGAAAAGAATTTTGGATTTTCCCAGAATATAGGGAAATATAATGTTTAAACTGGGTCCTCTGGTCAAAGACAATACAAGCAACGTAGTACCGGAGAAAATATTTAGAACTAGGCCCAATGATCAGTCAGCCAAAGCAACGAGAAGGACACATAAGTAATGGAAATACTGCAGGGAGATTTTTTTGCAGATCCAGAAACTACACCCTGTGTCACAGGTGTAGATTTGCAATTAATAAGGCTATTCAACGTTATATTACAAGTTCTGTCGTACAGTAGAAATAAATGCAAAACAATTTCGAGAATACACAAAACAAAACAGCTACACTTTATATACTTGGGTCTCTATATCATCAACTGTCCATAAAATTTTGTACCATGGGGAGCAAATAACATGCTGCCAAAAGGAGATCTATCTGAAGAAGAGCAAGAAAAAAGGAACAAAGACTACAGAATTTTTCGCGTGCGCAACACAAGAAAAATTTCCCGATGTTGTACTAACAAAGATCTGATTACAAATTTATTATGCACCCTGTATATCCAAAATGTTGGACAAAAATGGAAAACCAACTCTATTGAACTAGATGTAGAAGCTAAAGATGAAAATCAAGGCTACTTAGAAAAAATATTTACTAAAATTTTTTATATAATAATAATATTTCAAAACATCGTTATATTTATTGTTTTAAGATTTCCAGTACATATATTTGACAATTTGACAATTTGAAATTTACAAATTCATAACAAAAGCTTACATATACAGCCATGTCACAGCGACAAATTCCGTTCGGAAGTGGGATTGTTTTCGCATTTTGCTTCTATAGAAAAAGTAAAACAAAAAAATATTTCGGAATGAAACTAATTTAAATTTTCTATGTAGAATTGATATTTTAAGCATTTTAAAAGTGTACACAGTACTCATAACACCTTTTTATTAATAAAGGATATTTCCTTTTTGTTTATTTATCTAAGAATTTTTTTTTTCAACTTTAATAAGATATTAACATTTGTGTAACCACTTCCTAAGAGATGAAAGAAAATACGGAATTTGTTTATTTAGTGTTACCGTACTTTAACACATACAACTACAAAAAGGCACAAAACAGGTTGACTTTTAGCAACAACTGCTTTTTGTTTTGCTATGTTAGTAGTTGCATTGCCATACTTAAAACATAAAAAGTGGTATCATATATTTTGCGGTTTAATGAAACCGAACAGAATCTATAGCAGCTCAAACCATTCCGTACGGAATTGCAACGACGTAATCATATCAATTCCGAACGGAATTCGTGACATGCCTGATAATGTCCATTTTGAAGTGATATAAGAACCTACGTCTTCTTCATTATCTAAACTAAATTTAACAATTTTTTGTAAAGTAATGGTACTAAATTTTAACTCAAATTTGTTAAAAAAAGGAGCCTTTGACCTTTCGTATTAAAAATTTCACAGAGGCCAAAGTTTGGCACTTTCTGCCAAAAATTTTAAATTTTCAATATATATAAGTTGTAAACGTGACTCGAGTTATCAGGTTGTGTGTAAAACAAACTTTTATAACAAGTTTCAATACTTCTCTTTTGTACCAAAAACAGCGTAAACTTAAAATGCGTTTTAAATTCATCATAAATATTTTTCTAACTGGGCGATTTCAATGATTTATAGCCTAACTTAAAGCCTGTAGTATAGTGGATTTAAAAAAATACACCAAAACGCACCTTTGCCTACCAATTATTAAAATTTAAAAATTTATTTCGTTGTTAACAAGAAAACTGATCCAATTACACCAGTAAGTAAATATTAATAATATTAATCACACAAGAGAGACAATCACAGCCCTAAGTATTATTGTGGATTGGCAACCACAATTCATAGCGGAAAATACGTCATCAAACGGGAAATCATGTGCATGCAGTAATTTGTTTTTCTATTATTCTTATTTTGAGTGTGTGGCTACTGTACTGTGGTGTAACTGTATACCAGTAATGTAGAGTAAGAATTTTCCATAATAAAATGAAATTATTTGCAAACGATTTGTATGTAATGCAGTGGTGTCAGCGTCATACACAATTGTGGAAACAAAACTCACACGTACGCTTACACTCTTTTATTTTGCGAGCGTAAAATATAATTGTTTACTAAGAAACACTAATTCAGAGGGAACTATCGCAATGCCTGTTTTGAGGCCTCTAAGCATACCTTTCAACATACCTTTGGGATTTTAAATACTTTTGGTCAAACCAACACAATCAATTATCATCAGCAAACCTAAAAAACTTTTCTTGTTGCGAAACTGCAATATAAATCTAGAAGATATTAGTGGTAAATCAAAGTATACTTATAGAAAAGGCATTTAATTCAAGGCCTAGCAACCGCACATTTCTCCCTATGGTAATGTAAGAGATAAGAGCAGTCTCACCAACACAATCGCAATTGACACCACTGTTGTAAACACACAAGTAATGAAATCACGATCACTTCTTGGGAGTCCAGCGTGGAGGCAAGTCGTTTTTAGCTTAGTATTATTTTAATAGTAGTTGGTTTAATTAAACATTTTGTAGGAAAGCCCAGCTAAATTTGATGCACCTAATAGGATTGTCTCCGTGCTGCTGAATGAATCTGGCTATTGGGATTTTGGTTTAGTCTTGTTTGTTGTTGAATTGGTAATTGGCGAACTTATTCCTAACAGGAGTTTCTTCTTTCTGGGATCGTGTTCGTCACTTACCCGTAGCTAATGACTCCGTACAGGTGTATGAACCTTTGAAATCCACGCGCGAACGGGAAACCATCCTCCTCCCAAGAACTGCACATAATTTTTCTTCTTTTGTTCTACCTTCTGAGAAATTTACAAAATATATTTAATTTCAACAAGTTTTATACCCAAGAAATCATGACCACAGGCAACCCACCAGTGTACATAAAAATTATAGATTACCATATGCACAAACAGACATAATAAATCAAGAAGTAAAATCTATGGCCAATGACGACATAATAAAACCATCAATTAGCCCATATAATTCACCACTTCTATTGAAACCCAAGAAGAACACAGAAGACAGCAGACTTTAGAAAACTGAATGACAAAATTGTAAAGGACAAATTTCCCCTGACCAGATTAGAAGATCTAAATGGTTCTCCACACTAGACATGACTAGTTCATTTCAACAAATAGAGCTAAACGAACCATCTAGACCACTAATAGCTTTTCCTACACCACAAGGACATTATGATATCAAAAGACTTCCATTCGGACTTAAAATTTCTTCAAACCGTTTTCAACGACTCCTCACAATAGCACTTTCAGGATTAGAATCAGAAACATTTCTTTATGTAGACGACATAATAATATAGAGATGAAGCTTTAATCACCGCAACCAAAATTTAGTAAAAGTATTGGACAGACTGCAAAAATAAATTCTCAAACTAAACACGAAGAAATGCTGTTTCCTAAGACCAGAGATAGTTTACCTAGGACATTTTATAACAAAAGACGGTGTATATACATACCCATCCTAGTATGATGTGATAAAAAATTATCTTAAGCACACTACAAAATAAAAAGACTAAACTCATGTGGACAGAACAATGCCAGTATGATTTTGACGAACTAAGAGAAAAATTGGTAAATCCCCCAGTATTGCAGTATCCTAAAATGCTATGTAGGACGGTTTCGTCATTGTAATCCTATAGTGGAAATTACCACCCCTTGATGTTTCAAATATTTTTTTTGAATGCAACTTCAATTAAACAATTTTTAATTTTCTTAATTCCAGAAAAAATAAATTTAAGGAAATTTTTTTTTCCCTGAAAGCCTTAAATAATATGTAACATTCCAATGTCCTAAATGTTACATTCCAATGTCCTTAAAGGGGTTTTCCCCTTTAAAAAACTATTTATATTTAAATGGAATGTAGGAATATATTTCTGAATACACCCTCAACAAAACATTTTTGGATTTTTCCAATTATTCAGTCCGATTATTGATTCCGTTCCGCGGCTGCGGATAACATTTTTTGTGCGGAAGCAAAAATTTGCAATTATTCATTCCGCCGCTGCGGTAACATTCCGTTTTTGCGGTATCATCTCTGCAGTTGCGATATTTCCATATTATTTCGCTATTCATATAAAGCAAATCCAAAAACAAATGACGGTGTATATACATATCCCTCCTAGTATGATGTGATAAAAAATTATCTCATAAAAAAAATCGCAGACGAAGTAAGACGATTCGTTGCATTCTGCAACTATTACAGAATATGCATACCCAATTTTGCTGACACAGCCAAGGAATTAAACACATTACAAAATAAAAAGTTCACCTGGAGAGAACAATGCCAGTATGATATTGACGAACTAAGAGAAAAATTGGTAAATCCCCATTAATTGCATTATTGCAGTATCCTTATTATGAAAAACATTTTATACTGACAACCGATGCATCAAATTATGTACTATGTGCAGTATTATGTCAAGGTGAAATAGGCAAAGAGTTACCAATTTTATATGGAAGTAAGTCATTACAGATACATTATATGAATAAACTTATAATTGAAAAAGAAATTTTAGCAATTCACTGGAGTATTAATTTTTTCAAACCATATCTATACGGCAGAAAATTATAGTAGTTAGAGACCATAGACCTTTAATTACACTGTTCTCGCATAAAAATCCTTCGTCGAAAATGACAAGAATTAGATTAGATCTACGTGATTATGATTTACACTAATTTTTAAGAAAGGAGAAATTAATACCAATATAGACGCACTTTCTATGATAGAAATTAACTGATATACTAAAGCAAATGATACCACAAAAAAATTACGAAAAAGTGAAGAATATATTAGTTACAACAAAGGCAATGAAAAATAACTAGATATATTAAAATAATGATACAAATGAACATGAGGCAAATACAATAATAAATAATAAGAAAGATGAAGAAATTAAAACACGCGAGTTATGTCGTCACAACAGCCCCTACCAAAACCCAGAAGACACCACCAATAACAACAACAACAAATCAGTTAATTTATTTTTATTGTATTTTATTTTATTCGATTTTATTGACACATTTAATTTTCATTTGAATTCTAAATAATTTAGATCAGCAATATAAATCATTATTTTATTGACAAACCAAATTGTATTTATGTATGTAAACTGCTGATAATAATTTTTCTCTTTAATTTTAAACTATCAAAATCAGCAGAACAAATCATTGCAACAATGTTGTACTAATGCATACTTACTTCCTGTTTATCAACTTTTACAAAATTTTTATTGTTTTATTCTTTTACTGCATTTTTTTGTTATTTTCTTGACTCATCAAAAATTATTTTATTTACGTAGCTTCATGTTAAGTTAATTTAAGAAATAAACATTATTATTTGGTGTAACTGAAAACAAACTACAAGTGTTTCGATATTAAAGTAAACTCGCGAAAGAGTAAATGTTGTGGAAAAATGCAATTCTCAGAAGTCTGATCAACTTCAAATACATATCCATAAATGATATTAAAAAATATGAAGAAACTGCAATTTAATAATTTTGAAAATATAAAAAATATCGATATAATAATTGATAATAATATTGTGTACATAGGACGTGGTGACAATTCTGCGAAACCAGTTCCGACTAGGAAGAAATTGCGCTCCAAAAATACATATTGTTACAAAGATTAGAAATAGATTTAAAAAAAACGACAATGTGGCTATATGTACTTGGCAGCACTGCCAATTAATCTCTACTTATCAAAATGTTACAACCCTGGTCAACACAATATAGATAATATTCAAATTAACGGAAATAGAATACTCCGGAATATACAAGATCATTCGAGGCTGTGCCAATAATAAGTGTAAATAACAACAACGAAAAACCTAGCAACATAAATGCTAAGAGATCTTATTCGTAATGATCTTGTACGCAAGTATTTGGTGCTAATAAAGCTAAACAGGTTCACAAGTATACAGAGCCATATACACATAGCAGAAGAAGAAACAAAACTACACAACACACAGAACACCGATACATACAACCACACATAGTTACCATAAGCAAAACACACAAGTCAGCATTGTCATTTATACAAACACACGTATATAGCTACATGTTAAGTAAAGTACAACCAACAACAACCATGCCCAGAAGCTTCGCGAAGTTACCAGACGACGTCACTTTGCTATATAAAGACGCTGCCAGAGCTCCTCGAAGGATATGTAAAAAAAAACTGTTTTTACGAAAAGGTCTATAAACGTAACAATATGAAAGTGAAAATGAGAATAATAAGCTAGCAGAATTCAGCGATAACTCAGAGAAACTAGATTCGATTCTGAGGAAATTGATATTCAAATTATTGAAAGAAAATATACATGGAATAGCATTACGTAATGATGATAAAATATTTAATATATACACAAAAGAAGATATAAAAGAAGCATATGCAAAGATAACAATGAATAAGAAAAGTCCTCAACTAAGAATATTAATATATAATGCCCCTAAGAGAATAACAGATTACATTTTAAAATATAAACTAATTTATGAGTTACACAATGCCACACACGCAGCCCACTTAGGAATAACAAGAATAGTAATTAAACTCAAACAGCGGTGTATTTGGAAAATCATGAATAAAATGGTACTTAAGTAAGAAAAAGCCACAGAGTTTTCTATTGAAGTTATGCTTAATATGTGCAACCTCTTGAAAAGTAAACAAATTTTTTTCAACACGAAAGATTAGGTTCTATAGAAAGAAATCACAGAGTTCTTAATGAGTTTTGAATGGGATAAGTGGATCCCATACTCCACTTTTGCCTACAATACGGCACCACATGTAGACACAGGCTACTCGCCTTTTGATTCTAGTTTACGGAAAATTACCATGTTTACCCTCTGATATATATATATATATATATATATATATATATATATATATATACATATATATATATATATATATATATATATATATATATATACATATATATATATATATATATATATATATATATATTTAGACCTTTTCGTAAAAACGGTTTTATTACTTATCCTTCAAGGATTCGTTTATTGCATCAAATTAAAACACGGACAAATTAATTTTAGAAATATAATGCGGCAACTCTTTATTTATTACTTTATTTACACGTGTATTTGTACTACACAACCCTCAGCGATGTTAACACGTCTATATTTTAAATCACACTGACTCTCCCTGAGCTCTGGCAGCGCCTATATATAGAAAAAATTACGTCGTCTAGTAACCTCGCGAAAGTTCTGGGTATGGTGGTTGTATTTTACTTGGCATGTGTGTGTTTGTATACATGACAATGCTGGCTTGTTTGGTTTGCTTATGGTAACTATGTGTGGTTGAATGTATAAGTGTTCTGTGTGGTTTGCCTATGGTAACTATGAGTGGTTGTATGGATGAGTGTGTGGTTTTGTTTCTTCTACGTGTATATGGCTGTGTATACTTGTGGATCTGTTTAGCTTTATTAGCAGCGAATACTTACATACAAGATCATTAAGAATAACATCTCTTAGCATTTATGTTGCTAGGTTTGTGTTTGTTGTGGTTTACTCTTATTAGCACAGCCTTGAATGATCTTGTATATTCTGGAGTATTCCATTTCCGTTAATTTTAATATTATCTATATAGTGTTGACCAGGGTTGTAACATTTTGACAACTATAGATTTATTGGCAGTGCTGCCAAGTACATATAGCCACATTGTCGTTTTATTTAAATCTATTTCTTATCTTTGTAACACTGCCGCCCACTTAAGCCTGTTCGACCCGAATAGGAATACAATCACCTCTTCCATAGTGCGCCAATCGTTCGTGATGTACTATCTTCATTTTCGACCTTGGGCTATTGTGCTTCTGTATCCGGTATGCAACGTCATTCACTCTCTTAATCACTTTATACGGGCCATCCCAGTGAGTCTGTAATTTTGGGGACAATACTTTCTTCCGTTGTGGGTTATACAGTAAAACCAATTGTCCTTCCATAAATCCCTCCGAGTTTGCTGCGCGGTCATACCTAGCCTTCATCTTGTCACTGCCCATCTGGATTCTATTACGCGCGAACTCATGCAGTTCGATTAAGTCCTCTTTCTCTTGGGACGTAATAGCTCCTGAGTTGTACTGTTGTACCTGTCCCCGGCTTCTTCTTACTGGGCCTTTGGCTGCTTTGCACTGTGGGCAGTTTGCTATCCAGTCGGCTACGGCTTGTCGACATCCAACCCAATAAAAACGCTGCTTCAGTCTCTCAAGTGTTTTGTTACTCCAAGATGACCGCCACTGGGTCCATTATGAAACTCCTGTAAAACTTTACTTATCTTGGAGTATGGCACAACTATTACATTTGAAGTTGTTTTGCCATCTACACTTTCCCATACGCGGTATAAACTCCCTTTTATTACCTTGAGGCTGTTCCACTGAGCCCAATAAGATTTGTAAAGTGGGCTTTCATCCGAAATTTCATTCCGGGACGGTCGTCTGTCTTCTTCTTTGGCCGCTATAATTTTCCTTAGCATGCTGTCGTCCCTCTGTGCCGCTGACCAGTATTCATCAGGGCCGATGTGAATTAGCCGAACATCAACAACGCCTTCCTTTTGCTCGGTTGTATCACAATGTTTACGCTCTGAACAGCAGAGTCTTCTTGAAAGAGCATCCGCATTGTTATGCTTTGTGTCTCTTCTATACTCAATGCTCTTTCTTGGTGGCAAAACAGATCTACCTCTCTTCCTTGATGCTTTGCAGCTGCGCTGAAAATAACCGATCCTTCCGCAGATGAAGCACTTAGGCTTTTCTTTGATATCACTTTCTGCCAGCAGTTGTCGCATTGCCTCTTTAAACCTGGCAATTAGGTTGTTATCTTCCTCAGACAAAACCTCCACATTCCGCACTCTACCTGTCTTCCTTGATGCTTTGCAGGTGCGCTGAAAATGACCGATCTTTCCGCAGTTAAAGCACTTAGGCTTTTCTTTGATAGCCTTCTCTGCCAGCAGTTGTCGCATTGCCTCCTTAACGCTAGCCACTAGGTTGTTATCCTCCTCAGACAAAACCTCCACATTCCGCACTTTACATATCTGTGGCTTGAAAACCATCCTGGCAGTCTCTTGAGCCAGCGCAAATGAAACAGTTTCAGCGAAAGTGGATTTCTGCGTAGCGCAAACCGCCAGTTTAACATCAGAGTCGCGAATGCCGTTAACGAAAGCCTCAGTTTTAAAATGGTCCAGGAACGGGTGACTCTCGCCTGGATATGTGAGCTGCACTAAACGCTCGATTTCCATTGCGAAATCTTGTAGAGATTCGTTAGGCTTCTGAACTCTACATCGCAATTCCATTCTGTATAAATCGCGCTTATGCTCACCACCATACTTACGCTGCAATGCTGCCATTATTTCATTATAGTTGTTTCTGCAGCTTACTGGCACAGTCTCAAGTACCTCTGCGGCTGTACCCTTCAAGGACAAGATCAACTCAATGGCCTTCTCTTCAGCATCTCATCCATTTCTGCTAGCAACCATCTCGAACTGGAATTTGAAGATGCCTAATGGGACGCTGCCGTCGAAGCATGGCGCTTTTATCCGCGCAGAAACCTCCGCAACTGCTCGTACTGGTCCGCCGCTATACTCCAGGTTATTCACTTTGTCCTCTAGAGCATGCAATTTCTCTTCGAACTCCTTTGCATGCTCCTCCAGCTCTGAGAAGTTATTCTCAATAGCATCCACCCTCCTGTTAATGGCTTCAGAAACCTCTACCAGGGTCTCGCTCGTGGCTTTATTTCACTCCTGTATTTCGGCTACAAGCTTTTTCTGCATCTGCTGAGAATTCTGTTTAATTTCAGTTATTTCGGCAACAAGCTTGTCCTGCATCTGCTGAGAGTTTTATTTTATTTCACTTATTTCGGCTACAAGCTTTTCACTGTTGACCCTTGATGCCTCCTACATCTGCTGAGAGTTATGTTTCATTTCGATCATCATAGCAGCGAACACTGAATTTATGTCCATGCTGCTGGTCGTGACAGGAGGGCATACCTGCACATCGTCTTTGTCCTCAAACTCGTATGTCCCGATGTCCATGCCGCTATTCTTAAACTCATCTATTAGCCTCTTCTGCCTTCTTACCTGCAGTTGGCGATTCCAGCTTACTGAGCTCCTTTTTCAGCTGTTCAACTTTTAGCTCATCAAATTTCATGATTATTTATTTGAATTTTATAATGTCCTTCTTTTTTCTTAAATTGCAGTGTCCTTTTAATTATTTTTGCAATCCCACTTCTGACACCAATTGTTACGTTTTTAGACCTTTTCGTAAAAACGGTTTTATTACTTATCCTTCAAGGATTCGTTTATTGCATCAAATTAAAACACGGACAAATTAATTTTAGAAATATAATGCGGCAACTCTTTATTTATTACTTTATTTACACGTGTATTTGTACTACACAACCCTCAGCGATGTTAACACGTCTATATTTTAAATCACACTGACTCTCCCTGAGCTCTGGCAGCGCCTTTATATAGCAAAAATGACGTCGTCTGGTAACCTCGCGAAAGTTCTGTGTATGGTGGTTGTATTTTACTTGGCATGTGTATGTTTGTATACATGACAATGCTGGCTTGTTTGGTTTGCTTATGGTAACTATGCGTGGTTGAATGTATAAGTGTTCTGGGTGGTTTGCCTATGGTAACTATGAGTGGTTGTATGGATGAGTGTGTGGTTTTGTTTCTTCTACGTGTATATAGCTGTGTATACTTGTGGATCTGTTTAGCTTTATTAGCAGCGAATACTTGCATACAAGATCATTAAGAATAACATCTTTTAGCATTTATGTTGCTAGGTTTGTTGTTGTTGTGGTTTACTCTTATTGGCACGGCCTTGAATGATCTTGTATATTCTGGAGTATTCCATTTCCGTTAATTTGAATATTATCTATATAGTGTTGACCAGGGTTGTAACATTTTGACAACTATAGATTAATTGGCAGTGCTGCCAAGTACATATAGCCATATTGTCGTTTTATTTAAATCTATTTCTAATCTTTGTAACAATATATATATAAAAGTTTTTAACTTGTTTTCTTTTTTTTGTAAGCTAATATATAAAAAGTTTTTAGTTTTTTTTTGTATTAGGGTATTAATCTGTATAACTTTTACTGACGCTATGTCTGCAGCTTTTCCTGTATTGTTTGTGTGTCATTTGTACTTACCTAATGTATCATTAAAGGAAACTGCAAAATTATAAGAAATTCCATTGTTACAATTTTAATGCAATCTTGCAATCTAGCTTGAACATAAGATCAGATCATTTAACAGACGGACAGAGAGGGAAATTAACAAACATATGCGTAAGATATTCCTCATTATTTTGGGATCCGGACGAAAAACTGACGCTCACAACAATAATAAAAGCAGTGAAACGGACAACGCATGACGCTATTTACACTCGCGGTTACCCATACCCCGTTTCAATGGAAGAAAAAGTGGAGAAACAGATTAATGAGTTACTTGATAATGGGATAATAAGACCATCGAAAGCCCCATACAATTCGCCCAAAGAAAATGGATCCGTCTAATGAGAAAAAATATCGAAGTGTCATTAGCTACAGAAAGCTTAACGCTGTAACTGTTCCAGATAGATATCCGATATCGGAAATCATTGAAGTTCTGGCACAGCTTGGACAAAATGAATGGTTCTCTGTAATAGATCTAAAGAGCGGGTTTTACCAGATACCGCTCAGAAATAGACATTGAAAAAACAGCTTTTTCCGTAAATAACGGAATATATGAGTTCATACGACTCCCTTTCGGTCTGAAAAATACTCCTGCTTTGTTCCAACGCGCATTGGATGACATCTTAAAAGAGATCTGTTTCGCCTATATAGATGACATAATAGTTTTGAAGACTTGCATCACAAAAATATTGAAACAAGCGAATCTAAAAGTACATCTCAATTAGTGCGACTTCATTTAAAGGGAGGTAGAGTATCTAGGATTTATTATCTTAAATAAAGGTATAACGAAAAACACGCAGAAAGTTAGTGCCATAAAGAGATTGGATCCTCCGACTATCATAGAAGAGCTCAGGTCGTTTCTGGGATTATCGGGATTTTAAAGACGTTTTATTAAGGATTATGCGAAAATGGCAAAACCCCTTACTGTGATTTTGAAAATGCTTCAGAAGTCTTCAATAGAATTAAGAATTCTCTTTCTTCAGAGGATGTAACTCTTGCATTTTCTAATTTTTAAAAGGAATTCTATTTGACATCCGACGCATCTAATTACGTTCTCGGTGCTATCCTTGAA
>OY776277.1:74360998-74443498 GCA_963675445.1 Linnaemya vulpina | reverse complement strand
TCGGCTACTATCTATTTTTCATACACCTAAGTGATAAGCGTTGTTCACCCTTAACATTTTTTTTTAATTTTTGGACGAAATTTTTTGTATTTATTTTTTTATAATGTAGCATTAAAAAATACAGACAACCCCAAATTTTTACTTTTTTATCACCAACACCTATTTATTTTATAGCCATTTTAGTAATTTAATCATTATTCATCCCGCTCGATAACTGATCAATTATAGTGTTTTGAACTGTACTTCGATTAAAATTTCCCTTAGCTTATGGCAAATCTAAAATTTTTTTTATGAAAATAAACATTTATTTTTATTATTAAAGTTTAATCCTGATATCGTTCATAGCGCTCCATGCCTATTTCATGCATATACCACATATTTACACACTTATAATAAGTAAGTTACTTTTTGTCTACACTTGAATTTATCTAAAAACTAGAAATAATTTATAAGGCAAAACAACGTTTGCCGGGTCAGCCTAGTATATATATATATATATATATATATATATATATATATATGCATGTATATACATATATATACATATATATATATATATATATATATATATATATATATATATATATTGATTGGTGTTTTATTTGATCTATTTAATTGCTTCATAAAGGAATTTTAAATACAAATTTTATGTATAAAGGTTTTGATATTGATTGTAGTTCTATTTAATATTTTCTACATAGATTTAATCAATTATAAAAAAGGCTGTAAATTTCCACAGCTGTCGAAATATTGTCTTCATTGTTGTTTCTATATTATTCTATCCAATGAGTACCTGCTCCTGTTGATAAATCGAAATTGAATATTTAGCATTCTATGGTCTTTGGTCGTTTTGGTAGCAAGTCCAACATAAAAACTCCCTTAAGAGATTTACTGCAGTTTTAATGGCTGAATTACTATCTTGTGGTTTTTCCTTCTTTAAAAAATTTTCTTCTGCTATAATTATTTTATGAAAAATTTTCTTGACATTTATAAAAGTTCGTGGTAATGGTCTTTTTACACATTTCCTTCTCTTTGCTTCAACAGTTTTTGCCTCCCCAATAGTGAAAATACGTGCAATGTTTTTTCTTCAAGATTGCTGTCTTTTGAAAGAACTCTTTTTCACAGTTTTATTTTAAGGAGACACAAAATATGATTTGTTTCTGAGCAGTGCATTGAGTCCGTTATTCCTTTTAGTGAAGCTGGTTTTAAACTATATACATGTGTTTGTTGTAACTGAACAGATAAGTAAAACCTAACTTGACAACCTGATCTGATCTTATGCCTGATCTAATATTTGATGAGCTGATCTGATATATATTAAACTGATAGCAAAAATTAATGAAAAAATTCTTACGGACTTGGTGACAACATGAAACATTTTGAAGAAAAAGCTTCAAATTATAAAAACTGGGATAAATAAAAGTGACTTTGTTTAATGCGGTCGTGTTTTTGATGAGCTCTGCTTTAAAACTGATTTAACAAAGCCAATTGTTTTTCAAAAAAGTTATTATATTCATTAAAATGATCAGAATTAAATTCTGCATAAATTCAAAATAGATATGTATATATGTTCATAAATAAACAAGCAGAATAAAGCGAAGTAGAATTGATATCAAAACAACAAATTAAATTGCAATCTACCCAGTAAACAATTTATAAACAATTTATATATATTTGTTTTTAAAGTTATGAAATAAAAAAACAGTCTTAACATATAAAACCCAATAATATATTAAATAAAAAAAAGAGTCTTAATACTTTTATCGCAAAACATTGCCAAAACAAAATAACCAAATTAAGATTGATGTTTAAGCGAATTGATAAACAGTTGGAACTTTTCATTGCTCAGATCAAAGAGAGTGAAGAGAGAATTCTATTAAAATTAAATGAACAAATAAATACCACCGAGGCAAAACTCTTAAATGTAATTGAAAAACATATCTCTGATATAGCGATCCAAATAGATAATGTAAATGAGCGAGTTTCCCATGTTGAATCACAGTGCGCTGAGATCGTCTTACTTAAAAGCGAAATAAAGACATTAAAAGCCCAAATCAACCATCAAGAAAATCTTTCGGTGTCCTGTGACTTACGTATTAATGGTATTCCCTTTGTAAAAAACGAGAAACTTGATGACATTTTTGTAAGGGTTTGCTCTGCCCTTAATATATCCACCCCTGCTTACAAGTCTATTTTCCGACTTTAGAACAGGAACAATAAACTTGTTAACTCTCCGGATGCTGTCTAGGGAAACTTTGCTCGGCGTACGACAAGAATTTCTTACTAATATCTTTGGCATTGTTTAAAAAATTAAATCGTAAACCTTACATCTAATAATTACAAAATCCTTAAAACAGCAATACGCCTCCGTAAAATGAATCGTATAACCAGTGCGTTTACTTTACGTGAGCTTGTTTATATAAAAGCAAGCCCGGGAGATAAACCGACGTGTTTTGAAGATTTAAAAGAACTTCTCAAATTTTTTCCAGAATCTACTGAAAACACTTCTACACATTTTTCAAGCTGAATTGCCATTTTTACTTTACCTTATGTTTTATAATTATTTGTCTTGTGTCTTAATCCTAACATATTTTTTAATTTATATAATCTTATAATTATATTTCATTACCTCGAATACATTTCTAATTATCTTACAAATTTGTCATTAAATGGTTTTAATATGTATTCATTTTTGCTTCATTATACAAGTGTTGCTTTTACTTATTCAATTATTCTTAATGTCAGCCTTGAATAGTTATGGGTTGGATTCCACAGCTTGCACAAAAACTATGATTAATATACTAACTGCACAACATAAAGGGCTCAACATATGTCACATCAACGCTCAAAGTCTTTTTCCAAAAATGGATGAATTTCGTTTTTTGTTCGAATTTACCAAAATGGATATTGTGTGTGTATCCGAAACATGGTTTGCGAGAGATCTTCCAGATAGTTTTGTTAGTGCTAATGGATACATTACACTTCGTAATGATAGAAGGTGTCATGCGGGTGGAGCAGCAATTTTTATCAAGAAAGGTATACGTTGCAAGGAAATTAAAAGATCGCACGATGACGACAAAATTGAGTACTTATTCCTTGAAATTTTTGGTGCTGATAGTAACTTGTTGTTAGGTTGCACTTACCGCCCAAATTCTCATGTACGCTTTGATTCATTTATGTGAAACCTGAAGTCACTAGCTGTCCAATACAACGACATTATTATTGGAAGTGATTTTAACTGTAATCTACTGACTAATACTGGCTCAAACTTGTTCAATCAGCTTACATCTAGAGCTGTACCGAACTGAATCAAACGCTCGTTTTTGACAAGAACCTCTAATCAAACTCATTTAAATTACATGGGTTTGATTAAAAGTTCTTGTCAAAAACGAGGATTTGAGAGTGTTTGAGAGCGTTTGATTCAGTTCGGTACAGCTCTACTTACATCTACTGGGTTATATATTGTCAACACTGTGCAACCTACGCACTTCACCAATAATTGCAGTACTTAGCTTGATGTAATTATATTAGGTAACATGTCCAATTTATTACTATTCGATCAGATCAGCGCACCAACCTTTTCAAAACATGATCTAATTTTCATATCATGATTTCAATTTCAATTTTCAAAGAGATGAAACTACAACTTACTATCGAGACTTTCGACACGTTAATTACCACTTGCTGGCAGAATGCTACAACTCAACAGAATAGAACAATATATTTCATATGCCATCTGCTGATGATCAACTCTACTTCCTTAATAGTAACCTTATCAACCTGTATGATATTTACATACCCCTGCGAATAAACCGTTTTTAACAGCACTAAAAAAAGCTGGTTTAGTTTTACTATTGAACAACAAATTAAAACTCGTGATGATATTTACAGACGTTAGAAAAGGTTTAGAACTGCTGTGCTATACGAAGAATATCGCAAAGCCCGTAGACTCGTGAACAAAACTATTTATGACTTCTTATTACGAAGACCGCTTTAGATCAGCTGTAGACTCAAAGAAATAATGGCAAACAATTCGTGAGATTGGCATGGGAAACAAAGCCACTCCAGCTTGCAGCATTGATGCAAATGAACTTAATAAATCTTTTATAAACATTTCATCTCTAATGCCCTTAAATATCGTTCAATCAGCTTTTGTCTCTGAGCCATCGCAACAGCCCCATGTATTTCTTCGTTACACCGTTTCGAGTTTTCTCGAAGATGACGTCATTTTATGCTGTAAATCAGTGACTTCGAATGCAGTTGGTTTTGACCAAATCCATCCTAAATTCATAAGGCTTTTACTAACTAAGGTACCAGCCAATTTCCTAACTGCTAAGGTCATTCCCGTGCCCAAATCATCAAATGAGTATCGCCCCATATCGATACTTCCTTTTTTTATCTAAAGTATTGGAACGACTGTTACACAACCAAATTAGTACTTATCTAAATGACCATCAGCTGCTCTTTAATAAACAATCTGGATTCAGAACAGGACATAGCTGTCTTTCTTCGCTGTTAAGTGTATCTGAGGATATAAGCGTTTGACTCAGTAAACCATGATATACTTTGTAAAAAGATATACAACAATTTTTATTTTTCTTCGACTGCATCATCTCTAATAAGAACCTATCTTGCTGATAGATACCAGTCTGTCTCTGTTGGCGATACTGTATCTACTCCCCTGCTCGTGTCTAAAGGAGTACCGCAGGGCTCTCTTCTTGGACCACTTCTGTTTACTTTGTACATAAATGATTTACCTAATTGTCTCTTGCATAGTGATATCCACAATTACACATATGATGTAGAAATATATATATATATAAACTGTAAAAAGGGCTCAATTGATGACTGTTGTGCAAAACTTAACGAGGACCTTGACAAAATATATAACTGGGCATCGTCAAATGGCTTAAACCTGAATCCTAAAAAGTCAACATGCTTGATTATAGCCCAACAAAAACAAAAAATTGTCGTTGATATGCCGATTACTTTAGGAAACCAAAACATTTCAATAGTTGAATCAACAAAAAACCTTGGTATAATTTTTAACAAATCTCTTCAATGGAATACCCATATAAACGCTGTATCTGGAACAATTTTCTCAATGCTTAGAACGCTATATCCCTTACAACACATCACACCTCTTAACATTCGTGTGCTTCTTGCGAAAACGTACTTAATGCCCAAATTGCTATATGGATGCAAAATTTTTGCTTATTACGATTCAACGAGTAAAATTAGATTAACTGTAGCGTATAACGCGATACTTAGATATGTCTACGGCATAAGAAGATATGATGGTACTTCTCAGTATTCCAAATCTTTATATGGCGTTGAATATATTTCAAAAAAGATTCTATTAAAAAAGCACTAATTTTACTACACAAAGTTATCTACACGCAAGAACCATCTTACTTATTCAATCGCATTCAATTTGCAAGATCATACAGAGGAAAGCAAATTATTTAGTCAAACCCACTACAAATCAATGGCAACGATTTGCAATTTAAAAACTGTTATTTTAAAAATTTTAACGTCAAATTATTACGTATGTACATATGTATATCCATATATTATTATAATTTCTTTTTTTTTCTTTCCTGTTTTTACTTTATTGTTATTTTGATATTGTTTTTTTACTTTATTATATATATTCTGATGAACAATAAAAAGATACATTCAAGCCTATCACAGAACCTTAAAAAGAATTTATCAATAGCTCTAAATATATATATAGATCGTTTGAAATAGAACAGAATGATGAGCAAACTGAAATTGATGACAAGGAAAACTTTCATCCCTAGAGCAAAAGAAAAAGTTGGAAACGAGTACGCCTAAGAATCTAATTGAAGAATCAATGTTTAAACCAAAGAATATACACTATAAGAAGACGCATGTAGAACAAATCACGAAATAAAATTTTAATATCTTTATTGGTGCCGGCGGTAAAGGAAAAAAAACGAAGAAAAAAAGCAGAAACCAACTTGTTGGATCGTTGGTCATCGAACATGTTTAAAACTTGGTTTCATCAAATTTAACTTAAGGTACTGAAAGCATGGTGGAAAATCTCATAAGCAAAAAACACATGCCAACTTGTTTGAAGATCTTTACAGAAAATTAGAGCTGTACCGAACTGAATCAAACGCTCTCAAACGCTCGTTTTTGACAAGAACCTCTAATCAAACCCATTTAAATTACATGGGTTTGATTGGAGGTTCTTGTCAAAAACGAGCGTTTGAGAGCGTTTGATTCAGTTCGGTACAGCCCTACAGAAAATTATGTGCGTGTGTAATTTTCTTTTGCTTTACATGATGAATGCAAGTGAGATAAAAAAAAAAAATTTAATATCGGGCTATTTAATATCGGGCTGCGTAAAGATGTGTAAAAGATCTTATTTACGCTTTCAGTTTTACAGTCAGACTTAAATACTTCAATTAACTTATGCGAAAAATGTGGTAGCACCATGAAATATGTAAACAAAAAACGCCATTGTTCAGAAAACAGATATGTTGCTTATGATTCAAAGCATTTCAAGTCTTGTGCATGAAATTATTTTAAGTTTTTCAATTGTGTTAAGAGTCCATTCGTGCAATAAATATTGTTTTATTGATTTCCGACTTTATTCTATTAATAATTAACTTTAATTACGCAATTTTTTTTTTATTTTTTGCAAATTTTTTACATCAAAAAGTTTTCTTCTTCTTGAAAGAAAAAAAGTCAAAGTCATATGTTTTCTGTGCTCGGTTTAAATAACATTGAAATGGCCAATGAGGGGCATTTAAGTCCTATTTAAGTTTGTGGTGAAAAACGAAATTTGCTATTTAAATCGCATTTATAGTTAAATAACATTTAAATAACCACTGATTTATTGGGCATTAATGTATTTTCTTACACGATGTGTTGTGTATGTTTGTATTAGAGCTGTACCGAAGTGAATCAAACGCTCTCAAACGCTCGTTTTTGACAAGAACCTCTAATCAAACCCATTTAAATTACATGGGTTTGATTAGAGGTTCTTGTCAAAAACGAGCGTTTGAGAGTGTTTGAGAGCGTTTGATTCAGTTCGGTACAGCTCTAGTTTGTATATATGTATATATATACATACATACATAAGTATGGCTGTTATTTATTTATAATAGTTCTTTCATACTATTGCTGACGCCGAAGAAAACTGTCCTTTTATTGTTTTGTTTTTTCCAAATGTACATATATACATTTTTATTTTCTACAATGTTTAGTCTGACTTTTTCCATAGAAAATATTATAAAATGTTTCATATATTTTTTTTTAAATATCTCAATTAATAACTATTTTTAGATAAAAAATTATTTATAATGAAAAATTGTTTATAGTAAAAAATTCATAATAAAAATGTTATTGGAAAAAATTTCAGAACAAAAATGTTTCTATGGAAAAACATTCTTTGAGTATAATAAATTTCATAAGCTACACATGTACATCTCTTCATAAAAATAATTGCAATAAAAATCTTTAGATAGAAAACATTTTATAATGAAAATATTTTTGTAAAATATATATACAGAAAGAAAATTTTTCATTACAACTCATTTTCTATCAAATATTATATATGGATAATTTTTATAACGAAAAGTTTGTGTATCAAAAAATTTTCCGTAGAAAAGTTTTTATAAAAAATTTTTTGTACATAGAATACATATCTATTAATCTTTTTATAATAACTTTACTGCGTGATCATTCTTCATGGGAGATCTGTAAGTTAATATCATCTAGTGCTCAGAAGGTTGAAAAAGGAAACTACTTTTTTGTAATATGTTTTATTGCCAATAAGGTAATTCGAATATATATATATATATATATATATATATATATACTATGGATATTTTGTTTTACTAAGTTGAAAGTATTCCTAAAAAATTGCATCGAACACTTCAGTTCGAGTCCATATTTATTTGTTTCTACACAAATCAAATACATATTCTTTACCCTACATTAATAAAAACAATTGTCAAGCTCATTTTCTTATTCACATATACATATATATTTATAAAGAATAATGCGTTTGAGATCGTAGAGCAAAAATGCGCGCAGTTGGACGAAAGATATTCTAAGTAAATGGTTTTGGTTATGGACGAAATGATCATTAGAAAAGAGTTAAAGTACTCATGCGTGTGTTTTTATGGTAAAAGCATTGTTTTCTATTTGGAGTATAATTTGAAAAAATTCGCGTGAGATTCGCAACTCAATTTTTTAGCAGAACTGTTAAAGCTGCTATTAAAACAATATGCAAAACTACATAATTTAAGAGTTATTCCGCAGAAAAATTAACAAGATTTTCGATTGATAACTGCTACAGATCTGCAGTTCAAGTTAACAATGAACCTCACAAATTTATGCAAAACTTTATGAAATATCTGGATGACGTGGAATTCGTTGACCAGAAAAAGCGTGGTTTCTTTTTAAACGGTATGAAGCTCACTCTTACTTCAGCCCATTTACTGGTTAATGACATTTTAAAAGAAGGGGGTGATTTATATTATGTCATGACAAAAATCTTAATCAGCGGCAAAAGGGAGACCACAGTAGCAACCCTTCCGTAGCCGAGTTAAATATTATTTTCGCAAAAGTTATGGTTGCTAAAATTATTCAATCAAGTTTTCCCAGTAACTGTGAAGTTGAACAAGACGAGATTGACCAAATTGATACTTATGATATATGTTTACCATAATGTAATGATCATGATATATATTTTTCAAGTGAACATACTGAAATAGGCTCTAACGTAAGGGTTTATGTTGATTTTGGCGATATAGATATGTGCAGATTACTTTTTTGTTATAAAATCATTTATTATTGACTTGTGCAAACGCTCAACCCCAGAATGGTTCTGCGATGATTGTTCCAACCATAAACAGCAATTAATGGACTTTTTATTATTTGTCCTTCTTCGAAAGCACTGCTCTTGGGCTATAGAAAAAGGTAGTTTTAAGCAAAGAACAGTGCAGGGTCCGAATTACCGCATTCGTGATCGAGTACGCTTTCGTATCGAATAAAATTTCGTGACGAATCGAATGGTTGGATTACTACATTCGATGGCAGACGTGTCGAAATTTTTAAAAAATGTACAAGATTTTTTTTACTTTGGAAAAGAATCAACACATGTGTTTTGAAGAAAATGTTTTACATATGGTTGTGCAAAACAGATAATAGAAAAATATTAAATTGTGTTCGGTTTATTTTGATTATAAAAAATATTGTGCTAGTTTGAAACTAATTATTAAAAAATGGATGCACTCCTTTTATTGTGTTTATCGTCTTCTGACTCTGAAGATTATTCCAACACAGTACGTATAAGAAAATAAATGCCCAATGTCGTTGCCGGCGAATTCGTAAGTAAATTGCATCATATAATTGTATTCTATAAAAGTTTGTATGTTATTTTAGATTTATTAAGCGATTTATTCTTTCAAAAGAAGCGTTTAACTTTCTACTTCCAAGCTATCTTTCGAAGGACATATGTCTACCGCACTACCACCAAAGATGCAGCTGGCTGTGGCTTTATCGCTTTTTTTGGCATTGAATTTTTGATCAGCATAAACCTAAAAATATAACATTGTTTAATGTACATACATGCTAATCTTTTAACTTATTGTACATTTTTCCACGATTTTGCATTATTAGTTGGTGGTCCATACGAATTTAGTTTTTAATTTAGTTTAAAATAATCTTTCGGCAGCTGCTTTTCCTTGGCTGCAGTTGGGCAATATATTTTTGGTCAAATGGGCATGTTCAGTCATGTATTGGGCCATAAAATCTCCATTTATTTTGTTAATATTAGTCCTAAAAATTATTATAGTGTTAATTTCTTGTTTTAAACCTTAAATATATTTATAAACTTACATTTTTGCGTCTTTTGTGCACATGTAATTAAAAATATTTTCTTTTCGATTGTTGTAGAGCTGACGAGTCAAATGTAAACAGCTGCTACTCGAATGCTCACTCGTTATCGAATGCTATAATCTCTAATTTCGATTGTACTTGCTCGATAACGAATGCGGTAATCTCAAAAACAAAATTTATGAAAAATTTTACTCGATCACGTATGCGGTAATTCGGCCCCAGATTTTATCAAATAAGTAAAAATACAAAAGCAAATCTATAAAAATTTATAACAAAAAGAGATATAACAAAAAAAAGATAAGTAAATAGAAAATAATAAAATAAAGAAAATATTACTAATAAATAGTAAAAATTTTTTAATATGCGAAGAATTTTTTATTTTTTAAAGCTAATCCGGCCTAACGTTTCAATGTTAATAACACAATTTATGACATTTTTTTGCCCAACGTATCGTCAATTGTTTGTCGACTTCTTCAGGGGTTCTTTTGTAATATTATAGTTATTAATAGTACAATTTACTTTATATTAAATTAAAACCACAGGTTTATTTTAAGCACAATCAAATTTTAAAAGTTGGTATTGCAGGTTGTCTTATTTTATAGCTATAATATAGCAAAAAAAAATTAAAACAACATTAAAAACGTTTTTTTTACACAAACATTTTTAAAGAGGTTTAAATTGTTTTTATCAAAATCTCCAAATCTCTAGATTTTACAAACATAAAGGTATTCTTTACTATATTATATTTTACAGAAAACCTAAATATTTGAGCCTTAATGGACAATAACGTAATAGAATTTATATATGTTGCATATGACCATTTTATATGAATAAAAAAATTAATTACAATCATTTTGTCGTCTCTCCATATAATGATTTGATCTTTTCTATCTTCCGGGCTTGTCTTTTCAATGTCTGTTGTAAAAACGAATGAAGAAAGAAAATAGTTCACTTTGAACTGCTGGTCCTGTGTACATTGAGTCGTTCAGAAATAAGCCTTCAGAAATTTTTGTAGAAACATCGAAGATTACACATAGTTTTGTTGTTGGGCTATGAGGCTTGAGTACGCAGTGGTGAGTAATAACATATTTTAGCGTTAATTCAGTATTCATGTCTATTTTAATTATATGGCTCAATGCTTCATATTCTTTCATGAACGTGTTAACATAGAAAATATTTTGTATTGCTTGTTTGAATTTTGTAAAAAAACTGACAAAATGTTATTTTCAATTTGATTAATTTCAATAAATTATTTTAAAAAAAATTTAGTTTTAAGTTTAACAAGTATTTTAACAACAAGTAGAAATATATCATTAAGCAAATATCATTATTTCCAACACTTCTACTTTTGTTTTAATAACCAATCATGCTTTAACATTAGTAAAATTAAAAATAACATTAGTAAATTAAAAATATCTTATCAAATTTTTGTTTAATAAATTGTTTGTTTAACATGTTAGCGAATTGTTCTTATTGTAACTGAAATACTTTTTTCAGATATTTCCCGAATGAAATGGAACTTTGACAAGTTTTATTGCACTTTGATTATCCAAATGAAGTATAAGAGAATTTACATTTTCACCAAAAATATCTGTTAACAATCGCTGATTCCAAAAAACTTCCTTAATAATTTCACATGCCACCATATATTCTGCTTCTGTGGTTGATAGGGCTATTGTCTGCTGTTTTCGTGAACACCATGGGATCGGACCACCAGATAGCATTAAAACGTAACCAGTAGTTGAATGTCTAGTTATAACATCTCCAGCACAATCAGAATCTGAATAACAAATTAGAATTCCGTTATCAGTACTCCTTAGATATTTAAAAATTCGTTTGACTGCTACAACATGATTTTCATTAAAAGCATCCATAAACCGACTTACATATAACACTGCAAACGCAATGTCCGGTCGGGAAACTATAGCCAGATAAATTATTGATCCCACTGCTTCTCTGTATGGGAACTTAGATTAATTGACTTTTAAACTGCTAGGTTGAATATATTCAGCCGGTGTACTTAAGGGTTTAGCATCTTGCATGTTAAATTGGTCTAGTAATTTTCTTAAATAAGTTCTTTGACAAACTAATATCTTGCCTGGAATTGAAAACTTTTATGTTGGGCTCACATTTCAAAACAAGACAAGTATTATTTTCTTGCATTTAATTTTCACGGATCTGCACTGCTAATCTTAATATCAAACTTCATTAAAAAATCTGTAAATTTCTTATTCCAGCACCTGGATGCCTGTTTTAGTCCATAAAGGCTTTTGTTAAGTTTACAAACTTTGCTGTTATCATCAATATAGCTAACTGGCTGATGCATATATATATTTATTTCTTCTTCTGAAATGCCGTATACGAAAGCTGTTTTTATATCAAACTGTATTAACGAGATATCTAAAGGTGCAGTTAATGCTAGTATTGTCTCTTCATAGTCTATTTCTTGTTTTCATGTAAATGCACGAACAAGCCTCGCTTTGTAGCGTTCGATATCTGCTTCTTGATTTCTTTTGATTTTATACACCCATTTATTCGATATTGCCTTCTTTCCTTTTGGCAGTTCCACGAGATTTCAATTTTTATTATCTATAAGAGATTTATACTCTTCATCCATGGAATTCTTCCACTGTGTACAAAACTTGCATCTTAATAAGTCAAAGGTTCTTCGCTATCTGCTGTTAATGCATAGTGATTATCATTAACTACATCACCATATCTTTTTCTTGATCTTAAGTCTTAGCACTTGACTGGAAAATTATAAACATTTGATCAGAACTTTAAGATTGATTTTCAATAACATTCTCTGCATCTTCAAATTCATCATTTGAATCAATTATTGGAAATATATTTTCTTCCGTGGATGGTTCTTTTCGGTCAATATCAAAACTAGGACTATCATCAACTTTTTATATGCTACCATTTGCTTAATTTCTTTTATTATAACATTACATGAAATCGCTATAAGCCTTTCCTTTGGTAATCAAACTCGATAACCCTTACAATTTTCTTGATATCCCACAAAACATCTTTCTTAGATTTTGATTCTAGTATTCTTCGCTTTTCTTTTGGACCATAAACATATACATCAGAACCAAAATAAACATCTGAAACAAATAAAATATTTGCCTTTAGAATTCTGCATATTTTGACTTTTCGGATTTTTCCGGTTAAATCATCAATCTACTTTCCTCCATGCACAATCTTTCTGTTAGGTTTGTTAATAATATTTCTTTCTTATCTGTAGCTTCCCATGAAGAAAATAAATGTTTATAATCATCTGGTAGTGTCATCAAAATCTTTATAATTAATATAGTATCTTTTAGTATTTTTTTTTTAGTAGTTTTCTCCAAGATCATCCAACTGCTTTGCCAGTTTATGCAATATAGAAATATGAACAGATATAGTGTCTTCATAGTCCTTTTGATACTGAAAAATTGTTGCTGCTACAAATGAATAGGAGTTTCCAATTTTTGCTCTTATACATTTTTGAGAATAGACCACATATCAGCCGATGTATTGCAATTCATAACAAGAAGCATTGGTACTTTACCCATTAATACGACCAACGTTCTCTGAGCTTTTGCATCCAATGAAATCCAATTATTTATATCCACAATATTTTCGTCAGGCAACTTCACTTAGTAAATCCCAAAGAGTATTAGTTTTTAGTACCACTGTGACCTGGAATTTCCACAAAGTCCAGCCTTCCAAACCTTCAAGTATAGAAATCTTGAAAACCTCCATTCCTAGCAGAAGTAAACTTTCAACAACAAACGAAAAACTGACAAAATTTTATTTTCAATTTGATTAATATAAATAAATTATTTTCAAAGCATAAAATATTTTACCTTTAAGTTTAACAAGTATTTTAACAAGCAGAAATATGATTTATTATAAAACAGATATCATTATTTCCAACAGTACGGTATGTATTGCTAAAGCTAGAAAGCTATTGAATGCGTTTTTGTGTGAATCGCCTATTATGTCGGGGTTGTTGCAAAATGCTAATCTCACAATATATATCCCATTTTTTTCGAACAGTCTCTATGAAGTCGACATTCCCCTGGCAGATGAATGTTTTCTTCCAAGTTGTCTTCCTGCTTGGTACATACTACACATGAATTTGTATGTAAATTGTATCCACCAATATTTACACAGACAACCCATACAGCGCTTTGTAAAGTAGGTAAATCATTTGCTAGTTGAATCTGCTCCGCTGCTAATAACACTGCTCAACAGCCACATCCTTCTTTGAAAAAACCTATGTGGACTATATGGATTTCGATGCGCTAAACTCGAATCGGTTTTCGGTTTCTTTCCATCAGGTCCAGATTTTTTTTTATGGGCGTCGCAATTTTTTGCCCAGGTATTTCACCCTAACTCGGGAACAAAATTGTTTTTATTTAAGTTACATACAGTTTTTCTCTATCCGTTATCGTTTCGGATTTATTCAGAATATAATCGATATAAAATTTTTTTTCGTGCAAAATTTGTAATTTTTTTTAGATTAAAGATGAAATTTAAAAAAATTTAAAGCAAATATTCAACACTTTGTACTTTTGCCTAATAGCTACAGATCTTAGAAATAAAAAGAGCTATAAACCATAAAAATCGGTTAAAAAATTTAGATTTTATTTTCAATTTACCGCAGGTACCCAATGTTGTAATGCAACCAACCTTACATACATACGAATGACGACAGCATTTAGTTAGGTGTGCAGATAATGGAACTAAAGTACAACGGTATTTTGCATTGTTCTTGGATTTAAAAATTATAATAGAGTATTTTTCATTGACCTCTAATACTAAATCTAGAACATTAGGGTTGATTCTAATATTTATTGTAGCAGTATATGCAGAAATTGATGGACAATAAGTGCGTCAGTTTTAATTTGATAAAAGACATTTTTCTTACACATTTTCAGGTGTTTTATTTTTTTAAATCGGATGACTCTTTCCCTAGTTAGGGGGAAATATGTCTACGTACCTGGCTAATTTAAGGGCAAAAAATTGCCACGCCCATAACAAAATCTGGACTTGGTGAAAAAAACCGAAAACGGATTCGATTTAGCGCATCAAAATCCATATACATAGTGCATTTAGTTTTATTTAAAGGAGCGACAAAAAGTTATTTTTTGCAGAGCAGTGTAATTGATTATAAAATAAAACGTTTATTTTTGTGGATCAGATAATAGAATGTTTTTGGGAGTTTACCAGTGATCAGTATCGTAAGTAGCAATGGTTTTGGTGAAATTATGAGTTTTAGAACAGCTGCCTACAACCGAGTGAAAAAATTGCCAACTCGAAAATTTAGAGCAATGTTTGCTCGATGTTGAACACTAGTGTTGCTTATCCAATGCCGTTAATAGAGTTTGAAATTGCTTTGTGACAGATTCGCTGATAAGGTTGAGCTGTGAGCCTAAATCGAGAATTGTTCTGTATTGTATTTCTATCTATTTCATATTAAGAATATTTAGATGTATCCACGTGGTTTCCTGCTTAATCTGTAAAATGTTTTCGTCTGTTGGTACACGATCTTTAGTTACGCTATCTTGGGACATATTTATTGTTGCAGGCTTGTTGATCTGTTTCCAATGCTCCAGGGGCGAAAACGTGTTGTCTTTGAGAACACCTCATGCGACTTCATCTTATGCAGTTTTTTTTTGCGATTTGGCAAGCCTTTAACCAATTGACGCAAGAAAAAAAGCAAGTGCACGCGAAAAAACAACTTACATATGTATGTTGTCAACACCCTAAACAAATTATTTTTACATTTAAACAATTATTAGTTGTGGTTGTTCTTTATTTCCAAATACAATTAGAGTCGGAAAAAAGCCAACCTATTGTAGAATAAAAACGTAAGAAAATAAAAAAATAAAAAGTGATCAATGAGTTCTTGTTATGACTTTGATATTTGTTTTATGCCCAATAAATCAGTGCCATTTAAATACCAAATTTCGTTTTTCACCGCAAACTTAAATGCCCCTCATTTGCGATTTAAATGTAATTTAAATATAGCACAATAAACATATGACTTTGACTTTTGTTTCTTTTAATAAAAAGAAAACATTGTGATGTTGAGAAAAATTTGCTAACAAATTTTAAATTAAATTAATTATCAATAGAATAAAGTCGGAAATCAATAAAACAATATTTATTGCACAAATGGACTCTTAACACAATTGAAAAACTCAAAATAATTTCATGCACAAGACTTGAAATGGTTTGAATCATAAGCAACACATCTGTTTTCTGAACAATGGCGATTTTTGTTTACATATTTCATGGTGCTGCCACATTTTTCGCATAAGTTAATTGAAGTATTTCAGTCTGACTGAAAGCGTATTTAAATAGTTTAAATTTTCATTAAAATTAACTGAGTCTACATTTAAATATCCACTGATTTATTGGGCATTAGACTTTCCTGGGCTAGCTTTTTTATTAGCGAATGTAGCGGAAGTGGATCGATTTTGGTTGTAAGTCTACTTAGCGGTTCTTGAAGATGGAGTGACAATGGTGCAACTCGCCATGTCACAAATAATATAAATTTGTTCAAAGTATTTGAAAGATTTAATGATGCTTGCAAAATCAAAGCGGCTGGTAAAGAAATTTTAGATGTTATTGGTAAAGGTACTATAAAGATACATTCTAAGGTTAACAGCAAAGAGTTTATATTTGAACTCACTGATGTTTGGTATGTTCCAAACATTTCTAGAAATTTATTCTCAGTGTTAGCTGCTCAAGACAAATTAATAAACGGTCAATTTAGCTCAATTGCAACAACATGTAAGCTTTTATAAAAAATAAGACTTTATTAGTTGGTAATGGAGAAGTTGATGGGACCCTATACAAAGTAAATAAAGGGTGCTTTTTATAGTGGTACAAGTTTAAATCATAATAAAACATAGTCATATATCTTTGATATCAATGAAACGGTCTTTACTAGATAGAAAAATTTATAACATTAATGTTTAAATATGATTTCGGCCATGTGGCTGCCACGGGTGGCACGTACAAGGCCCAATCTGGAACAGCAATTTTTACAAACAGTGACATTCTGACCATCATCGTTTTTGAAGACATATGGGCCAATGACTCCGCCAGCCCATAAAGCGCACCAAACAGTAATTTGCTGTAGATGTAATGGTGTTTCGACAAAAGCTTGTCGATTCTCCTCACTCCAAATGTGACAATTCTGTTTATTTACGCCACAGGTTATACAGATAGGACACGGAAAGCCGGCCAGATCATATTTTCATGAATGGCACCCCTAATGGTAATATCTTTTTAACCCCTTATTTGGTAAAGGACAGTAAGATATTGCTTTTCATATTTCTATCTCTCTTCAATTAGCTGGTTAAACGTCAAAAATTTATGGGTTAAAAAGTATTTTTCCAAGCAAAAGGCGTGTACTTTTATTAAAATGAAGAAATTTGCGCCTTTTTCTAAATTTTACTTGAATTTATTATCAAAATAGCGTGATAAATATTGCTGTTCCGTGATAAAGATAAGTGTGTTTTATTGAGTATCACCCTAGCTTTTTAATTGGCATTTTTCTTCAAATATAACCTGTGCTGAAAAAATTTTAGAAATAATGTAAGTAATAATTATGGTAAAATTTACGAAGAAGAATAAAACAAAACTTATATTTCAGGAGCCGCAAATGTATTATGGGTTGCCAAGATGTTCGCAAGCTCCATAGGTTCCCGAAAAGGCAAGTGCATGATAAACATATTTCGGAAAATTGTGAGTGGCAGACAGTGCTTGGAATTGATTCATATTTTCTCTTCATAAGTGTTTATATGTTTGTCTGTATCGAAATTATGAAAACCAACCCAACAGTATTTCCAAGTGCACAATAACAACGGTATGATCGGCAGATGCATAAATATGGACAGCCCCATGTAAATCAATGGGGCTTTGCATCAGTGCTCCAAAATGCGATCAAATCCTCCAATACTGGCTACAAAATACATAACATTGGAAGAAGTACGTGAAAGCAGTGTTCTGCCAAAGAGTAGGTGGAAGTCAATTGAATATAATTTGGGAAAAAAGTAGTAGTGGAATATATTTAATGATTTCAATAATGTTTTTATTTTTGTTTTAATTCTTCGCCTTTATTATAACAATTTCTTTTTATTCTCTTTACTTTGTCAGCAAACAAGGCAGTTTGTAAAAGTGCACCAGCTACCGGCGGTGGTACAAGAACGCATCGCTTTCGTCCTGGCACAGCAGTTTCGCATGAAATTCGTCGCTCTGAGAAAAGTAGTGAACTGTTGATTCGCAAATTGCTCTTCCAACATTTGGCGCGAGAAATTACTCAAGATTTTAAAACTGAATTGCGTTTCCCCAGCACTGCTGAAATGGCTCTTCAGGAGCCATCTTCTTGGTCTCTTCCTAAATACAAATTTCTGCTAAACGTGATACTATTACGTCAAATGATATACTTTTGGCCAGACAGATTTGTGGCGACAAAACTTGATAATAATAATAAAATGTTATAAGCATTTTTAAGAACCACCGGTCCTTTACAGGATCACATATAAAAAAAAAGAGATTTGTTTATTTTATGAATATTTTATTTTTGCTATATTAATATTTTTATAGGCTAATTGTTCTAACTTAGTTAAAATCTCAGAAAGACATGATGATAAATATTCCTAGGCGCAAAGGAAGTCAACATCAGTTTTATTCAACTTATACAGCAGAGCAGAACAGCTGTTTTCGAAAGTCGCTACACTTTCATCTTCAGTGCTCATAAATAAATAATAAAACTGATGTTGACTTCCTTTGTGCCTAGGAATATTTATCATCATGCCTTTCTGAGATTTTAACTAAATTAGAACAATTAGCCTATAAAAATATTAATATAGCAAAAATTAAATGTTCATAAAATAAACAAATCACATACAATTTGAGCTTGGGCTTGAGCTGCCAATGAAAATTGGAAAAACGTTCACATATACTTAAGTATAAAATTCAAACCAAAAAAGTTTGACTTAATATATAATGGAACAAAAAAATTCAGAAAAATGGGACATGAAGAAAATAATTAAATGGTAACACAGGTATCATAACACACAAGTGTTAACATGAGGTTGATATAGTTCTCGGATTGTTTTTCACAATAAAATTTGTGTAAATAGAAAACTGTTATCACATTCAACTAAGCCACCTAAACAGTGGTGATAAACACAATATACACATGAGCACTGAAAATGAAAGTGTAGCGACTTTCGAAAACAGCTGTTCTGCTCTGCTGTATAAGTTGAATAAAACTGATGTTGACTTCCTTTGTGCCTAGGAATATTTATCATCATGTCTTTCTGAGATTTTAACTAAGTTAGAACAATTAGCCTATAAAAATATTAATATAAAAAAAGAGATTTTTTTATTCTTACAAATATATATATATATATATATATATATATATATATATATGAAGTGATTGCTCAAATCTTTGCTTATATTGCATGTATTTTATTTTGCAATAATTTTGTCGCATAGAATTTTTCGATAAAAAGACCACTTAAATGATATATTTATAATAAATTTAACATTTTAAATAAATAATTCTAATATTACTTTATTATTAGATCTGTTTGTTTACGTGATATTTTGTAACAAATTGTGCAAAATGTTAATGGATGTTGTTGGTTTTCTTTCTCCAGCAAAAAAAAATTATTTAAATTGAAAGAGAGTCAGAAAATTGACATTTGAATAAGTGAGAACTTGCAAAATCTTGCTCAGTAAAATTTTGCAAGATAGAACAGATGTTTTGACTGCTTCTTCTTACCAATTAAAAAGTAAACAAAAAAAGTTTTATTTGTGAAATATTTTGCAAAAAGTTTGCAAATTGGGCTTTTGGTCAAAATATGTATGTATGTATTTATGTATTTGCACTAGAAACCACAAAAACTTGAATTGAAGTTATAAAAATTGATTTATTTATTGAAAATTTTATTATTAACACATATGAACATAAGTACACATGAACATTCTTTTGAACTAGCATTACTCATCAGCTGTTCAGCAAAATAACTGGCAAAATCTTGCAAAATGCTGTTCGCGTACTTTTATGCTAATTTTTATAATTGAGAGCAATTGAGTTATATATATATATATATATATATATATATATATATATATAAATTTGGTTATTTTCTCTATCACGAAGCTGCTGGATAAATATTGCTGGAAAAGTAAACAAACAGAGATATTATTTTTAAGGAAGGAATTACAAAAACATTAAATAACTTTAAGAACAATGAATATAAATTTTTTATAACCAGTTTTCTTTGGCGTTAATTTTGTAAAACACTTTGCGTTAATAAAACTTGTGAGAAACAAAAACCACTTTTCAAATGTATTCTTTATTGAATGAATGTCCTCTTGAAGCATTGTTTGCAGCGTTTGATGGAGTATTACTGGTCTTAAGCCGACTCTCTGTAAAGAACGAGAACAACAAATGAATCTCTGAATAAATGGTTTGTTAGCCCGCTTCTTTTCTAAGTTTAGCAACTGCACCATAAGTATTCTCTTGCCGTCATCACCTATGGCAACATCATTAGCAATGTGGCAAATTACTTCTAACTATAATCCGTCATGCTGCCATGAACTTTTCAGCAAAAGGGTGAACAAAAAGAAAACTGCACCTTCACAGACTATAAAAATATATGAAATTATGTTTGCAGATGCAAATTATCACAAAAACACATAACTTTTGTAATAACACCAAATATTTTATCCACAAAATAAAATTTTATCAAATCAAAATTTTATTTCCAATTTGTATGTTTACCTTTTCTTAATGTGTGTTCATCTCTTCGCATTGATTTCTGAAAACCACCTATAGCTTTACTCTTTACAACATGGGGTTAATGAAAACTGATACGGGCAAAAATTAACTGTAATTTTTGAATATTCTGCTCATTTTGTGATTTACGTACCCCTTTAACCAAATATGGGCTTCATCAGAAAATAAAATTTTGAATGGACGAAGTGCACGATAAATTTGACGAACAGGACCATTATTTTGATTAAAAATTTCCACAATTTGTACGCGTTGCTCTTGTGTAAGTCGATAGTGAAATGTCAAAGCAAACTAAACAAAAAGCAACTATCAGCTGTTAAATGGGTAGTCAAATAAAGCAGTCATGCCAACTATAGAGTGATACAAGTTGTATCACTCTATAAAAAACAATATAAAACCAATAGTTCCAAGAACAATTAACGAAATTAATTCCACTGAATATGATAATAAATTACAGCTATATCATGAGAGATGGAGACATCAAGATAAACGTCATTTGCAACAAAACCCAAAGTTATATAAAGAACTCTGTGAATCTTGTGTTTGTGGTAAGTTTCATCGTCTTTCATTTGGCACTAGAGAAAAATCAGAAGTGAAGGATGTATTGAAGGAAGTTTTTGCGCTTGCTAAGAATCAACAAAATCACATAAAAGAAATTTTTAGTGATAATGAAGGTGAGTTTGATCATTTTAAAGTGCGTTCTAAAAGTTATAAAAGAGTTTCAAGTAACTCAAAAATTAACTGCTCCATACACACCACAACAAAGCGGTTCTAGCGAAAGAGAAAACAGAACTGTAATCGAAATGGCTCGAACATTTAAGTGTTCAAATGAAAATTTTAAATTTCCAGAAGCTTTATGGGCTGAATTAGTTTATACAGCCATACTCGTATATATTTTAAACCAAACTCGAAGAACTTCTATAGAAGACAAAAGCCCCTGTGAATTATGGTTCAAAAGAAAGCCAAGAATCAATCATTTAAGGATAATTGGAAGTAAGTGTTATGTCCATGTTCCTGATCAGAATAGAAAAAAGATGGGCTCAAAAGCTATTAAGAGTTATTTAATTGGTTATGATACTAAAGAGTGGTATCGAGTTGACGTTAAAGAAAATCACAGTTTAATGTTATCAAGAGATATAAGATTCAGAGAATATTTAGTAAATTGTAAATGTTTTACAAGGTCTGAAATTAATGATAAAATTTAAAAAATCAAATTGCCATTACAAAATTATGAAAATCCAATTAATAATATTATAGAAGAACAGTGCAGTGAAACAAGTATACCAGAAACATAGTAAAATTGATCATGATTCTGAACCAAGTTTACATTTAAATGATGCGGATCCCGTAGAAGATAATGAATTGTTTGAAGAACGTGTTCTAGATGATTGCTCAAATCAAAGCGATTGTTATGGCTTTGATCAAAATAGGCGAAAACGCTCATTAAGTGATGAAGATGAACCAATAAGTAAACGATTAAGAAATCGCACTTTATTGCAAAATTCAAGATTTGATCATTATGTAATGGCAGCTCAAGCGTTTATTAGTCAAATCTCCACTCCACTATATATATATATATATATATATATATATATATATATGTATATATATATATATATATATATATATATATATCTATATATATATATATATATCTATATATATATATATATATATATACATATATATATATATATATATATATATATATATATACATCTATATATACATCTATATATATATATATATATATATATATATATATGCATCTATATATACATATATAAATATATATATATATATATATATATATATATATATAGATATTTACATATACATATTAATACATATATATATATATATATATATATATTATATATATATTTGGTAATATACGTTATTTATCCAATAAATAAGAATAGCTTAGGATTTCGTTGAATGTGTGCTATTTATTTAAACAAAACTTAAATTTACTTAAATACAAAATGTAATTGAGTTACATATGAAAACGATCTTAAACGCGTTGTAATATCGAAAGGAATGCAAGAATTCAGCTTTTTTTTGTTCGTATTGCTGCAGAACATAAACGTCATTTGCTAGCACCCGAGTAGTTGGTGCATCGAGTAGCCGGTATCACAACGGTGATGCCACAGCATTCCCCCCGCCGGAGGAGGCTCATCTGAACCTCAGAGGAACCGTAACCCGGCGACCACTCGAAGTGGCTCTAGGCTGTGTTATTTCAGGTGACAAGTTTAAAGCTGGGCTGGAGTTGAGATCGTTGTTGCTAGGAACTTTTTGACTTATGCCATCAGGTAAAATTTCTTGTTGCTCACTGCTGTCATGGCAAGCGCTGGGGACCTCTGGAGCAGGTGAGCAATCGTTGAGATCACTAGTTTCGGTAAAAGCTGGTTTTAAACGGTCGATACTGATGTTGTTTGGTCGACCTCGTATCAAAATTGTAAAATATTTGTCGAAGCGTTTTAAAATTTGGTATGGACCTTCGTAGGGATGCGTAAGCGAAGGCCGTATCGTGTCGTTGCGGACGAAGACGTGGGATGAATTTTTTAGATTTTTTGAAATTAATGTGCGAGGCATAGCATGGTGGGCTGTATCGGTTGGCTTAAGCTTCTGCATTACTGATCGAAAATCGGTGATAAACTCGCTGGCACAGTCGGAGATCTTAGCTTGGTGAAAAAATTCCCCAGGAATCGTTAAAGTGGAGCCGTAAACCAACTCAGCTGGTGATGCTTTTAAATCTGGCTTGAAAGCAACCCACAGTCCAAGCAAAATAGTTGGCAGATGGTATACCCATCGTGCTGGATTATGACATAAAATGGCTGCCTTAAATGTGCAGTGCCACCTCTCAATGATGCCGTTGGACTGCGGATGATACGGTGTAGTACGAAGGTGTGATGCGCCAATTGTATTTACCAATTCGGCGAAAACTGAAAATTCAAATTGGCGGCCACGATCCGAAGTTATCCGAGCTGGGACACCGAACCTCGAAATCCACTGAGCTAGGAGAGCTTTAACGACCGCATCAGCTGACATGTCAGGAATCGGAACTGCCTCCGGCCAACGAGTGAAACAGTCAATAATTGTTAAGTAATATCGTTGGCCTTCACATAATGGGAACGGACCAACGATGTCTATGTTAATATGAGCGAAACGTTCTTTCGTCGGCTCATATTTGACGGGAGCTGAACGAGTATGTTGCTGAACTTTCGAGCGCTGGCATTGTAAACAATTTCGTACGAAATCAGTAGCATCTTTCCGAATCCCAGGCCAACAAAATCGGTTGGTGACGAGTTTGGTTGTGGCCCGAACACCTGGATGAGACAAATCGTGGATTTTTGCTAAAATTTGTTGACGAAACTCCTTCGGGATACAAGGGCGAACTCGAGATGTTGTTGTGTCACAGATAAGCTCATCGTTGCAACCTGGGATTGGAAAATATTTCAGTTTCAGAGAATTTGATGTAGTACCTTCGTTTTTAATCATTTTTTGAAGCTCTTCGTCCATTTGTTGAGCCGCTGCAATACGGGTGTAATCTACAATTTGACTTATTCAATTGTAGATTACACGACAGCGCGTCGGCAGTGACGTTTGCTAGACCAGGCGTATGGCGAATATCTGTCGTGAATTGACTGATAAAATCGAACTGACGAATTCTGCGGGGCGAGGCTTTTTCAAGTTTTTGTTGAAACGCAAAAATAAGCGGTCGGTGATCGGTTGAGTACTCGTAAGCTTTTTAGAATAAAATGCCAAAGGTTGAAGGTTTCCATTAATTTTTTGATGCAAGGCTGCCCCCACCGCTGTATCAAATGCATCAACATACAACGCCAACTCGGCGTCAGAAGCAGTATGCGCTAGAGCTGTACCGAACTGAATCAAACGCTCTCAAACGCTCGTTTTTGACAAGAACCTCTAATCAAACCCATTTAAATTACATGGGTTTGATGAGAGGTTCTTGTCAAAAACGAGCGTTTGAGGGTGTTTGAGAGCGTTTGATTCAGTTCGGTACAGCTCTAGTATGCGCTAAGAGAGCAGCGTTGGCCAGTTCGCTCTTATTGCCGATGATAAGTTGTTGCAGCTGCATTTGATACGATATCGCATGTGGCAAGAACTTCCTGTAAAAATTTACCATGGCGATAAACCTCTTAAGCTCTGGAGCCACTTTGGGTTTTGGAAAATCCAGTACAGCCGCAACTTTTTCGGGCAGAGGGCGAATGCCGTCAGCGTTGACTAAATGTCCGAGGAATTTTATTTCGCTTTTCCCAAATTCGCATTTGTTTACGTTTATTGTGAGATGATTGTCTCGAAGACGACGAAAAACTGCGATTAGATCCTGACGATGCTGTTCAGCCGAAGCTGATGCGACGCAAATATCGTCGATGTAGGGAAAAACGAAATCAAGGCCTCGCAACACCTCGTTTATTAACCTTTGAAACGTTTGTGCGGCATTGCACAGGCCGAAAGTCATGAATTTGAACTCGTAGAGGCCGAATGGGCTACTAATTGCCGTTTTCGGGACGTCATCGGGAGAGATCTTTGAAAAAATTTTCTTACCTCTCAGATTTGTTGTCAAATCCGTCAGATACGGCAGAGGGTACCGATCTGGCAATGTGCGAGCATTTAGAGCACGGTAGTCTCCGCATGGCCTCCAGGTACTGTCATTCTTCTTTACCATATGGAGCGGGCTTGACCAATTGCTGTTAGACGGTTGACAAATACCACTTTTTATTAAAAAATCAAACTCGGATTTAGCGGCCAAAAGCTTCTCCGGCGAAAGACGTCTCGGTCTGCAAAAAACGGGCTGACCAGTTGTTTCAATTTTGTGCGAAATAGAAGATTTTGTTGCTGAACCATACGGCGTGAGATTGGTGATGTCAGCGAATTGCTCCAAAATGTCGGCGTAAGAATTATTTGTGTCGTATGTTTTGATGACGGCTGCTTCGAAATGCTATGAGGATGTTAGTTGTGAGACGAGTCCGGTTATGTTGTCGATCAGGCGATTACGACGCAGGTCGATTAACAAATCGTAGTGTTTGATGAAATCGGAGCCGATAATCGGTGACTTCACGTCTGCGATTACAAAAGACCAGTGAAAGTCTCGGCGCAAGCCTAGGTCCAATTTAATGCGCTTTTCTCCGATGACCTTAATAGGAGAACCATTGGCGGCGTAAAAAACAACAGCTGTCGGACGGACATCAAACGACTTCGACGTTAAGGGCAGGACGGATACATCGGCGCCACTATCGACCAGAAAATGTTTATTACTATATATGTCTATATATGTATATATATATATACATATATATATATATATATATATATATATATACATGTATATATATATATATATATATATATATATATATAAATATATATATATATATATATATATATATATATATATAAATATATATATATATATATATATATATGTGTATATATATATGTACATATATATGTATATATATATATATATATATATATATATAATTATATATGTATATATATATATATATATATATATATATATGTATATAAATATATGTATATATATATATATATATATATATATATATAAATATATATATGTATATATATATATATATATATATATATATATATATATAGTTAATATTCTTGTTTTATCGTTCGGCTATAGGTCAGGTTTTTAAAAATCAATAAACACTAAATATTTTTGATTATTTAATCTTTATTTAATGTTATTTTTCCCAATATTTCGAATAGCTTTGCTATTCATCTTCAGGGGAACACTGTTGGGTACAAAACAATATATGATAAACATTAAAATTAATTTTTGATTATTTCTAATAAATTTACAATTACATACATGTAAATTAAAAATTAAATTAAATTATATTGAATTAACATATTTTCAATATGTCGATCGTCTGTAGTCCTTAGCTGCGAAAACTGATTTGTTTATGTTGTTTTTTGTGTTTGTTTATCACACTTCTCTAAATTTGAGCGCATTTCTTAAATTTAAATGTAAATATTTACATTTATATATATATATATATATATATATATATATATATATTTATATATATTTACATATATATATATATATATATATATATATATATATAATTATATATATGGAAATCATATTTGGTTTGTGAATTTGATTAGTTATTGTGCCGCCATCTGTTGTTGGATAATATACTTTCTGACACCCAACAGACATTTACGCCCGAGTTATAATTGAAACTGAAATTCGTTGAACATGTCGTGTAACCATAAAAATTTTAACATTAAAAATGATGATGAAAGGATGATATCATGTTGGCTGTGTGACAATCTTTTCCCTATCAAATGTAGTGGTATGTCTACTTTAGTGGCTGAATCCCTCACGAAAAATAATGGTCTTCACTGGTGCTGTATTGCCTGTAGAAAAATTAGTATGAGTTTCTATTACTTTTTTCAAGGCAACATTAAACAGTTTAATGAAATTCAAAATGAATATGGTAAACTATTTGAAGATTATAAATCGCTGGATAACTTATAATACCCTACTCAAATATCACTAAAGCGTCGTAAATCGCCCAGAATTAATAAAGAGAAGAATGAACTGTCTGTCATGAGTCCTGATCCTGCAGCGTTGAATGCAAAGTCAGACACTGAAGTTCGTTCTCCTACCCTGGTTCCTGCTGTTAATCCTCCCATCGTTTCCTATCCGGCTGATCCGTGTTCATCCCATCAAATTATTATTGATAAACATGTAATACGTTCTACTGTTGTTACTTAACAACACTCAAAATAAACATGCCACTTTTAATCATACCGATACCATACAAGCAAATCATACGTGCGATTCCCCCGAACAAACATATCTTCATATCTCGTTTTGCATCCGATACATCAGCAGAAGATATAGAATACTATATAAAAACAAAACTCAATACCAACTCTAATATAAACATACATACATTTTTGTACTCTCAGGAGAGAAGCATTACGTCTTTTAAAATCACTTTTTGATGTTTTCTGTCAAGTAGTTCATTAAAAATTTTGGCCTCCACATGTCTTAGTACGGGAGTATGTATTTAAGGATAAGCAAAATATTGCTCACCTTCCTGCACGCATGCTATCAACTCCAAAAAACTAATTAACTGCTCTGATAATCAACTTCTGATCACTTATCAGAATGTTCGTGGGCTTAAGACAAAACTTAATAACTTATATTTACAAAGCTTTAACTTTAATCATCATATGTATGTATTCACTGAAGCCTGGCTGAACAATACCTATTTAAACTCCGAAATTGTTTGTGATAATTTTCATCGTGATAGAATTGCAACCACAGCGAGGGGTGGAGTACTAATTGCTATCTCAGCCCTATTTTTAATGATGGATATTAAGATCGGTTTACCTTATTATATTGAATTCATTGCGACTGTCATAAAGATAAACCATATTAAAGTTTATACAACATGTTCGTACATTCCACCTCATTCTGACTTAAGTATTTACAAACTTAATATTTATGCTATTAAAACTATGGCTTTAATGCTAAATCCTACTGATTTAATTTTTGTGTTTAGCGATTTTAATCTACATAGCATCACATGGAAACTTTCACCTGAATATAGTTTTTATATACCTACCCGTATTGGTGATACGGCTGATGAAATTTTTAGCAGTATATCAGATTTATATATGCATGAAATAAACGGAACTTTTAATTCTTATGGTAAAATTTTGGACTTAGTTTTTGTTAATCAACCTAAAGAATGCATTGTAAGCCGTGCTTATCCCGTTAGCATGCCTGAGGACCGTTACCTTCCTACAATTGAAATAAGTTGCGGCATATCTACTATTTTTCCAGCTAGAAACTCTGTTCATAAAGAAAATGCTTTCTGTTTCCATAGAGCAAATTATACAGAACTTAATAATCACCTGTTAAATACTAATTGGCTTCAATTATAAAACTATTCTTTTTATAAAACTATTCTGGAATTTATGAACGAATGCATCCCTAAGTATGTACCATGAAACAATTCTCGCCCACCCTGGAATTCCAAGCAACTTTCCACTCTAAAACTTGAAAAATGAATACTTGGAAAAATTAAAAAGTATGGATCGTCTATTTTCTACTCTAAGTATTCAGTTTTTCATGCAGAATACAATCTTCTAAACACTCAACTTTACAACGATTACATCCTTGTCGTTAAGCGCAACCTTGTTCAAGATTCTAAAACGTTCTTTAAGTTTGTTAATACTAAAAGGAAATCAGCTGGCTTTCCTAAGGTCATGAAAACTTCATGTTCTGAGAATAGTGATGATATTGAAATTTGCTGACTTTTTTGCTTCACCATACTCCAATGCTGTATTCGATGCTAATACTATCTACCCTTACAAAATAGCTGCTCATAATAGATATTGTGTTATCGTAGCGGTCTACCGCAATACTTATCATGTCTTTGGGACTTAGATTCTTTATTTACTTGGACACACAACGATATATTTCTATTAATGCTGAATGAAACCTTTCAATTTGTCCGTTAACTTCACTTTTCTGAGTGGGAGTTAAATAGAAATCAATGTTAAACATCTAAGAAAATTAATTTCATTGTCTGACAAGATGATTCGTGGCACTGTAAAATAATGAAGAACCTTGGCCAACTTAGTCCTCAAATGGATAGCTGAGCGATTTTTAATATGGAAGAATTTCGCGAATTTCGAAAATTTATCAATGCAGCTTATGAACTTATAACCTTGAATTTCAAAGATATCGACATGCAAAATTTCGCAAACATATGAAGGAATGGGTGTCGGCTGTATTTTAGGTAACTGGGGTGTCTATCATATTTATTTAACAATTGCTAATAAATGCAATGTCTATATGCATTTCATTTTCGCTTTTTACCAAATCGTCAATAGATTTCAACCACAGTTTTGAAAAGTTTCAAACTTCTCAACTTATTAAAAGACTTTTATAAGCCATCTGCGAATTATGTTAATAAATTAACTATAAAAATTCACAAATGATTTTAAAAAATCACACTATAATAAGTGTAGTAGGCTATGAAACTTATACAAACCAAAACCCAACAAACAACTTTTATTCGATATGAATCTATTTTATTTTTCTACACCCAACAAATAAATTTCATATATTTATTTAACTTATAAATTTCACAACTTCTGGTGTAATTACGAATAAGGCTCCTCATGTGGGGAAAATAGAATTTTCTAGTATTTTTAATGCATTTTCTTTATCATTGCGATGAGCCCTTCTGTATTCGTCTGCTATAATTTTACAAACCCCCTCTGGATTACTGATATCTTCGACTAATCTCTGAGTGATCCTTAATTAATATGAGACAAAATGAGCTTGATACAAGCTGTTGAGTAGACGTAAAAAACATTCGGGGATATTGATGCCATTGACACAATTTGGTTTAGGCATCGTTTTAAGGTTTCTGTCAAGTTTTGGAAAATTACTTCACTGAGAGTTGTGAAATGTCGTGTATTACCTGGATGTGGCTCAATGCTACTATGCAATTAAATGGGAACTCGACATGAAACAGTAAATCGCTAGAATGCTGTTGGGCGCTATGAATGGTTCCATCGTCCTCATCTTGTCCTTCATCCGCTGTCACTGTTTCTGAGCCACCCTCCGAAGCTGTTATGGTTTCTTCGTCGCTAGGCTTATTAATTTGATTTAGATGGGTTTCCAGCCTGGACAATGCGTCGGCAACAACATTCGACTTACCGGGTTTATAAACGAGCTCGTAGTTATATTCCTCAATTCTCGCCTTCCATCTTTTCAGCTTCGATGAAGATTTCCATCTTTTTTGCACCATAGAAATATGAATGTAGGTTATCTAATGTCCAAACGATGGCCAACATTTCCTTTTCGTTAGTTGCGTAGTTTTCCTCTGCTTTCCTTAGTGAGCGCGAGATAAAAGCTATGGGCTTATCTGCTCCTGTAAAATCCTGGGATAAGACTGCTCCAATGGCATAGCTAGAAGCATCGGTGGTTAAGTTGAAGGGTTGGTCGAAATGTGGGAATGCTAAAACTTTTTAAATCGTTGAAAGCTTTCAGTGTCTCCTCTGTAAAAGTTATCGGAACTTTTCTGGACGAGTTTGCTTTAACCTGAGCATTCTGTTCTCTGGTTAGATTTGTTAAGGGCTTAGCAATCTTTGCGTAGTCTCTAATAAATTTCCCATATAAGAAGTCATACCGAGAAAACTTTTTAGGTCCTTGAGTGTTCCTGGAACGGCTAGATTCTGAATGGCTTAAATTTTCTGTGAATCCGCGCGTATTCCATCCTCCGAGACAACGTACCCTAGGAAAGATACTTTTGTTTGGAGGAACTGCGTTTTTTCTAAATTGACCTTAAGTCTAGACTCTAAAAGCTTTTTGAATACAATTTCAATGTTCTCCAAATGATCATCAACGCTACGACCGTACACTATAACGTCGTCAATATAAACGTAGCATATTTTACCGATGTGTTCTTTCAATACGTCGTCAATCATTCTCTCAAAAAGATGGATGGAGCGTTTTTCAGTCCGAATGGGAGACGTAAAAATTCAAATTTTCCATTTAAGGTAGAGAAGGCAGTTTTAGGTATATCTGATGCTTTCATCGGAATCTGGTGGAATCCTGATGTCAGATCTAAGGTTCTAAAATATTTAGCATTGCCTAAGCTGGCAGAGTTGAATTAATATCCGGTATCGTAAATATCCGAAATAGTTACCGAATTCAGTCTTTTGAAATCGATCACCATGCGATACTGTTTTTCACCGTTAGGCTTAGGTTTTTTTTGGCACCACCCATATTGTTGTGAGTTATAAGGGCTTTTAGATGGCCTAATTATATTTTGTTGCAATCATTCTGAAATTTGTTCTTCTACTACTGGACACATGTTAGCAGGATATGGGTAACTTTTAGTGTAAATAGGTTCATCGGTACTCGTTTTGATCTCGGCTCGGATGGAGGTAGTGGCTAATTCACCATCTGCAAGTGGGCCAAATAGGGGGATACTTATCAATTAGGCTTTCGAGATTATGAGCAACTTCCGGTGGGAATTCTTGCGACGTAAAGTTGACTTCTCCAGAAAATTTCTCCCTAAGGGCAAAACTACTCCTGTATTTAAAGTTAAGGTGTTATTCTCCCTGTTAATAATTGCACCAAGTGATTTGAGTGTATCATCGCCGATTATACGATCAAAAGATTTAAGTTTGGAAGTATGTCTTCTATTCCTACCGATTAAACAAATTTTCCTTGTGTTTTCATGGGTTTGTTTATGGGTCCCCCCGCTGTTCTTACAGGGAATAGTTCCTTAAGTCGAGTACCTGTTTCGCAATGTGGGATCCGACAAAATTTTTGTTGTCCAGTGTCTACGAGAAACTTTAATGGTACGCCGCTTCTGGTTATTATTTCTAAGTATGGAACGCTGGAAAGGAGGCCTCTGTCATAAAATTTACCTCTGCAGAATCCGAATCAGTCTGCTGCGCCTCGCTTACGTCGCTTCTTGGGTCATCATAAACAGTTATATAAGGATAGGGGCCGAAAGGCTCTGATTCAATATTAAATAGTCTCTGTTGCTTAAAAGGGTTCCTAAAATTGTCAGCTCTTGGACCTCTTTTGAATCCTAAAGGCCTATTCATGTAGTTCACATTTTTAGATTGTGTAGATCCATCTATCTTCATTTTCTCAACTGACTTTGGTCCCAGTGGCCTTGGCGAGAATGGTCGAGGTCCTGAAGGATGATTCCAGGGCTTAGAATTCTGTTATAGTCTGCCTCGGAAATTGTTAAATTGTCTTGGTGGCACCGGTGGTCTTGGGCCGATTCGTGGCATCAAATTCATATTGAAGTTACCTGGTTTCTAGCAATTGGATGTAAATTAGTATTCCTCATGTTTAAATTCTGCATTTCTAAACACATAGTGTAAGCTTCCGCCAAGGTGCTCGGCCTCTGGACGATCAATAGTCTGGAAAGGTTACCATTTAATCCGCGGATAAAAACATCAAGTGCTCTATTGCGGTAAGTTTCGATCAGGGCATCGACGGTTTCCTTAGAATAGTTTTCGGTTTTTACTTTATTTATTACACTAGGCAACAGCCATTTTGTTATTTGGTTCTAGCATACTTTTTCTCATGGATTTGGACCTACTGAACACGAAAATGAATTTTAAAAATTTTTCTGTCGATTGGTTTGCGAGATACAAATTTTTTAATTTTTTTTTTTTAATTTTTGGAGGTACACTTACTATTTTGAGCATATCTTTAGTCTTCTTTGACCTATTATATCCTACTACTACTCAAATTAAAGATAATTGAGCCGTCTACAACTTATTCTCAGAAAATTTTCAAATCGGGTTAGTAGTTTTGATGTTGGCGGCTTAAAAAGGTTAAAAAACTGGGTTTTTTTAGTAAAAATGTGGCTGAAAAATTCATATAAAAATTCATATAAAATATTAAACGCGATTTAACAGCGATTTTAATTTTTTTACGTATAGCTGACACTTTTCCAAAGAAAATAAGCCCTTACTTAACAAAATCTCATGAGAAATGGCCGACTTATTATTTTTTTGGTAAACGACCGAAATTCCGCTATTTCACGATTTTTTGATTTTCATTATTTGCACAGCTTACCTACCCAACGCAAACGAATAAATACATTTGAACTTAATTTAAAATAAACAAATTAGTCAAATTTTTGCCTTACCACAAACAGTGGGGTAGGAAGATTTTTTAAATGGAACTACGCTCAAGTGGGATCGTTTGCGCTTCCAGTACCACATTCGCATGATGTGCCATATCCAGTGTGCCCTGGTAAATCTCTTCAAAAAGCAGAATCGTCAGAAGAAGAGTCCGAGTCAAATGCAAGCGAATTTGAGCCGGGTGCAAAGCGAAAATTACTGTCACAGGCCGAACTAAACGATTGGGTGCGCGATTTTGGTCTCACTAAGGAGAAATCCGAACTTTTTGCGTCTCGGATGATACAGTGTGGATTTGCGGCTTCAGAAGTGAAAGTATCAGCGTACAGAAACCGTCACAAGGAGTATGCAAAATTTTATACAAAGAAAGACCAAATATGTTTTTGCAGCGACATTTCAGGCTTGTTCCAAGAGCTTCACCAAATTCACAACCCCAACGAATGGAGGTTGTTTATTGACAGCAACAAAGAGAGCTTGAAGGCAGTTCTCTTACATAATGGGAATGAAAAGCCATCTGTTCCTATTGCTCATGCGGTTCATTCAAAGGAGAACTATGAAACTATGGACATTTTGCTGAAATGCATAGAGTATAGGAAATACAATTGGAAAATATGCGCCGACCTTAAAGTTGTGGCCATTCTGTGTGGACTCCAAGGAGGCTATACGCGACATTGCTGTTTTCTGTGCCTTTGGAATAGCCGCGCTGATGATCAGCATTATATAAAAAAAAAAATGGCCGGTACGAACGAAACCTGTAGTTGGAGAAGCGAATGTTCAGCGCAAACCACTAATAGAGAACCGTGAAAATATAATACTTCCGCCGCTGCACATAAAATTGGGTTTGATTAAAAATTTTGCCAAAAAATTAGACAAAGAAGGTGAAGCTTTTGCCTATTTACGGTCAATTTTCCCTTACCTTTCGCTGGCAAAAATTAAAGAAGGAGTCTTCGCAGGACCCGAGATAAAAAAAATTTTTAAAGATGAAAAATTCCCAAAGCTGTTATCACCCATCGAAGCCGCAGCATGGAATTCCTTCAGGCTTGTTGTGGAAAACTTTTTAGGAAACAACAAAAGCCCGAATTATAAGGACATAGTTGAGGATCTGGTAAAGAACTATGAAGCCATGGGAGTGCACATGTCACTTAAAATACACTTTCTGCATTCTCATTTGGATTTTTTCCCTGAGAATTTAGGAGACGTGAGCGACGAACACGGCGAGCGCTTTCATCAGGAATTGAAGGCTATGGAACGACGCTATCAGGGCATCTATGACACGGCTATGATAGGTGACTATATTTGGACCCTAATACGTGAGACCGATTGCAGCGGATACAAAAAACAAAGAAGAAGTCAGCAGTTTTTCCACATGGCATAAAATGTACACTTATATCTTTGTTTTTACTCATTTTTTTTGTTTTTTTCGTTAGTTTAGCTAATTGTGCGATACATTGAGCATGTAGTGCTGTAAATAAATTAAAAAATAATATACGAAGACTAATTTGTTTATTTTAAATTAAGTTCAAATGTATTTATTCGTTTGCGTTGGGTAGGTAAGCTGTGCAAATAATGAAAATCAAAAAATCGTGAAATAGCGGAATTTCGGTCGTTTACCAAAAAAATAATAAGTCGGCCATTTCTCATCAGATTTTGTTAAGTAAGGGCTTATTTTCTTTGGAAAAGTGTCAGCTATACGTAAAAAAATTAAAATCGCTGTTAAATCGCGTTTAATATTTTATATGAATTTTTCAGCCACATTTTTACTAAAAAAACCCAGTTTTTTAACCTTTTTAAGCCGCCAACATCAAAACTACTAACCCGATTTGAAAATTTTCTGAGAATAAGTTGTAGACGGCTCAATTATCTTTAATTTGAGTAGTAGTAGGATATAATAGGTCAAAGAAGACTAAAGATATGCTCAAAATAGTAAGTGTACCTCCAAAAATTAAAAAAAAAAAATTAAAAAATTTGTATCTCGCAAACCAATCGACAGAAAAATTTTTAAAATTCATTTTCGTGTTCAGTAGGTCCAAATCCATGAGAAAAAGTATGCTAGAAACAAATAACAGACAAAAGTTTGTTATTTGTGACCTAGTGTTATTAAAGAGAATTGATGGTTCACCGGGGCATAAAATTCATCAAGTCTAGAATTTTTCTGCGTCAACTGAGTTAGTTGATGTTCAAGGGTCCTTACGTCCCTTTTATCTGCATGAAGCAGCGACAAACGTTCCTTCATTTTTGCCCAATCCGGGTCGAATATGTTGTATGACACCAAGGCGGTCATACAACTTATGCTTTGAAGAATTGCCCTATAAATGGGTTTCTTACGATCAATTTCGTAGTCATTTAAGATTGATTCCACATTGTGGATCCAGGACATGTATTGTGTAGGATTTCCATCGAACAGCTGAAGTTCCTTCACACGGTCAGAAAGCTGACTTTTCTCCTTGAGTTCCAACTCAGTCCTTCGAGCAGGAGGCGGTTGGTAGGGAGTTTCGACTGAAGGTCGACCCTCCATTATTTTCACTTTAGCCTCTAAGAGTCTAACCTCGCAAAGAGCCGCATTTAATGCACCATCTAATTTTTGTAATTTTGTTTGTAAGGCCTCCATTATCTTATCTTTTAATCAAAGCCTTATGTCCTTCCTCTTTTGAAACTAACAAAATTTCTGTGTTTATATCAGGAACTAAATATTTAAATTCTTGTAATAAGACTCATGCACAAGGTTTCCGCACAATAATTATTTCTGATCGAATTTTAATTTCAAGTGTTTTAACTCAAGAAAATTCTGTTTTATATTTTTTTCTTAACTTGATCACAAGAATTTAACATCTAAAAGGAAAAGTAGTTATTAGTGTTTAATATAATCACTTTTTTCGAACTTGGCTCGTGGTTTGTGAAAAGTTAGTTGATTTAATTATAATTATTAATTTCAATTTATTTTTATGTGGAAATTAAATTATATGCTTGTGAAACATATTTTTGTTCTTAACCTTTTCATCATAATTTTCTTTATCTTTTTATTTTCTTCATTCGATTTTTTAAATAAATTTTTTTTCATTATGGAATTTTAATTTGTTTCGTATTTTTCTAATTTTTTAATTTTACTTATTTTTTGTATTTTTTATTACGGTTAATGATAATTTTCCTTACGGAACAATAAACTTATATATTAATTTTTATTTTATTTTATTATTCAAAATTTCTCGGAATATATTTTTTATAAATAATTATTTTTGATTTACTTAAAACTAAATTTAGTTGTGCCTTCATTTTATTGTTTTATTTAATATATTTTCTTATTATAATCCTTTGGATGGAGAATCGCGAAGTCCTTTTAAGAATGGCAGCTGCCAACGTACTAAGGCACGATTTATCTCACCCCGTGAATCTGCCAACCATGACCCTTTATTACCAGGCGTAAAGTAAGGCTGAGGGCCTGTTCGTGAATGCATCACAACTCTGCACAGTATGATTATTTTGCACTGCAACTGCTGATCAGCTGTTGCTGATGTTATTGTTTGCTCATTTCATTCTTGCATTTACGAACGGAGAAATTTATTTCTTTAAATTTTTTCTTCTAATAAACTTTCTCCATATCCAATCGTGTCCTGAAATATATTTTCTTCACTTTCGAGTCTTAAATATACAAAAAAAAAATATAAAATAAAAAGAAACAAATAAAAAAAATTAAACAAAATCTATACTCTCATTCATTGCATCAGCCATTTTTATGAAAAGTTTTTTGTATTCATTTGCGCATAATATGCTTCACTGTTGCATTTTCGAACGCTTGGCATATGCAGCGTTGCCAATTTTTGCAGAAGAAGCAGAATTTTGCAGAAGAAGCCTTGCTTAGCCCTCTGTAATCTCACTTTACTGTAAAGGGTGCTACGAAGGAGAATTGCACGTTTTACCGTAAGGATTGTCTTATTTATTTATATGGTGACGAAGAATTTTTTATTTTTTACGCACTGGGGGGACCGGAGTTCGGTATCGCAGCACGTTGGAGTCATAGGCTCCATATTGATCACCTTACTTCTATTATGCACATTTATTTATAAAGGATATTTTTTCCTTTTTATATTCCACATCTTAGTCCACAAATGATTATATTATATTTTCTACTTTAATCTTTTTAAAAAATATCTTTTGATTGACTAACTATGTTGAGCAGGATCATAAATTTATCAAATTTCTATAGTACATAGTCTTCGCCATTAATGTTCAGAAGGGGAATCTTGAGCCTTTTGACGAAGTCAGGGCAAACGTAACTATTTTGGCAGCACGAATCCAATACAGCCCTAACCGGTATTTTCCGCCGACTGAAGTTCACTTTTAGGCGAAGGGTAGGTGACAGCGCAATAGATTGCCGAATGGCCAGTGTGGATGCATTTTCGCGCTTTTTCGGTTTTGGTTTCGACATGCCTTTTTATGTTCGTGGAGTAAAGAATGGTGTGGTTGATTACAAATTTTGCAATTGAGATTGCTCACACATTCTTTACCCACATGCATGCAACGGGTGATTTTTGCCACCAATTGGACATTTAGACCTCTTCGCTATGGCGTGACCTGAGTTCCTCACCGCGTTGGCATTCCCGTTATGACCTCTAACTACTCCACTCAACTTGGGTACCTCCACTTGCTGACCGGTTGGGTTATCAACGGGTCTGAGTTCCGGTACGTCGACGGTCATATCTACAGTCGATGCGTCAACAATAACAGGCAACGATGATAATGCCAGAATAACGGGAACAACACCTGGCGAAGCAACAGGTATCTCTAAAGCCATTGGGGTATTTGTTTCCATCGCTTCGTCATAATCCAGCAAACCGTCTTCAAACGACTCGGAAAAATTAGTGTTGATGGGAGTGTTCATGATTTCTAGGAAAAAAGTAGGTTAATAAAGGTAAATTGCTAAGAAAAAGGAGATTGTAAATTAAGATTTGTACAAAACAACAAGCTTGGTTATTGGACGCGTAATTGTTCCACTTTGCGTCTAACATCCACGACACGAACGTGGCCGTCAGTACCTGTATGAGTACCAGTGACTATACCTAAACTCCACGAAGTAGCAGGCAATTGTTCATTCTATATTACCACCAAATCATTAATTTCAACATCCCTTTGAGAATGTTTCCATTTATACCTTTTATGGAGTTCCACCAAATATTCCTCTTTCCATCTTTTACAAAATTGATGAATCAGTGCTTTCACTTTTCGATACCGATTAACAATACTGATGGAAGTATCATAAATAGCTGGCTCTGGCGGAGCCAACGTCTGGTGTTAACGCCAATGGTTCACCAGGGTTATCAGGCATAGGACATAAAGGGCGCGAATTCAAGCATGCCTCTATTCTAGCAAATACTGTAGATAGCTCTTCAAACGTATGTTTGAACCTCCTTTCTAAAATGAAGTTTAAAACGTTTAACTCTAGCTTCCCAAAGGCCACCCATATGAGGTGCACCCGCTGGATTAAAACGCCAATTCAAACCTTTTTAACCATAGCTAGAACACACTCTAGCTTAGCATTCTTTCAAAAATGTTTGGAAATCCCTGGAGAGCTCATTAGATGCTCCCACGAAATTAGTATACCATTGTCCGAAAACATGATATGGGGACAAACTCTTCTTGAAATAAATCGATTGAATGCAGCCAGAAAAGTGTCAGTTGATAAATCTGATGCTGCTTCCAAATATATTATTCTTTATGTCGGAAGGTCCTGCGAAATCAACTCCTGTGTTAATGAACGGTCGATCAATAGTGGTTTGTTCAGAAGGAAGCGCAGCCATTATTTGACTACAAGTACGTTGTCGATCAATTATACAACGTTTGCAGTTATGTATTACCGTTCGAATCATGACTCGTAATCGGGGAACCCAATATTCGCATCGATAGACCCTAAGCATCAGTTGATTACTACCGAGAATAGTAAGCAAATGTATTAATTCTGCAGTAAGCTTTGCAAAATGACAGCCATACGGTAATATAATGTGATGCTGTTCGAAATATGATAATGAAGAAGATTTCACCAATCTACCACTCAATCTCATTATATATTGTTCGTCTAAAAACGGATTTGAAGGTACTAACGAGCTTTTTACTGACAAGGACTCTTTATTTAAGAGACTTTTATATTCTTCTGGGTAAAAGGCTTTTTGAGCAACAATAGCCATGCGTAATTTGACTCTATTAATTTCCTCGCTGGAAATAAGTTCCGATTCATAATTGAACTTTCCTTTATATGACTTATGCGTAGAGTGAAAGAAACGAAAAATATATGATACAACTCGTAACGCTCTATCAAGTGAAGAAAATCTGTCTAAAATGTCTGCAAATTTCGAAAAAATAAAGCGTGATCTTTTATTTTGCGACTTTCGATATCTGTATCTAAATTTTCAAAATTACTCCAATGCCAATGATTCTCGGGTTTAGACAACCATGAATGCCCGTGCCACCAGAGTTTACTTTCCGATAAAGTGAGCGGCTCAGGATTATCTTCAGATCGAACATGAAACCAATTATGGTTACCTGTATTTTCCTGAATGCGACAAGCTGTCAACACGATAGTTGAATCTGTCCAACAACAGACTTTTGAAATTGGCACTTCTATTTCTCTTAGAATATTTTTCAGCAGTTCTGATGCTAAAACTGCTCCGCATAACTCAAGGCGGGGTAGAGAAATCGACTTAATTGGCGCTACCTTTATTTTTAAAGGCAATAAATGGCAATATATTTTTCCTTGTGGGGTTATGGTTCGAATATATTTTACCCCCGCGTATGCCTTTTCCGAGGCATCTGAAAAGACATGCATTTCTGTGTTCGCGTCTTTATAATAATGTACCCATCTTGGCACCTGAATAATTTTTACTTGATTGAAGGATTAACGAATTTTAACCACTCCTTTTCTGTTGAGGACGGAAGAGAATCATCCCAGTCAATATTATCAAGCCAAATGCGTTGCATTATAGTTTTTGCTTTAATAATTACAGGACTTAGACAACCAACTGGGTCAAAAAATTTAGCTACACTCGATAATACCTCTCTCTTCGTATATTTCGCTTTCGCCTCCAAAGGAAAAACTTTGAAAAAGAAAGAAACAAGCTGAGCATTCCAAAAAATTCCTAATGTTTTTGAACAGCAAGATTCCTCAAAGGCCAAAACTTTGGAATCTACTAAATTACCTATAGGCAACCCCTTCAAAATAGAAATTTTCCATTAGCTGTCCATTTCCGCAATTTGAACCCAGCCGATAATAAGGCATCAATTAGTTGATCACTAGCCATCACCGCAACCGATTCTTCATGAGTGCCAGTCAGAACATCATCCACGTAGATATCCTTCCTCAAAATCTCTGCAGCCATAATAAATTACTCCTCACAGTCATCCGCTAATTGCAATAAGGTCCTGATTGCTAAAGAGGGCGCACAATTTAACCCAAAGGTTACTGGTACCATCCGATGATCGATAAAGAATTCGCTGAAAAGGAGTATGGGACGAATAGACACGAATTTGTCTATACATTTTGGTAATGTCACTATTAAAGACAAACCTAAATAACCTCCAACGTAAAATTAAATTCACTAAATCGGCTTACAAAGTAGGTCCTATAAAAAGACAATCATTTAGGCTATTACCATTTGAAGTTTTATTAGAGGCATTAAAAACAACTCGAAGTTTAGTTGTTTTTCTCTCCGGTTTGATCACTGGGTGATGTGGCAAACAACATGATTTTGTGACGGCTTGGTTATATAGGACTTTAATACTCGCATATGATCTAAATGCAAATAGTCCATTAATACATCGTCATACATACTTTTGATTTCTGGTTTCTTAGAGAGGGATGATTCTACTCGCATTAATTGTTTGAATGCACTAGATCTCGATATTCCTAATGAAATCTCAAGAGGAAAATCTGGTTTAAAGCGTAACGACACAATTACCATTATTCTCTTTGGCGTCGGCAATATCGTCGGAGATTTTGAGGCAACATAAATTTAACACAATGCCAATACTAATTTTGCATTCCCTAACAGTTGCCTATTTATCGATAAATAAAACACACATATCTAATACTTGAGCAAGCTGATTCATATAGTTTACAATTTTCGGTAAAAGTGTTGTTGAATAAATAAAAAAAATGGTGCATATATTAAAATAAAAATGATTTTTCTTCTCGATTCGGACTCCAGTGACGAAGAAAATAAAAAAATTGGTATTGGAAAGAAGACTGCTTACACAGAAATGTTGTATTTTTAAATTGCCTGATGAGAAATAAGTAACATATTTGAAGCAATAATTTCCCAAGTAATGAATTTTTTATCCTTTTTTAAGATCTAAAAGTTATTTTCGATTAAATAACCCATCTTTTAAACATGTCTTACAAAAAATAGAACCACATTTAAAAGGGGCGAGGTCAAAATATGTTCCAACTACCATAAAATTGGCAGCGATTCTTTTCAAGTTCTTGGATAAGCTTCTCGAATTGGCACTTATTTGTTATATTAATTTTTTCTATTATTTTGTTTAAACCAAAAATCAACACAATATACCAAAAAGTCAACACTAATATATAAAAAAATACCAAAAACACAGGAAAAAAGAAAACTGTAGTGTTGAATTTTTCAAAGTTTTAAAACACAACAGAAAGCAACGCAAGACAACACTAAAAATGGCGACGAGAAACTCAATGGCAAATACAGACATCAACGTAAAGTTTGCTTACAAAATACCATACCTATGTTCAACGTCATCGACACATGGCAATACCGCCAATTACAATACAGATTTGCAACAAAAGATAAAAAACAGCGTTGTTTTCTACTGCCGTTGTCAAATAGAATAAGGCTGAATGTATCTACCAGTAGAATCCCGACTAGTGGTTTTCATAAAAATTTCTTCACAAAATTTATCAGAAGGCGACAAAATTTTTCTTTTTGGAGTTTCTTCCAACTCCCAAAATCTCAAAAGTTTTTGATTTAAATTATCCTCTTCAGAAAAGGTTACAGCAGTGAAAAAAACATTCAAAAAAAACAGAATCATTTGCTGAAGAGTCAAGTGGACCCGTTAAAATCCATCCAAATACAGTTTTCTAGGCCATTAACGATCCACAAATATTTCGACGAACTTCACCAAGAAATATTTGGGAATATAAATCTGCAGCAAGTAACAGATCTATTGATCTACTTTTATGGAAATCAGGATCTGCCAATTCGTTAATTCCTTTCTAATATCCGAAGAACACATAAAAGATGGCAAATTACCTGATATAGCAGGTAAAACCAAAGTACACGTATCCAATTTAAGTTCTCGATCAAATGGCGATCCCATTCTAATAGTACAAATTTTCTTACTAATTGTGCAAGCTTCTCTGTTAACACCGGAAATCTTTACATTAGTAGAATGTAACGGAAGCCGCAATTTATTTCGCAAATGTTCAGATATGAATGAAGCTTCAGACGCTAGATCTATCAAGGCCCTTGCTGGATACTTTGTATCATGGCAAATAATGGAGACCATTGCAGTTCCAAGCAGTACAGACGAATTCTGTGAGAGGTGAAAAACTTGACGATTAGAAATAGAGCGAGCAGCAGCTGATGTCGAAGGCATCTCTGAACCTAAATCAGAGGATCTGAAGTACGATGTTTCTGGTTGCATTTAAAACAAAGATGTTCGCTTTTACAACCTTTGACTTTATGAGATTTCGAAAGACACTTCATACAACAACAAAACTTCTTTATGTTGGAAAATCTCTAAGAAACAGACATATTTTTAAAACGGCGGCGAAGTCGTAGCAAATGATTTTGTTTAGGAAATAAAACATACGAGACCGAAGAGCCTTTTGTCGAAACATGAGCTTTAATTTTTATATCATTCATTTTATTTTCGTTTTCTGAACTAGAAAGATCGCTTATACAATCTAACGTTTGAATTCGTTCAGCTAAAAAGAGGTTCAAATCTTTCCAAAGGGACAAGGCACCTTTGTCCTTTATTGTATGCTCCCATAGAGCGACTATATTCGAAGGCAATCGTTGAATACAAATAAATACAATAATAGGGTCCCAGTTTTGGTATCAATTTCATAAATTGACATGGCAGTCAAAAATCTGTTAATACCACGTTGAAGGTTTTTTAGAGCGGAACTCGATTCTTTGGATACTGATTGTAAATAAAAAAGTGATTTTAATTGATTATTGACCAACAATCGAGGATTTTCGTATGTCGTTTTTAGACTATTCCACGCGATATCAAATCCTTCATTCGTTAACGGACACTTTGATAAAATTTCTTTAGCCTCTTTGCCCGTTTTCTTTAATAAATAACATAATTTTTCAATGTTACTGAGGTGACTATTATTTATATACAAAGCCGTAAAAAGATCGCGAAATGCTGGCCATGGAAGATAATCCCCTTCAAATATATCAGTATCACATGGTGGTAATGGTAAATTATGAAACACATTATCACTAGATACTGTATTTTTTGGTTCAGATTTATCTTTCAATTCATCACTTTTAATTAAAATACTTTTCATACAACGCGCATAAGCATGGACAGTGTTTTCACATTTTACCTCAGCAGCTTCTAATTGTTCAGCTTTGCCTTTTGCTAAAGCTTCAAGTTCCTCTCATATGCCGTTTTCACTTTTTTCCACAGTGATTTTAATTCCGCATTCATTATTTCTAATACATAGGCGTGATGATCGTCATCGCGAATTTTTTCAAATCTAACTTCAAATTTGAAAATGGCATCTGAAGCGCGTATAAAAGTTTCAAAATGTTTCATTGTGGAATAATTTAATATATGAAAGTAATAGAATAGAGTGAAACTGTAATTTTATTTATTTGTATAGAAACAAATTTAAAAGTTTTTGTTTCCAAAATATCACAAGTTGTTGTATGAAAAATATCGCCGATAGAACACCGAAATAATAAAAAACGAATCAATTTCTACTTGCCTGTGGTCACCGGAGGTTAATTTTTAATATATATATATATATATATATATATATATATATATATATACATAATATTATTAATAATATAGATTATATATAATAAAATTATCATAATAAATTAAATTTAATTTATTTGGTTTATGTGCATTTGTACCACGAAAAGATGCTTTAAAGTATTTTAAAAGATCAGTTTGTTTTCACCACGGTATATATACACGTATGTCTGTATAAATATGTAGTGTACTTATGTACTTTTTATTTTCTTTTGATACGAAGATTTTTTTATATATACATACATACGTATGTATATCGAAATTAAATGTTTTATTATATTTTGCATACACATAATGTATACGTACGGTGGCCATATTTTTGAAACCAAAATACAGAACAGGGATAAGATTTCATAATAACAATTAAAAAGTACAAACAACCTTAAATGCACATTTAAGACCAATTTATTATAGATATTTTTTTAACAAATACAAATCAAAACTTTAAAAAGAAACATAATCATACGCTGATGTAAAATAGGAAATAGAGCTTGACTGTTTCCGAGATCATTGCATATATAAGTATATTTGTAAGAACTATAAAATTAAGATTAATTTGTACTCAGTACATATCATCAATGACAAAAATGTTTTGATTCTTAAGTAAAATGGGTTAATAGAGAAATTTTAGGCGTTAATATGTATATGTACAAAGCAATTAAATTTGGTATTTTTCTGCTGAATAGATTTGTTTTAGTAAGCCTTCATTACTTTTTAAATATTCTTTAAACTCTAAACAATTTAAATCATAATTATATTTAGTAATTAAAATGGATTTGAGGGTATTTAGCGCTCTTCAGCAGATTTTTTGTGTTCATTCCATTGCTTTAATTTTGCTGAAGTGGTATATCTCTTAACAAGAGCCAGCTCATCAAATAATTCGGTATTATTTATGTTTAATTCGTTTCTCTTATCCATAATAAAAACAAAACTGGATTCAACATCCTCCCATGCAGGAGTTTCACGTAAAAGAACCCATTTCAGTATTTCAACTTCTTGATAAGCAGTGTCCCATTGATTTAAGTACTCAATGCAATTTGCATTAAATTGGCTTGCGGTACTTTTAAACTCATTAATATCGAGAACTTTTTTCTGACTTAGCTCAATTATGAGTTTTTTAACTGCAATAGGGAAAAATTTTTCCTCTTTGCGTTGTGAAATTTTAAACTTCAGCTCATTAATAATGAGCGAAACCTCAGTCATACATATTTTTTGGGACTGTATCTGCGTTATGTAGTCATGAAACAAAGTAGCTTGACAATGAACGAAGAAAAGCCATGCTTCTGAAACAGGATCTTCAAAAAAACTTTTTAATATAGTTGAACACTTTGGCTGGGATAAAAAGTATTCCTTTAAAGGCTTAAAAAGCTTTAATATTCTTTCAATGGACGGTTTAAGAGTTAGCCATCTTGTCTTGCTAAATCCAAGTAGTTTTTTATATTCTACTTCTATTGTGTCACAAATTACTTTAAGCTCTTCAACACGTACTGTATAAATATAAAAGTAGGAAAAAATGTTTATAATAATCGTTTCAATATCTATGGGGAGACATTCTGTTGATGTTTGAATGCAGTTATTTAAAATATGTGCAGCACAGTTCACACCGATAAGAACATTTTCCGTAGACAAATGAAGTTTTTTGAAAACATTGTTTTTGCCTTGCCTGGATGCTCCACCAAAGTTACAGTTTGTGTTATCTGCACATAAAACAAGTAATTTTTTGTTTACATTAAATTTAATAAGCAGATCACAAATATATTTTGTTAAAATATCGGAGGATTCTCCGGGCAAATTATCAACTTCCAATATTTTGACTTGAATACCATGCAATGGTACAAAATAACGAATAAGTATTGGACATATTTTTATGTTACCATGATTTCAACAATCACAAAAAATTGTTATCAAATTAACAATATGCAAATCATTCTCAATTTCTTTAATGGAATTCGGAGGTAGGACTTTACAAACTATCGATTCACACTTGGTACGTCCAGAAGAATATCTCTCATCAAAACAGCTTCTTATAAGTTTTGAAGTACAATCGTTGGAGCGAAATGAGTGGTTATGATTTACAGCGTGATATGCCCATGTTCCTTCTGATATGCAAATTTTCCTTTTGCTGTCGTTAAAATCCTTAGACCCAAAATAGCAGGATAGAGTTTTGCTAGAAGCGGCAGCGATGTCGGAATCCTTGTGTTTATTTGTTCGTAAGTGCTGTTGGATATCAAGTTTGCCTCCATTAGCAATGCTGAAAGTTGTCATGCACTTAGAACATCGTACCTTGCTATAAATCTCAGTTTTTTAATAAAACTATATTGCTGTTGTAGTTCATCATTAAAAACGCACTTTCGTCTGCGGGACATGATTACTTTTTTCTGAAAAATTACTCGATGAATGTTCTTTTTGTAATGACACTTCATATCTAAACGCCAGGCCTACTATGTATTGTTGGCGGCGGCAAGTATACAATACACATCATGGCAAATTTATTATTCGCCTTGATACACATACATATTTATTAAAACAGCATTTACACGTGAAAGTGCAAATCAAAATTCATAGTCACGCCTCAATTCGCTTTGATAGTTGAAAAATTTTTAATATTTTGAATATCACTTTCAGGCATGAAAATACAGAACAAATACAGAACAGTAAATGAAATACAGAACATTTTACCGTTTTTCGCAGATCAATAATTTATACAGAACACGGCTCTGAAATACAGAACTGTTCTGTATAATACAGAACGGATGGTCACCGTATGTATACGACACGAACTTTTATTTAATTTCTATTTACGTGGTTATTCGCGTAAAGAAACTCACTCTTGATTTATTTGTTACTTTAATTTTTTCTTCACTTTGTACAATGCACACGAACTCAATATATAATGCTTAAATTGCAAATTAATTATTAACCATTTTTTTCAACGGCGCTGTTTTATTAATATAACCAAGCTGTTATCATGTGCAAGCGCAAGTTTTCAAGTATGTATGTATTTGCATTTGCATATGCGACTGTGTTTTGTTGTTTTATGTTCACTTCACTATAAATAAACCACCTCTTAATAATAATTTAATACCCTGTTTTCCTTAGTTTTATTTACCAAAATTGAAATTTGAAAATTTAATAAAGCTTCCTCGTGAAGGATTTGGCGTTGAATTTACTTCCTTGTAAAATCCGGTGCGGAGGACCAATGTTTTGGCGGATATCCGATGTGGTATGCAAATTTATATAAATAAATGAAAACAAGGACTTTTAGTATAATTCAACATATATAAGCTTTATTTATTCTTTGTATTTTTTCAATAATTACTTTGTAAAGGGTTTGAAAAATAGGCAGTAATTTCTTTTACACGTAGTGTAATGATGGCTATCCAAATAGAAAGTAAAATAAAAGTATTTACTTTAAATTCTATAAAGACACAACAACATTTAAGTACGGTTACCGGTTCACTCGTTGGAAACCTCAAAGGCTTCCAACAAGGATGACTTAATATTTATTAAAATTTTTTAAAACATTTAAACCGCGATTTAACGACTACGTACTTAAACATTGCCGGCCACCTTGCAACAATAAATAAGTTGCAACTGAATAATTATAAAGTAGTCATTAAGGACTCCTGATGAATATACGTAACATATTGAGTCATAAAGGACTCCTGTAGACTGTATAATTTTATACATGTAAATATATATACATATATAATTCATTTTATTTAATTTCTTTAATAATAAAAGTGAGCCAAGAAAGGACCCCTCTTGATTTATACGTAGTATGAGCATGAGGAACTCCTATTGATATAAATGAATAATGAGCCATGAGGGACTACTGTTGATAGTAAGAAATATATGTACATATGTATATATGTATAAGATATACATATATATATATATATATATATATATATATAGGTATATTATATATATATATATATATATATAATATAATATAATATATGTATATAATATAATATATATGTATATATATACATATATATATATATATATATATATATATATATATGTACATTATATAAATATATATATATATATATATATATATATATATATATACATACATATATATATATATATATATATATATATATATATGTATATATATGTATATATATATATATATATATATATATATATATATATGTATATATATATATATATATATATATATTTATATATATATATATATATATATATATATATGTATATATATATATATATATATATATATATATAATATGAAATTTATTTGTTGAGTGGTTAAGCAATGTCTATATACATTTCATTGGCGCTTTATACCAAATCGTCAGTAGACTTTAACCACAGTTTTGATAAGTTTCAAACTTCTCGACTTATTAAAAGGCTTCCAAAAACCATCGGAGAGTTCTGTTAATAAATTAACTATAAAAATTCACAAATGATTTCAAAAAATCACATTATAATAAATGTGGTAAGCTATGAAACCTATGCAAACCAAAACCCAACAACCAAATTTTATTTGATATGACTATTTTATTTTTCTATACCTTTATACAATTAGAAATCCTTTGGATAACAATGATAAATAAAATCTCAACTCCATTGTTAATAAATTAACTATTTGAAATACTGTCATTGTACTATTATAATATCAAATTTATTTGTTGGGTGGTTAAGCAATGTCTATATTATATATTTATTAACAATTGAGTTGAGATTTTATTATATGTATATATATATATATATATATATATATATATATATACATATAATATATATATATATATATATATATATATACATATAATATATATATATATATATATATATATATATATATACTCGGGAAAACGTCAACACTCGTTTACGTCAACCCTTATTTTTTAATTTGGGCCTGTTCGTAAACGCAACCTGCGCTGCATGTTATGCACATAACGTTCGTATATGCAAAAATTGGCAACACTGCATATGCCAAGAAAATGCGCAAATAAATACAAAAAAGTAATCATAAAAATGGCTCATGCAATGAATAAGAGTATAGATTTTGGTAAGTTTTTTTTTTATTTCTTTTTATTTAATTTTTTGTTTGTTTGTATATATAAGACTCGAAAGTTAAGAAATAATATGTCAACTACTAATCAGGACACAATTGGATAAGGAGAAAGTTTTTTAGAAGAAAAAATAAAATTCTCCTTTCGTAAATGCAAGAATAAAATGAGCAAACAATAACATCAGCAACAGCTGATTAGCAGTGGCAGCGCAAAATAATCATATTGTGCAGATTTGTGATGCATTTACGAACAGGCCCTTTGTCTACTCAAAAAACGTCAACCAAACCACAAAGCTCTCAAACTTCAAATTAAATAAAACAAAATTTTAAATTTGGCAACAGTTAATATGCACAAATTTTTGCACAGACACATTTATTTAATGAATGTATGTGAAATTAAAAGATTATCTCATTTAAAATGTGTTCTTTTAGTTTTAGTCAGGCTGAAAGCCTTTTTTGTTCCTTTTTTTGGATTTGTTCATGTTTGGCTTTAGTTTATAGTCAATAAAAACGTTTTAAAGCAAATTATCAATGTTTTTCATAAAAATGTTTACATTCATAAACGTCAACAATTTGTTAATCGTCAACATATACATATACATATATATATATATATATATATATATATATATATATATATGTTAATGTATATGTATATATATATATATATATATATATATATATATATATATGTATATATATGTAAATATATATATATATATATATATATATATATATGTAAATATATATATATATATATATATATATATATATATTGTTTAAGCCAAAAAGTTTGACTTCTATAATTTATTCTTTAATTTGAGTAGTTAGGAATTGTATGTGCCATAACAATTAAAATTGTCAAATTCCAGTAATTAAATTTTAAAGTTTTGAAATTTTAATTGCCAAATTTGTGTTAATTGGTTTTTTTTTTGTAATTTGATACTTTAATGTTTGTGTGTGTGTATTATACGGTTAAATAGGGTGTTGTTTTTTTTTTATAATGTTGGGGTAGGCGTGGGAATTTTTGTCTGTCCAGATGAGACCATGTTAGTTTGTATCTGAACATATGAGACGGTGGGAATTTCTGTCCGTCCATATGTGAGGACGGACCACATATCCACCTCCACCAGCTCCGTGGAGGGGTGCTGTAGTAACCAAAAACGAGTTTGTATATGTGAGCGTGAGACCGTGGGAATTTTTGTCTGTCCATATGAGACCTTGGGAATTTGTGTCTGTCCATATGTTAGCGTAGGAATTCTGTCTGTCCATGTGTACTATGGCCTAATAGAAAATAAGAAATTTTTGGTATCTGACAGAACATTTTTAGGAAATACAATATTTCAAAAGTGTTGTATAGATGGATGCCTTAATGTTTGTGGTTCGTTTCTTCTTGCTGGAGTGAGATTTCTTCTTTTATTTCTTGCTTGTTTTTAATTTTGGTGTGTGTTTACTTAAGATATTTTGTCCAGCAATTCAGTTATTTTTTTTTGTGTGCAATGCTTGAGTGTGGGGGAATAATTTGATTATTCTGATCTTGAAGACGTTGTGTAAAAAAATTTACTATTGCATAAATATTGAAACTGATATTTTGTTTATTTTATACATGACGATCATCGATGGATTTTATTTGGGGATCTGGATGGTGGTGCGATTTCTGTATTTTGTAGAATATGAATATTTATGCTATGTTTAAGTGTGTGTGTTTTTGTATTCTGAGTATCGATTGGAATGTCTGCCTGTCAGACAGGCTGTGTGTGTGACGATTGGTGAGTCTGTATGACAGCCCGCTTTTTTGCTTTCCTGGATTTAGCGCAAGTGGGTCAGTATGAAATGTGATAAGATGTACATATTCATGCGTATATAAATATCTACAAATTTATTTAATTTACGCATATACATACAAACAAATAATAAGCGTTTATTCTTTGTGCCCAAATATTCCCTTGACCATTTGAATGAATGAACCATTGTGTTTGTTTGTGTGTTCTCTGAAAAAATGTGTATGTGGGTTTTTATTTGAAATAAAGACATTTGTTTTAATTTTTATAAGCATTTATTTAAAAGTTTGTTAACATTTTCATTTTAAGTAAAATTGCATTCCTTAAGGCACAAACACCATTGTCGTGATAGCTACAATAGAGATTAATGGAATGCTTAGTTTCCATTTGTTTAAAATTAATGCAGTCAATGTCTTCAATGTTATAAATTGTTTGATGCATCATTTTTTCTAGCCATATTTGTTTCTGTCCCCCCTTAACATATATTTGTGAATTTCTTATATTGGATTTTAAAAACGCTTTGAAATGAGACTGATCCATCATTCCAGTTAATATGATGATAGGTTTTTGTTAACCAAACTGCTTCTCTCTGTTTTTTGGCTGATAAATATGCGAAATCAAAAGGAGGTTTTATGATGAAATTGAGGCATTCGTTGGTGCTGAAAACTACAGCTTTTGCGATGAAGTCGTTTGAATTGTTTTTGAAACTTTGGAAGTCGACAAAAACAATATCACCATACATGTTATTTAATTTATAAGACCTTCCGGACTTGACCTTTTATTGGTATGTATTCTATTACGCGGTCATCGACTGACTCGTTCTGATAGCTTACATCTACTACAATAACTGGGGCGTTGGTTTTAAACTCCTGAGCACTTAACAATGGTTGAGGCTCTTTCATATAGTAGCTTTGTTGAAATCTTACATACATATCATATAGAAATGCATAACGTTCATTTTTAAATTTTATGTTAAGATCATCATAGGGGTAAGAGGTTGAATTTAAATGTACTTTTAAATTAGTCAGGTCACAGTGAACAAATTTGTTATCTCGTTGAAATGCGACCAATACAAAACGTGGTCGCTCTTTACTTGCAGCTAATTTAACTTTCCAAATATGACTTGTCCCTGTATTCAATTGTGGATTCATATGACAATCCCAACTACGAATATGCGGTATAGAAGCACCATTGTTAATAATTTTAATAATATTCAACTTGCTCTGATCAGATAATTGTACGTGTGGAACTCTCCAAGAGATGAGTGAAATTGTAAGTTTAGATTTTTCAGTAGAAACACTCGAGTGTACAAGAGCTTCATAATTTTTATTGCTCAAGAGTATCAATTCATGCTTTCCATTAAGTATAACTTTGTTGTAGTCTACAGCAAATCCCAAAAGCATTTTTAGTGGTACATAAAAATTAAAATATCCGTTCTTAAGATTCAAATCATCAGTTTTATGTCATCCACCATTTTGCATTAGAACGCTTTCATTTGGTGATAGAGATACCAAATTTTTTAATGTGGTTGTTGTTCCTAAATACCTTGTATGATCAATTTCAATGCCATTAAGCTCGTAGCGGATTTCATCAAATAAATGTGCAACAAAGTTGTTTTAAAATTTAAAATGTTCGGAAAATTTTCCAGTTTTTTCATCTACAACGAAACCTTCCACATATATATAGCTCTCACTGGGTAAGACGTACAAATCTTGATTTGTATTGAGATTCGAATCTCATCATTATTGCTGTACGGTTGTAGATATGATATGTAGGTATGACAGTCCTTTTTTATTATACTTTCGTCAGACAATGGCTTATCCAATACGTTTATTATTGAGCTCATTTTGTTTTCAGTTTGAAATTCAGAGACTTGAGAAAACTTTTGTTTGCTGTTGTAAGTGGCCTTTGACGAGCAGATCTTTTGAAGGTTTAGGTTGTAATATCTGTGGATGAGAGGTGACTGCCGTATTTTGTGATATACTTGTATTGTATATTATCATTACTTAGTTGGCCTTAAATGTATTCGTATTGTAATTTCCTCTCCTCGAAAATTAATTAAATCACCGTTCTGATCAACCACGCGCAGTGATAGAGAACTTATCTCTTTGGTGTTTACAGGTAAATAAATGAGATTCCTTGGAATCTCATCTATTTTATAGCCTGTAGGTACATTAATCGGAAACTCATGATATATGTGATTTTTAATTGTTCATATATGTGTTAGTAGCGATACTACTTTCGATTCGCAAGAGATTTACTTTAAAAATATTAACTGGAAGATCTGAGTAATGATCATCGGTCAGTGTTAGGATTTCACTATTGAATCCTAAAAGATTCCTAATTGTATTTTCTTTATTGAAATATATCGGGTCCTTAGAACTATTTATTTTAACTTGCATCGTATTGTTGTTAGCTTCTATAAAAATATGTTCTCCAGGACTAAGTCGTTTGTATTGCTCTTCTATGTAATCAACTATATCTTTCAATTCATAAGATCCAATTGGTATTTCAATTACATTTTCCCCTATATGAAAATCAATTAGCGCACACTCATATGTATCATTTAAGTCAATGGGAGGAAAATAATTAGCATATAGCACTGATGAGTTAGCGCTCAGAGAAAGTGTTATTGACATTATAACAGCCTGTTCACAAATAAATTAAGTTTACTACACAGCATGGTTTATAAGAATAATTTGCATATATATTTCATAATCTTATTTTAAATTTAACATTAGTTATTAAAAATATTGATATTATTGTCGTTGTTATCATTGCGGATGGCGATTTATTTCGTTTTCCAACTACAGTATTTCATATTTGCTTATCTAGGAATTGTGTTGATTAGAGAATCCCAACCATTTAACTAATGCTTTGTCTCCTTTCAGTCTGATCACCTTTTCAACTAGATATGTATTTGAAAATCTAGTTCTTGACAGTTCTTCCATGTAGAAGCCACCTTTAATAGGATTTCCAAGATAATCTTTTAATATGTATGTTGTAGGATATGTATTCTGAACTCTTTTTATTGTGAAAATTTCTGTTGTCCAATTCGGAGTATAGCCTTTCTCAAAAATATGTTTATATTTGCTAATACGTACATGGTCTCCTGCATTAAATTTTGACATTTTGTACATCTTTAAATGGCTGTATACAGTATTTAGAAGCTGTTTTTCATACTTTTAGTTGACTTTAATCGGTGGCATTTTAATGGTGCGATGAACTCTTCTATTGTATGCATTAAGTAAATCTTTGTATGTATCAAGCCAGTTGTATGAACCATTAAAACTAAACTCTTTCCACTTCATTCCTTTTAATGTTCTATTGAATCGTTCTACTATTGATGCTTTCATAATGCTATAGGTTGAGTAGTGATTGACGTTGTATTTATCCATAAATTGATTAAAGTGTTTGTTGAAAAACACTTTACCATCATCTGTTTGTAAGTTTTTTGGCACACGCCTCAATTGAAAAATAGTGTCCATTGCCTGCGTTGTGTCAACAGCTGTCTTTCTTCTCAGAGGTACTACCCTAGCATATTTGGAGAATGTATTAATTACAGTTAGCAAAAATCTATAATTTTTATTGTATGTAGAATAGTTCCCCATTTCAACTAAATCCGCTTGCCAAAGATCGTTTATTCCTTTCATCACAACTCTACGACGTACAAAACGTTTTCGAGCCTGCTTATGCAATTCATTTACAATATTTCTTTTTGAAGACATTTTATTTTTCCAGTCGCTGTTTTAAATGTGTTGTGATCTACTTGGTGCACTTTCAGCTATTGATACGAACATGTAATTTTCTAATCTATAAATTTTTTCTCGTAGCTCTTCAATTTCCTTATCAAAAAGTGATTTATTATCATCCATTTTGTTATTGATATCCTGCAAATGAGCATTAAGATTTTCTAACTGGAAAGCTACTTTTTGTTGCTGTTTTTTGAGTTCAGTTTGCAGAAACAATTTACTGATAACATCGTTCTTCTCCAGAGCATGTGCAACATTTTGGATTCTCTTGTATTGGACATCAATGTTTTTGTTCGTATCCATAAAGAAGCCCAACAACTTGGGTGAATTTTTGGTTTAAATTAGTTCACTTCTATCGTTAATATAATCCCCAAATTTATCAACGGACATGTTTTATATAAAAAATCTATGTATGTATATAGTTTATACTATTATATTAGCTTCACGTAGTTCTTCAATAATTTAGACAATTTCTTTGTTGTGATTAGTATGGCCTGCAGACTGTGATGCAAGCATAGTCTAAGTCGATCTACCAACTCGTTTGGATCATCCCAGTATATTTAGTTTGGATTATGAGGGTTAAACTGCATCAAACCCCTTCCTAAATAATTAGTTTTTGTTACATCTGATGGCCTTGTATGATTTTCTCCTTTGAAAAGTTTTCCAATAATATGTTTGTACTTATGGGCTTTTCTCCCTTTGATTTGACCATCAGACTTATAGTCTCTCCTGTGAGCATTGGTAGTAAGTAATATTTTTTTTTATAGATTTCAAGCTCGAATTCGTCATAGTTTTTTGGTGTTTTATGAAACATTAAAGAAAACAGTCCTGGCGTGACTGTTTTCATATTTGTCCACCAACCTGTATCTTATCTTGATTTAACTCGATGGTGCTATTACCAAATCTCCATTCGTTATTATTATCTTTATGTGGACCATAGTTAGTATCTAGTTCGTTTCTCGATAATAATAGTGATAAGTCAGGATAACTTTCATCATTATTAGAATTTTGTGAGTAAGAATCATCTTCATCATAATTACTGCTACTTTTACTATTCGATTGTTTAAAAATTTTTTCTTCAATTAGTTTCTTGGGAGTACTCGTTTCCAATTTTATTGTTGAATTTTGAGGATGAAAACTTTCATTGTCATCAATTCCAGTTTCCTTATCACTCGGTTCTCTTTTAACCGATCTACCGACGTATTTAGAGCTATTGATAAATTCTTTTAAAGGTTCTGTGATAGGCTTGGATGTATCTCTTAATTGTTCATGTGTATTTATTTCACCAGTTTTTATACTTTGAAGCTTTTTCTTCAAGATATTTCTTGTAGTCACCAAGTCTTTAAGAATTTGTTCATTAATTTTAGCTATCAGGTCAGTTCAATAGGAAGCAGATCAGTTTATCAGATCAGCTAACCAAGTATCAGATCAGCTTATCAGGTATTAGATCAGCTTATCAGGTCAGTTTACCAGGTTTCAGATCAGCTTATCAGGTATCAGATCAGCTTACCAGGTCAGTTTAACAGGTATCAGATCAGCTAATCAGGTATCAGATCAGCTTATCAGGTCAGTTTAAAATAGCCTTGATAAGCTATCAAATAAGGTATCAGTATCAAGGCAGTTTAACAGGTATCAGACCAGCTTATCTGATCAGTTACAATAATCACATGTATAAAGTTTGAAGCCAGATTAAATACTGAAGGGTACATTTGATAAACAGTAAATTATATTATGATGAAGTAATCAAATTTCTTTCTATAACGACCATTGTTTAGTTCATTATCTTTACTTATCATCAAAAATCCGTATTTTTCCTTCCAACATTCTCTACAAATTTGTTGAAACATTTCAAAGTTCATATCGCTGTCAATGTGATCATCATATATTACATGTTTCATATTTGTCGCATCTTGTTTAAACATAATAATTACATTAGCATTATCTCTTATCAAATGTTTTGGAATCCGCGTGTAAGTTTGACACAAGTAAAATGAGTCTACGTTCTTATGACGACCCATACAAAAATATGCACGTATATTGTTTTGCTTTTCACATGCAACATCATCAAAAATCATAATTGAATTGCTTTTAGCTTCACTAGGAGGAACAACGTCCCCGTTTTCTGCAAATGTGTAGTATCCGATTCCTTTAATTGGTGAAATTAATTTCTTTAGGTATTCATATGTAGGTTGATATAAAGATTTTGAGTACAAGTAAATATTTTCAAACTTGAGACCATTAGGACTTTCCAGCAAACTAATCATTATCACCCCTATTCTGCGTTTCGATTACGTTCCCGTTCTCAGTTACGCTCGAATCGAAAATTGATATTCTGGAAAAAAAACTAATCGAAAGAAAAAGAAGAAGACAAGGGTATGTTTAAACCAGCTGGTTTGTTATGAAACGTATGAAACAGAAACATTAAAAATATAAAATTTTCTAAACATTTGTAATTGCTAAACTCTAAAAAATAAAATTTCATCAGTAAACAGTGAAAAATAGTCAAATAAACCCATCAGTTAAGTGCAGAAAGGAAAAAAGAGCCAGATTATAAGCAAACGCCATTTGTGGACAAACTGTTCAAGTTTGAGGAATCCTTCAGAATACTTTTAATATGCATACATATGCAAGGAATCCTTAAAATGTCATAATTTCTTCCATGCAACGTCAGTTTTTATTGGTGGCCCCATTGCGTTAAGTGCGTTTGCAACTTCATCCCAGAATGCCTGTACTTCTTCCTTGAGATGCTTATGATATCCAGACGAAATACCATCCTTCGTTCGTTCGTTCACAATTTATATAATTATACACTTTTTTAACCACTAAAACAAGAATCGAAAAATCTCCGCTTGTACATACACAACTTAGAAAAACGTAGCTACGATCGTAACGCAGAATACATACAATCGAAAAACAAATCGAATAACATGCGGGAAACGGAACGCAGAATACCAAAGTTGCCAAGCGGAGAAATTTACGATCCGAAACGCAGAATAAGGGTGAATGTTAGTTTTTCCACAATTTAAAGGATCAACTATTTCGAGCATTAATAGAATTTGGTAACAAGGAACTATGTCTTATTTTTTTTTACTGTCATTTGAACAAATATCAGCATTACGAACTAAAATATTTTTATGTTGTTTTACGAAGCACATTTTAATAACTACTTGTGTAATATGGTTGTACTTTATAACAAAAGTTTTAGTCACAAGCAAACTATTGTTGGAGAAGGTTTACTAAATAAAGCAATCAATTCTCTGCCTTTTGAATAACATCTTCCTGGATATCAGTACTGTGAACCTGGCACAAGATTACAAAAGCGTTTAGATAGAGGAGATAAAGGAATTAACTTATTGGATGCTGCTTGCAAAAATCACGATACAGCTTATTCGAAAAATAAAGACTTAAACAGCAGACATCAAGCTGACAAAATTCTTGAAAATAAGGCTTGGGAAAGAGTTCTTTCAAAAGATAGTGATCTTGCAGAAAAAACATTTTCATATATAGTCACCAACGCAATGAAAGCAAAAACTAAACTTGGTATGGGTGTTGAAGCAAAGAAAAAAATGCAGTGAAAAGACCATCACCACAAATTCGTATAAATGACAAAAAACTGGTTCATAAAACAATTAAATCAACAACAAAGATATTGAACAAGGAAAAACCACAAGATATTAATTCAGCCATTAAGATCGCTCGTAAAGCTATCAGTAAATCTCTTAAGGGGAAAAAAGCTCGTGTTGTAATACCACGTATTATAAAAGTTCCAAAAATTAGTGGATTTTTACCGCTAATTCCGATTATAACTGCTCTAGGTGCACTTGGTAGTCTAACAACTGGAGGTGCCGCTATAGGTAAAGCTGTAAATGCAACGAAAGACACAATAGGGCAATGGAGTATATTGCTGTGGGCGAAGAACTGTACCTTAAACCATATAAAAAGGGTTATGGACTTGTTTGTAAAGATCATTCAAAAAAATATTAGAAATGCTACCCAACAGACCATTATCAGAATTTGATCTAAGAACATTTTCAAGAAATATTCCACACTTTAGGGGAGTTTATATGTTGGACTCTCTACTAAAACGGACAAGGACAGTAGAATGTGGAACAATTAATTTAGATTTATCAACAGGACCAGGTACTCATTGGGTAGCATACTATAGAAACAAGGATGAAAAACAATATTTTGACAGCTTTGGAAACTTACAACCTCCTTTAGAATTAATCAAATATCTAGGTAGATATATTGAATATAACTACAATCAATATCAACACTTTCATACATTTAATTGTGGTCATTTATGTTTAAAATTTCTTTATGAAGCAACTAAGGAGTTGAAATAAAACACAAGCATATATTTGTACATTTTAAAAAATTCTTTCGTTGTTTTATTATATTAGTTATAAAATATACATAATATTTTTTATTTTTACTGCCAAACAGGAGTTTGGTATCAAAAACTCGTGCATCTCGCTTTCTAAGATCAGGTTTCGCTCTCCTTTTCTGTGTAGTCGATATTTATCATTCGAAAGATCTTCTAATTCTACATTGGTTAATGCATTGCATCGGTTCAAGAGAAACATTATATGGTTTTCCAGCTCAAGTTGAACTGTTTCTCCGTACTTTGTTGTTACCCGCTTTGCACGTAGGATGTTGTGTTTGATTGAATCATCTAGATCCTTTATATGTATTAAGGTTTTTGTATTGCACGAATTAAATTTTTTCACTAGATCCATTGCGGTAGAAATTTTTCACAACTTATAGCTTTGAACTTTTTTGCAAACTAATCTCGATTTTAGCTTTCTAGATTTCTTCTAGACGACTGTAAGAACCCTAAAAGAAAATCGTTATACAATGATTTTTTTGTTTTATTTTGACAAAAGACGAAGTGAGGAAAAATTAAATCTATATAAGTATTTAAAACTAAGTAGTTGAAAAAGGATAGTGAGATGACATATATACGTATACATTTTTTTGAGTCGAATTTTAAATTATTTTTTGGATTAAAAACGCTCAGGGTTGGGTTTTTAAATTTCATAACATGCACCTTAGTGCTGGTTCAAAGTAACAGTCAAACGGATCGCAAGTAAATTTTTCTAATAAAAAGATTAAATTTAAAATAAAAAAACATGAGTCAAATAACAGACAAGATTGAGCAATTTCTAATCAACTTTGAAGGATGCCAACTACATGAACACCGGGATATGATGAAATATTTCCTAGACATGTTGGATCAAAACGAAGAAATGGGTATAATGGAAGATGAAGACGATGTCCATTTCAAGTCCTGTCCTTTGAGCCATCCGGATTGTGTGGAGGGACCAGATACCTGCCGCTGTTCGGTATATTATTTAAGAAAAATGGCAATTAGCCATTTAATTAATTCATATTATGCATTATTTCATTAAAACTAAATAATAAAAATAAAACAAGATCTTGAATGTTTTTTAATATATAATATATTTGTACAATTGTAGTTTTCTCTCTCTCTCTCAACAATAAAACAATATTTAACTTAAACATAAAACATATTTTCTATTATTACTAGATTTAACTACTTACACATAGAAATTATTTCCAAAAAAAATTAGCTGCGGTTATTCCATTGCTTCTTCCTTTTCCAGACTTGAAATTTCCCACAATAGCATATCAAGTTCGCAATCGAGATTAGTTTCCTCGATTCGAAAATGATACCATGCATATGTACTCTTATCATCACTTCTTATTTTTCTTTTGTCATCTGCATAATTTAATACTACTTTATTTATTTGATTTGTGTAAATGTTATGAATTTTTTATTTAAATATTAGCATATCATCATACACAGTCGACTTATTGAATAAGCAATTTCTATATGAAGCTATACTATAATTATTAAAAATGCATTTCTTTACTCCTTTCGATTTTTTAATATCAGTTTGATATTGCACACTAAAAGAGTACATTTTTGATCGCAATCCTACAAATTCCTTCATTACCTTTCAATTCTCATCCTTCATCATACCCAACACCCTTTTGTTTACCAGAGGAAATCCATATACATTGTCTTTTGGATAATCTGATGTATCAAACTTATGGTTGACGTCAGTTCTTATGTCAGCTTAGAAATCTTCAGTTTGGACTGTATAAATAAAAGAGTCTCTGTCCATATAGTTTAATGATAGGTTTGTCTTGAATTTGGGTTGCATGTACCCATAATGGAAATCATACATTTTCCATTCGGAAAGCTTTAATACACAAAATCCTAAATATATAGGTTTATTGTAATAGGTTTTCACTCTATTAATTTCAATCGCTACCATATTCTCTGAAAATATTGGCAAACTATGAAAATTAGGTTTAGATATCCAATCTTGAGCTCCTAAATGATTACAGTTTGTCCTATTCCAGTTCGTAACTATTCGTACATCTTTTCTCTTTTCCACATTCTCCATAGTTTTACCATATAATGCATTATTTAACAATAAAAAAAAAAATTTCAAAAACATTTTTTGCACTAGCCCTATGTTTGGTATTCAAGTCTATATAACTTTTCAACCAGGTTGATTGCTTATAGGTGAGAATTCGATGCACTTTCTTTAGAACTAGACCATACTGCAAACATTGTTTAAGAACTCTATAATGTATGACATATGTTTGTTTTGTAGAAAAATCTGCAACTAATTTATATGCTTTGTTTGCAAAATTTTTTTATTTTCTGGACAGAAATGAAGGTCATTTTGAGAGTCATGCAAATGAGAAGGATAGTCTTCGTAGACATATCCATCGCTTGAACTATCCTCTATGGTTGTCGGATCTAGATATAGCTCTTCAATTGACATCCATTTGAATCCACCATAAGGTAGATACTCAGACATTGCCCAACCGTAAAGGTTATATGCGTCTAAGTACACAATCAATTCTGAGGGCTTCTCTCTATCAAAATCAGCTAAATATTTATTGTTAGCTTTTGAATAACGATTACTACATTGTACAAGCCCACCACGTATTTCTTTGATGAAGAAATTGTGCATATCTATGTTCGTCAAAAGCTCTAATTCTATATTTGTACACTTTAGCATAGCATCCCACGATAGTCCTGGTGCAGTGTAATACTGACATGGATCTAAGTGGTAGATGTTCTTGCAAACCTTTCTAAAACTTTCAAATATATCTGCAAGTAAGAGCACATCCGTTTTTAAATATACTTCCATGTAATCTTGCAAGGTTTTGCAGCTGAAAGCATTCCAATCTTCTTTTGCATGCTCATAGTCTTCAATCGAGCACTCCTTATTATTGAGCTGGTTGAAAAAATCTCCCCTTGCTGGAAGTTCACCAACATTCAATTTTTCAAAAGAATTTAGAAAATCATAGGGAAAAACACCTTTTCTTCTCACAAGATCAAACTCTGTTTTGGTTTTGAATTGTTTTTTAATAATCTTGCTCTGAAAGATTATTGGCTAAAGATTCGAAACTATCTGGCATAAAACGAATTGTATCTAAAACTCCAAGTTCAAGGTTGTAGTTGTCGCTCATATTTCTAGATAGTGATATGTATAATTCTTTGTTGAGCGGAAGGACTTTTATATTGTCGGATTTTTTACCCAACTCTTTAACGAAAAGATGCGAGTCATAAGAAGAATAATTGTGGAAATGAACTGGTATAAAATTAGGGACTTGAAATTTTAAATTGCAAATCTTATGAACTGCGCCTCTAAATTTACCACTTATGTGGCAGTGATCTCGCACTCTATCATTGCCTAGATGTTTGCAGCAAATATGACAATTTATTGCATTTTGTAAATTATAAATTTCGAAAGGAGATAAAGCATGCATTTCCCTTTTGTTTGCTACATATTCATTATAAATATCTTCACAATCTTCAATCAAATTTTCTACAAACTTTTCTGCTGCATCCCTCCCCGTATATAATTTAAATTTATCTAAACTATCATTATGCTTACATTTAATATAATAACTATAAGCACAAGGTATGTGCTTCTTAATATAATTACTTTTATCACTTACTCTAATACTAACCTCCTGCAGTATGCATTCAAAGTCTGCATACACAACAAATGGTACATCCATTTGTCGTTGCTGGTCTTTAAACTGCAACACGGGTTTTTCCTCAGACGGTAGCTCCACAACAAATTTCCCACATTCTTCTCTATGTTATTCTAACGTCCTCTCATTGTGGGTATATTGGATGCAGCTGTTACAAAACACAAGTTTTTTGCAGTGCTTGTTAGTCTGAGATTTTAAAAGTCTGTGGAAAGAAAAAAGTTATATGAATACATATTAACATATTTACGTAAATAAATGTATATTTCTTTATACTTTGATATATTTGTTATAAGAATATAATGCTGATATCCTCCAGCATTTTCTAATAATAACAAATTAATATGTTGAGATTTTTCATTCTTAGTGTTATAGAATGGTCCAACAATTTCATTCCTTTCATCGTTGTATCCGAACACATTGACGGTAATATTTGGATTACTTTCTTCAAATATCCTGATACTCTTTAACGCCAACGGAAACTTTAAATTTTTGAAATCAAGCTCAATTCCGTTTTGCCAGTATATGCTATCAGCGCTGATGTCTGCAATGTTGTATGAGCTGCAACGTTGTGGTATTTTAATAACAGAGATATCCAGTGCAGATATTATAGCCCATTTAAAGCAGTAAATGTCATTGTTTTCAACATTTATACAGGCAGATCTACTTTTTAATTTCTACGGCGTACTTATCCAGTTCGATCCTCTCACCAAAGATATCGATTTCGAGGCGAACAATTCTAATTAAAGTCCATCCTGAATCCCGTTCTTGAAATTCAGACATTTTGTTGTGGATTTCTTGGAATTCCTTTGCTATAATTTCCTCAACATCCATCTTTGCCCGGTGAGAAATAGTACACAATTCCATGTCATCGCTTATAATTTTAATATACTCTCCAATAAGAGTAATATTAAATTTAATTATGTTGTGCACGGCAAGACTATTTTCAAGTCTTTCTTTGATGATAGGTTTATTATTCACAATAACATCTTCAAATAGAATGCAATCTTTATTTATTGGAACTTCAAATGTTGTAATATTATTTTTAAAAGCACTATTTATTATATAATATTTGCAATCATTTGGAGCTTGAGAGAATAGATCATCCGCAGAATTTAAGTTATCCATTTCTACTTCATCATTTTGTGTATTTGCCTGATCATGTGTAATAACTTAACTTATATCCATGTCTTGAGGAGAATTCTCTACGGACAAATAGCTTGGGTAATAATCAGGCAAATTATTTTGCAGCAACTGTATAGCTAAGCTATATTCAATGGGATATGGAATTTCCATAGGTGCAAAGGATACAAAGGATACGCTGGAACCTGCACTGGATATTGATACTGCACTGGATACTGATACTACACTGGATACTGATATTGCACGGGATACTGATATAGCAAATTGTTGTGGACCATTGGGTTATAGGGTTGTATGGAATGATATACATCTTGGGGTTGTACAGACTGCTGCACATTTTGGGGTTGTACGGACTGCTGCACACCTTGGGGTTGAACATGACTTTTGCAATGTTCTAAATAGCACTTTTAGTATCTGTATTGCTTATTACAACGGAAAACTGAAGAACTAATTTTTTTTTATATTTTTTATATATTTATTTATTGAAAAAAAACACTTTAATATATATATATATATATATATATATATATATATTGAAACAACTTTATAAATGCACTTATATACTGTTTTAAGTTTGTAATATTAAAAAAGTTATATTTTTTAAAACACAAGGAGTTTTGAAGCATTCACGACTTATTGGTTTTAGATACAAAAATGTACTGACTTTAGTCTTAACAAATTTTATTTACATTAGTTCGTGAAAATGTTTAGTATGGTCTAGTACGCTACATTTCAACAAAGTAGTTTTCAGTATTTGCGTAGTTAGTAACTTGTAGGTACAAAACTCGTTGGTTGCAAAATTTTAATAAAGTAGTCTTAGAAGTACATCGGGTATATGAGATGGAACTTATGCATGCCTCTACAATACAAAATGTTTAAGTGTATGAAACTGCTACGTAGACAATATTTATGTAAACAAACAGTTTGATAAGTGATATGCATAGAATACGTAGACATGCTTATGCATGTAGAGACGTTCCAAAATTTTGTGGCAAAAGAAACTGCTACGTAAACAATATTTATGTAAACAAAAATTTTGTTAAGTGATATCTACAGAGAACAGAGACATACTTGTGCATGCAGATACGTTACAAAGTTCTGAACGGAATGTGATATATACAGAGTACAGGGATATGCTTATGCATGCCTCTACGATACAAAATGTTTTCGGGAATGAAACTGCTACGTAGAAAATATTTATGTAAACAAACTTTTTGATAAGTGATATGCACAGAATACGTAGGCATGCTTATGCATGTAGAGACGTTCCAAAATTTTGTAGCAAAAGAAACTGCTACGTGGACAATATTTATATAAATGACAAACTACAAAAGTTTTGTAGCTAAACAAATTTTCAAAAGCAGAATTATTAAAATTTTAAGTTCAGCTTTTATGTGTAAAATGAAGCCCTTCACCACCATTATATCGCAGAATTCAGCGTCACCATTTGAAGTAATATCTAAGAAAAGCCAGACAGGAAGAATTGGAGAGACAGGAGATGAGGAACTTTTCCTAGAGCTGTCATCACAGCCAACATCTGCATCTGAGATATCAAATCCTTCGAATACAGAATACGATGATATGCTAACAGGCGATGAGGATCACTTTTTAGCGGTGTCTTCGCAGCCAACCACAACAGACCATCGAAGAGAGGTAGCAATCAAACCTCAAATAGAAATATTGAATGTTGAAATACTCCCAAAAATAGATATACATATTTTTCTTGCGATGTATGGAGACGATCAATTGTTGGTAGAGGCAGCGGATGTAGTAGAGGCAAATTTAAATTAAGATATAAATAAAAATATATACATAATTTGATAAATATTACATATTAATAAAAATTAAAACAATGCATATGTTTAAACAATGGTTCATTCATTCAAATGGTCAAGGGAATATTTGGGCACAAAGAATAAACGCTTATTATTTGTTTGTATGTATATGAGTAAATGAAATAAATTTGTAGATATTTATGTACGCATGAATATGTACATCTTACCACATTTCATACTGACCCACTTGCGCTAAATCCAGGAAAGCAAAAAAGCGGACTGTCATACAGACCTACCAATCGTCACACACACAGCCTGTCTGACTGGCAGACATTCCAAACGCCACTCAGAACACAAAAACATACACACTTAAACATAGCATAAATATTCATATTCTACAAAATACAGAAATCGCACTACCATCCAGATCCCCAAATAAAATCCATCGATGATCGTCATGTAAAAAATAAACAAAATATCAGTTTCAATATTTATGCAATAGCAAATTTTTTTTTCACAACGTCTTTAAGATCAGAATAATCAAATTATTTCCCCACACTCAAGCATTGCACACAAAAAAGAAATAACTGAATTGCTGGACAAAATATCTTAAGTAAACACACACCTAAATTAAAAACAAGCAAAAAATAAAAGAAGAAGGTCGACTTCCTAAACGCAAGTTGCAGTGCATTATTTAAAAAAATGCGTATGCAATGCTAAACACTTCTTAAATGCAACCTTGCGCTGCATGGAAATTTATTGCATTTTATCGGCATTTAGGAACGTCGTTATGCAACTCATACATAAAACAAATGTCAAAAACATATGGTATCAAATTGAATAAATTTTTAGAAAAATGGAGGTAGCACAAAATTATTTATCCATTTTTTTGGCAAGTGCTGAGGAATTATCTCAGGCTAAATGTACAAAAAATATTGATTTGTTGAAGAAACTTATTAAAAAGAAAAAAAAGAGGAGACAACTTTTATTAAGGGCAATAAAAATCCACAAAAGAAAAGTGATCAAAAATAAAAATTTTATGGAATGCATTGAATTAATGGATGATGACATTTTTTATTCACATTTCCGTATGCAAAGAAGCACCTTCAATGTAAGTACAAACGTATAGTGAATACATAAATCTGATTAACAATAAGTTCTCTAAAATTCTAGAAGCTGATGGCCATGATGAAACCCATGTGGACCGAGTCACCAACAGGTCGTATAGCAATTTCTCTGGAAAAAGCTTTGTATATTACAATTTGGAAGCTTGCAAATAACAATTCTTTCCGGCAAATTAGTGATAGATTTTGCGTAGGAATGGGCGCCACTTATAGAATTTTTATGAAAACACTTAAAGTCATATGTCGTTTAAAAGGAACAGTAATAAAGTTTCCTACCACAGCTGAAGAACAAAAAAAGATATCTGATGGTTTTTCGCAATGCCGTAACAACATATTTCCTTTTGTGTTAGGTTGTATAGATGGAATTCATATTCCAATATCACAACCCAAAAAGGATTCAATCAGTTTTTACAACCGAAAAGGGACGTTTTCCATCATTGCGCAGGTAATTATGACGATAACTTGTATCTTGCAACATATTTCATAAATTGGTTTTTACAGGCCGTTGCGGACAGTGAAATGAAGTTTCTGGACGTGTTTATCGGTTGTCCGGGGCGATGTCATGATGCATCAGTGTGGCAAAGAAGTCCACTTCGCAGGGCAATTGTCAGCGGGCAGTTACCCATTCCTCCAAATCACCACTTCTTAGGTGACGCAGCTTACCCTTTGGAAACATTCCTAATGGTGCCATACCGGGATAATGGATTCTTAACAAGACAACAAAGCAAATTCAATACAATTTTAAGCTCCAACAGAGTATTTGTTGAACAGGCTTTCGGTATTTTAAAGCAAAAATTTAGAATTCTAAAATTCATTGGCGTACAACTTGCTCATATACCAAAAATGATTGTTCTAGCGTGTATGATTCTACATAATCTAATAATCATCAATGAAGGAAAGCATCACTACGATTTCACAGAATTGGCCGATGAAAATCCTGCACCTACGGAAGTCAACGTTCCAACGTTGGAAAGAGATGAAGCCGTACAGAAACGAGATGCCCTAACAGCGCTGTTTTCAAGTTAAACTAGGATTTTTTATTCAAAGAAACAAATTTATTATAAAAAAGTAATAAAAGAGAACAAATTATTTTATCTTTTACTCCAGTTAACGGAAATAAAGCATAAAAAAACTAAATTGATTTCAAATCCTTGGAAACTTTTTCAATTCAATTTCTTACTATAAATATATAGAAATATGATATTTGTACTTTTATTGAGATCACTTCATTTTTCCCACGATTTTCTTAAACTATAAGGCACACAGTTTTTGTAGGTTTGTTGGGATCAATCCGCAGCATTCTTCTCAACGATTTTCTTAAATAACTCGCGCAGCTCCCTTAATTCTTTAACCTTTTCTTTTTCGATTTCTAATTTCTCACTTTCAATTTTAACCATTTTTTTACAATTTCTTCATCCTTTTTAGAATCTTTTTTAAAAATTCAAGGACGTCATTTTTCTTTCTTTTCATAGACGTTGTCGGTGTATTTTCAGTCTCCTCTCTTAATTGTGTGGTCGGACTATCTAGCAGCATATTAGTTACATCATCCAAAGAATATTCAAGCATATCTTGTGGTACATCAATACTACTACGGCTTCCAAATACTTCGTCAATTTCATCAAAAAACTCACAATTCGTGGCTGCCTCACCGGATGTATTGTTTCTTTTTTTTAAACGCTTGTAAGTCCCCATAATATTTAGGAAGCATCTAGCGATATCTTCTCTCGAAAATGGAAAGGAACTATCCACATCTTTTATTTCCCTTAAGATTGTTTCCCAAATGGTGTTTCGCTTCTTCTTCTTTCCATTAAAGTCTGATTCATGGCGAAGTCTTGTTGCAATCAATAACTTTTTGCGATCGTGGGTCCACTTTTTATCTCTAGAATATAAATTGTTTCATTATTAACAATAAATTATAAATAATTTATTAAAAACAAACAAGAAAATACTTACTCGGCCATTGCAGCTCAAATGCATACAAAATAAAAATGATGCGTGATTTTGACAGCTGATACTCATTAAAATGAGTTGCCAAACGATTAGGAACATTAGACGTTGCCAGAAAGTTGACAAATGCGTTTACGAAGTGTATGCATTGTAAATATGCATTGCAACTTGCGTTTAGGAAGTCGGCCGAAATCTCACTCCAGCAAGAAGAAACGAACCACAAACATTAAGGCATCCATTTATACAACAATTTTGAAATATTGTACTTCCTAAAAAATGTTCTGTCAGATACTAAAAATTTCTTATTTTCTATTAGGCCATAGCACACATGGACAGACAGAATTCCTACGCTCACATATGGACAGATACAAATTCCCACGCTCACATACCGACGGACATGTATTCCCAAGGTCACATATGGACAGACACAAACTCCCAAGGTCTCATATGGACGGACAAAAATTCCCACGGTCTCACGCTCACATATACAAACTCGTTTTTGGTTACTACAGCACTCCTCCACGGACCTCCCTTCACATATGGACGGACAGAAATTCCCACCGTCTCATATGGACAGACACAAACTCCCAAGGTCTCATATGGACAGACGAAAATTCCTACGGTCTCACGCTCTCATATACAAACTCCTTTTTGGTTACTACAGCACTCCTCCAAGGACCTCCCTTCACATAAGGACGGACGGAAATTCTCACCGTCTCATATAGACAGACACAAACTCCCATGGTCTCATATGGACAGACAAAAATTCCCACGCCTACCACAACATTATTTTAAAAAAAAGCAACAACAATGTGAACACCCTATTTAACCGTGGGAAAATACACACACACAAACATTGAAGTATCAAATTACAAAATAAAAACAATTAACACAAATTTGGCAATAAAAATTTCAAAATTTTAAGATTTAATTGCTGAAATTTGACAATTTTAATTGTTCTGGCACATACAGTTCCTAACTACAAATTTGGTCATATTGACTTACTTCAATAATTAGTATTTTGTCAGGGTCCACATTTGCTCCTTTTTTAAATCATTCTTGATTTTTCAGAGTATTCCTTGGATTGGTTTCACTCGTTCGTTCGGTCATTTGCAACTTAGTTACTATTCGTCATGAAAAGCTTTCTCCTACTTCGTGGAAACTAGGTAGGGTCATACAAACGTATTCAGGAACTGATTTTCACATTCGCGTCGCGGACATACGTACTGCAAACGGCATTGTGAAGCGACCAATCACCAAACTGTTCATTTTGACCAACTAAAAAATATAAAATTTATTAACTTTCATTGTTTCCTAGCAATATGGGTTCTTTATCATTATTGATGGAAGAGGTTCTGTTGGAAGAGAGCCCAGTGGCAATGGAAGTGGCCCTTCCGGCGGTGGTTCCATCGGGCAGCGTTCCCACTACAGTGGGTGTGGATCCAGCAGCGGAAACTGATACTGCGGAGGCGGTTTCAGCATCGGCGAGCCCAGTTGACATATCTGGGTTAGCAAACGCCGACAAGCTCAATACGTCTGCTGCTAAGCGGCCTAAAACTACTGCGTCGGCCTGTAGTCTTTGCAAAAAATCGCATCCCCTAGCATCTTGCTTCCGTCTCAGGCGGCTGGCCCATGAGAAGAAATTGAGGCATTTACTGATTTTGGGTAATTGCTCAAAATGCTTGGCCAGCAATCATAAAGCCAAAGACTGTGGCAGCGTGCGGAGATGTGGCAAATGTCAGGGCGATCATCACACGTTAATACACTTCCCAAAGCCGACTGAAGGCGGTGAAGGATAGATTTCCGGGGTTACATTTGGCTGACCCTACCTTCTATCATTCTGGGCAGGTGGCATTGGCTTTGGGCCCGGAATTGAGCGGGCAGATCATGACGGGCAATATCTTCGCTACCCCGTATTCACCCTTAGTACAATATACCATTTTTGGTTGAGAGATCTCCGGTGCGCCCCCAATTTAATATATATATTTAATAATAAAAAATTTTCTTTCTAAATACATGATATATATCTATTTTTATTGAATACATTCGTTATTGCAAGGTAGCCGGCAATGTTTAAGCCAAAACGTTTGACTTCTATAATTTATTCTTTACTTTGGTCATATTGACTTACTTCAATAATTAGTATTTTGTTAGAGTCCACATTTGCTCCTTTTTTAAATCATTCTTGATTTTTCGAAGTATTCCTTGGATTCTGACTAGTAAAATATCTAACGGTTTGGTTTTAGTCCTTTGTTCGGTCATTTGCTGTATTTTTTATGTATACGTTCTTACTTGTTTGTGAGCCTTTACGAAAGTGACACACACTATCGAAAACCATAAACAAATTATAAAAAGTAAAAATAAAGAAACATCTAATGAATTTGAAAACATTAATACCAGTTGTTTTTAATTTAACTTCCTTCTTTACACGCAAACATATATATGTATATATATATATATATATATATATATATATATACATATATATATATATATATATATATATTGTTACGTTTTTAGACCTTTTCGTAAAAACGGTTTTATTACTTATCCTTCAAGGATTCGTTTTATTGCATCAAATTAAAACACGGACAAATTAATTTAGAAATATAATGCGGCAACAATTTATTTATTACTTTATTTACACGAGTACTTGTACTACTCAACACTTAGCGATGTTAACACGTCTATGTCTGATATCACACTGATTATTGCTGAGTTCTGGCAGCGCCTTTATATAGCAAAAATGACGTCGTCTGGCAAACTCGCGAAAGTTCTGGGTATGGGGGTTGTATTTTACTTGGCATGTGTGTGTTTGTATGACAATGCTGACTTGTTTGATTTGCTTATGGTAACTATGTGTGTTTGAATGTATGAGTGTTCTGTGTGTTTTGCCTATGGTAACTATGAGTGGTTGTATGAATGAGTGTGTGGTTTTGTTTCTTCTACGTGTATATGGCTGTGTATACTTGTGAATCTATTTAGTTTTATTAGCAGCGAATACTTGCATACAAGATCATTAAGAACAACATCTCTTAGCATTGATGCTGCTATGTTTGTTGTTGTTGTGGTTTACTCTTATTGGCACAGCCTTGAATGATCTTGTATATTCTGGAGTATTCCATTTCCGTTAATTTGAATATTATCTATATAGTGTTTGTAACATTTTGACAACTATAGATAATATTGCCAGTGCTGCCAAGTACATATAGCCACATTGTCGTTTTATTTAAATCTATTTCTAATCTTTGTAACACTGCCGCCCACTTAAGCCTGTTCGTCCCGAATAGGCATACAATCACCTCTTCCATAGTGCGCCAATCGTTCGAGATGTACTATCTTCATTTTCGACCTTGGGCTATTGTGCTTCTGTATCCGGTATACAACGTCATTCACTCTCTTAATCACTTTATACGGGCCATCCCAGTGAATCTGTAATTTTGGGGACAATCCTTTCTTTCGTTGTGGGTTATACAGTAAAACCAATTGTCCTTCAATAAATCCCTCCGAGTTTGCTGCGCGGTCATACCTAGCCTTCATCTTGTCACTGACCATCTTGATTCTATTGCGCACGAACTCATGCAGTTCGTTTAAATCCTCCTTCTCCTGGGACGTAATAGCTCCTTCCTCTACAGTTGGCTTAACACCAAATTCCAAATCACCAGGTAGTTTTAATTCCGTCCCGAAGATAATTTTGGCTGGCGTTCTCGATGTTGAGTCGTGTACAGCTGACCTATATGCCATTAAAAATTTGGGGATGTGCTCGTCCCAATCCCTCTGATGGGTGCTTACTACTTTTCGTAGGTACTCTTCTAAGGTGCGATTGAACCTTTCTACCATGCCATCAGACTGTGGATGCAGCGGCGTCGTTCTGGTTTTCTTTATCCCATATAACTCGCACATTTCCCTGAATATGGCAGACTCGAAATTCCTTCCTTGGTCGGAATGTAATTCTATTGGGACACCATAGCGACATACCCAGTTGTTGACGCAAGCATTTACAATTGTCTTTGCTTCCTGGTTAGGTATAGCATATACCTCTGGCCATTTACTGAAATAGTCCATTACCACAAGTACATAACGATTTCCGGCTTCGGTAACGGGAAAGGGACCTGCTACATCCATTGCAATCCGCTCGAATGGTGCTCCTGAGTTGTATTGTTGCAGCTGTCCCCGGCTCCTTCTTACTGGGCCTTTGGCTGCTATGCACTGTGGGCAGTTTGCTATCCAGTCAGCTACGGCTTGTTGACATCCAACCCAATAGAAAAGCTGCTTCAGTTTCTCAAGTGTTTTTGTTACTCCAAAATGACCGCCACTGGGTCCATTATGAAACTCCTGTAAAACTTTACTTATCTTGGAGTATGGCACAACTATTAAATTTGAAGTTGTTTTGCCATCTACACTTTCCCATACGCGGTATAAACACCCTTTTATTACCTTAAGGCTGTTCCACTGAGCCCAATAAGATTTGGCGAGTGGGCTTTCAACCGAAATTTCATTCCGGGATGGTCGTCTGTCCTCTTCTTTGGCCGCAATAATTTTCCTTAGTATATCGTCGTCTCTCTGTGCCGCTGACCAGTCCTCAGCAGGGCCGATGTGCATTAGCCGAACATCCACAACGCCTTCCTTTTGCTCGGTTCTAACACAATGTTTACACTCTAAACAGCACGGTCTTCTCGAAAGAGCATCCGCATTGTTATGCTTTGTGCCCCTTCTATGCTCAATGCTGAAGTCGTAGCTCTGCAGGCGCTCAATCCACCTTGCCAGTTGCCCTTCAGGATTTTTAAATTGCAATAGCCATCGCAGTGCAGAATGATCGGTCCTTAATGTAAAGTGTTGACCATACAGGTACTTATGGTAATGTTTAATGCATTCCAATACCGCCAGAAGCTCACGTCGTGTCACACAGTAGTTCCTCTCAGGTTTTGAGAGTACACGGCTATAGTACCCTATGACCTTCTCAGTGCCATTTACTACTTGGGATAGCACACCCCCCATCAGTATCCAGCACAAATTTTTCTCCAGCTATGGGATACTCTAGCACTGGTGACGTACATAATAATTCTTTGAGCTTCTGGAAGGATTTTTCCTGTGGCTCGCCCCAATGGTATGGTCTTGACTTCTTTGTCAGCTCATGCAAGCTTGCAGCTACACTGGCAAAATTCGGCACAAAACGTCTGTAGTATGTGCAAAGGCCCAAAAAGCTGCGCAATTCATGAAGATTTTTAGGTGGATGCCAGTCCCTTACTGCTTTTATTTTATCTTCATCTGTTGAGATTCCGTCTGCTGTAACACGATGCCCCAAATACTTTACTTCTTTCTGGAACAACGCACATTTCTTCAAGCTGAGTTTCAATCCAGCTGATGATATTCGTTCGAGAACTTCTGCCATGTTTTTGAGGTGTTCATCAAAAGTTTTCCCCATCACGATTATGTCATCGAGATATACCAAGCATGTCTTCCAGTGAAGTCCTATCGGTACCTTCTCCATTAGGCGTTCAAATGTGGCCGGAGCATTGCAGAGACCAAATGGCATGACTTTGAACTGCCATATTCCGTTGCCGACACTGAAGGCAGTTTTCTCCTTGTCTTTCTCTGCGATCTCCACTTGCCAATATCCGCTTCGCAAGTCCAGCGTAGAGAACCATTTGGTACCAGCTAGCGTGTCCAAAGTGTCATCGATCCTGGGGAGCGGATAACTGTCCTTCTTGGTTATGTCATTGAGCTTCCTGTAGTCTACGCAGAATCTAGTACTGCCATCTTTCTTTTTAACTAAGACTACAGGCGAACTCCAAGGACCAGAAGATGGCTCAATTACGCCATCACGCTCCATTTCACTTACAAGCTCTTTTACTTTGTCTCGCTTTGCTAGGGGTACGCTTCTGGGTGGCTGTTTAATCGGCCTAGCTTCGCCTGTGTTAATTTCATGTTTAACCAATGCAGTTCTACCCTGGCTTTGGCTTCCCATGGCGAAGATACTGGCATGCCTTTTTAGTAACTGCTTGGCTTTATTTTTATCTGTCGCTGATAGACCTGCTACCCATTTCTCTACGTATTCCTCAAATTGTTCACGTTCTTTTGCGGACAAATTAGTAGGCTCTATCTTCTTCTCGCAGTTTATTATTGCCTCTGCTGGAGTACACTGGCCAACATCGGAATTTTCTTTGATGACTTTTTCATGGTCTGACAAGTTAAGCACTCTTATAGGGACTATTCCTCCTTCACTAGTTCTCACTAGAGCTTTCGCTGCTATAAGCTCTCTCTTTAGATCTGCCGGTTCTACAACCCACAACCGATTGTCCTCACAATCTCCCTTTATCCGCGCCCATATGACTGTTTCAGACTGCGGTGGTATTGTCTGACTCTCAATAGCAAATACTCTTGTTAATTGCGGTTTGTTGTCATATCCAACATCAAGGGGTATTTCCACATTACGCCAAATCATCAGCTGTAGTCCCATATGTAGATTAATGCCATGATTAATCATAAAATCGGCTCCAATAATAACCTCATCGACAATATCGGCAACAATAAAAACATGTCTCATGCTGATGTTGGCTATAGTCACCTTCACTTCAATCTTACCATAGACAGTGGCAGGCTCTCCAGTAGCTGTACGTAGCCGAATATTGCTTAACCGCTCGCATTTCCCCTTTACTATATCGGGCCCTATTATTGACTGCGATGCCCCTGTGTCTATGGTAAGTACGTGCTTTTCCCCGTTGATGTGTCCGGACGCAGTGAGGTTGCTGTTTTTCTGCTGCATCACTGATATGGAGATTGTGGGGCCCTCGTTTGTGAGAGCTAGCTCTTGCCCCTCAGTGCTAGCTCGTTTTAGTTTAACGGGGACTCTTGTGATGTTGTTTGGTTCTCCCGTTTGCTGTTTCTTGGTGGTGAAACAGATCTACCTCTCTTCTTTGGTGCTTTGCAGCTGCGCTGAAAATGACCGATCATTCCGCAGTTAAAGCTCTTAGGCTTTTCTTTGATAGCCTTCTCTGCCAGCAGTTGTCGCATTGCCTCCTTAACGCTAGCCACTAGGTTGTTATCCTCCTCAGACAAAACCTCCACATTCCGCACTTTACATATCTGTGGCTTGAAAACCATCCTGGCAGTCTCTTGGGCCAGCGCAAATGGCACAGTTTCAGCGAAAGTGGATTTCTGCGTAGCGCACACCGCCAGTTTAACATCAGAGTCGCGAATGCCGTTAACGAAAGCCTCAGTCTTAAAATGGTCCAGGAACGGGTGACTCTCGCCTGGATATGTGAGCTGCACTAAACGCTCGATTTCCATTGCGAAATCTTGTAGAGATTCGTTAGGCTTCTGAACTCTACATCGCAATTCCATTCTATATAAATCGCGCTTGTGCTCACCACCATACTTGCGCTGCAATGCTGCCATTATTTCATTGTAGTTGTTTCTGCAGCTTACTGGCACAGTCTCAAGTACCTCTGCGGCTGTACCCTTTAAGGACAAAATCAGCTCTATGGCCTTTTCTTCAGCATCCCATCCATTTCTGCTAGCAACCGTCTCGAACTGGAATTTGAAGATGCTTAATGGTACGCTGCCGTCGAAGCATGGCGCTTTTATCCGCGCAGAAACTTCCGCAACTGCTCGTACTGGCCCGCCACTACACTCCAGGTTATGCATTTTGTCCTCTAGAGCATGCAATTTCTCTTCGAACTCCTTTGCATGCTGTTCCAGGCCACCGCGTTCTAGATGTTGGACTCTATCCGCCAGCTCTGAGAACTTATTCTCGATAGAATCCACCCTCCTGTTAATGGCTTCAGAAACCTCTACCAGGGTCTCGTTCATGGCTTTATTTGACTCCTGTATTTCGGCTACCAGTTTTTCCTGCATCTTCTGATTTTCGGCTACAACCTTTTCCTTCATCTGCTGAGAATTCTGTTTTATTTCCGTTATTTCGGCAACAAGCTTGTCCTGCATCTGCTCAGAGTTTTGTTTTATTTCACTTATTTCGGCTACAAGCTTGTCACTGCTGATCCTTGATGCCTCATGCATCTGCTGAGAGTTTTGTTTTATCTCACTTATTTCGGCTACAAGCTTTTCACTGCTGATTCTTGATGCAGTTTGTGCATCACTGATTGCTTTTATCTGCTGAGAGTTCTGTTTCATTTCGATCATCATAGCAGCGAACATTGAATTTATGTCCATGCTGCTGGTCGGCGCAGGAGGGCATACCTGCACATCGTCTTTGTCCTCAAACTCGTATGTCCCGATGTCCATGCCGCGATTCTTAAACTCATCTATCAGCCTCTTCTGCAATTCAGGCTTGTTACCTGCAGTTGGCAATTCAAGCTTGCTGAGCTCCTTTTTCAGCTGTTCAACTTTTAACTCATCAAATTTCATGATTATTTATTTTAATTTTATAATGTCCTTTTTTAATGTCCTTTTATTTTCCTTTCTTAAATTGCAATGTCCTTTTAATTATTTTTGCAACCCCACACCTGACACCAATTGTTACGTTTTTAGACCTTTTCGTAAAAACGGTTTTATTACTTATCCTTCAAGGATTCGTTTTATTGCATCAAATTAAAACACGGACAAATTAATTTAGAAATATAATGCGGCAACAATTTATTTATTACTTTATTTACACGAGTACTTGTACTACTCAACACTTAGCGATGTTAACACGTCTATGTCTGATATCACACTGATTATTGCTGAGTTCTGGCAGCGCCTTTATATAGCAAAAATGACGTCGTCTGGCAACCTCGCGAAAGTTCTGGGTATGGTGGTTGTATTTTACTTGGCATGTGTGTGTTTGTATGACAATGCTGACTTGTTTGATTTGCTTATGGTAACTATGTGTGTTTGAATGTATGAGTGTTCTGTGTGTTTTGCCTATGGTAACTATGAGTGGTTGTATGAATGAGTGTGTGGTTTTGTTTCTTCTACGTGTATATGGCTGTGTATACTTGTGAATCTATTTAGTTTTATTAGCAGCGAATACTTGCATACAAGATCATTAAGAACAACATCTCTTAGCATTGATGCTGCTATGTTTGTTGTTGTTGTGGTTTACTCTTATTGGCACAGCCTTGAATGATCTTGTATATTCTGAAGTATTCCATTTCCGTTAATTTGAATATTATCTATATAGTGTTTGTAACATTTTGACAACTATAGATAATATTTCCAGTGCTGCCAAGTACATATAGCCACATTGTCGTTTTATTTAAATGTATTTCTAATCTTTGTAACAATATATATATATATATATATATATATATATATATATATATATGTATATATATATATATATATATATATATATATATATGTAAATATATATATATATATATATATATATATATATATATATGTATATATAATATGTATATGTAAATATATATATATATATATATATATATATATATATATATATTTACATACATATATATATATATATATATATATATATATATATATGTAAATATATATATATATATATATATATATATATGTAAATATATATATATATATATATATATATATATATTAATATGTAAATATATATATATATATATATATATATATATATATATATATGTAACTCAACGCTCATCGGAGTAAGACGTGTTTTTCTGTGCTCTGTATAATCCTTCAATCCTGACTTAAAACTGATAACAAATAAATTCTAATGTAAATAATTGAATTTTTGTCGTGCGTTTATTTTTGTTTTTGAGTTGTGCTAAAAAAATTTTTAAATAAAAAATACATAAAATAAAAAATAAAAAACACCGACTTTATGCTATAAAAGTAATTTATTCTATGTGATTTGTTTATTTTATGAACATTTTATTTTTGCTATATTAATATTTTTATAGGCTAATTGTTCTAATTTAGTTAAAATCTCAGAAGGACATGATGATAAATATTCCTAGGCACAAAGGAAGTCGATACAGTTCTCGGATTGTTTTTCACAATAAAATAAATAATAAATAGAAAACTGTTATCACATTCAACTAAGCCACCTAAACAGTGCTGATAAACACAATATACACATGAGCACTGAAGATGAAAGTGTAGCGACTTTCGAAAACAGATGTTCTGCTCTGCTGTGTAAGTTGAATAAAACTGATGTTGACTTCCTTTGTGCCTAGGAATATTTATCATCATGTCTTTCTGAGATTTTAACTAAATTAGAACAATTAGCCTGTAAAAATATTAATATAGCAAAAATAAAATGTTTATAAAATAAACAAATCACATACAATTTGAGCTTGGGCTTGAGCTGCAATGAAAATTGGAAAAACGTTTACATATACTTAAGTATAAAATTCAAACCAAAAAAGTTTGACTTAATGTATAATGGAACAAAAAATTCAGAAAAATGGGACATGAAGAAAATAATCAAATGGTAACATAGATATCATAACACACAAGTGTTAGCATCAGGTTGATACAGTTCTCGGATTGTTTTTCACAATAAAATTTGTGTAAATAGAAAACTGTTATCACATTCAACTAAGCCACCTAAACAGTGGTGATAAACACAATATACACATGAGAACTGAAGATGAAAGTGTAGCGACTTACGAAAACAGCTGTTCTGCTCTGCTGTATAAGTTGAATAAAACTGATGTTGACTTCCTTTGTGCCTAAGAATATTTATAATCATGTCTTTCTGAGATTTTAACTAAATTAGAACAATTAGTCTATAAAAATATTAATATAGTAAATTATTCTATTAACATACATTCATACCAACATACTCGAATATTTAACAAACAAACAATAACACTAACAATTAAATCTTTAAAGTGTCTCTTTTCTGCTTTTGTTTTCTTTGCTGAATAATGTACTGCATACATTTTTCTCAACAATAATAACAACAACCAATGATTATATACATATATGTAATTTAAAATTTTAACATTAAACAACAATAATAATCATCTTTTGTGCAAATTACAAAAATTAACGAAATATCCAACAAAAACACTCAACCAAGAAGAAAGCAAAAAATTCCGCAAATTCAAAGCAACAACTAACATAATACTTATAATTATTAATCAATAACAACAATAATCAGCAATAAATGCATATACCAGCAAACATAAATTAACTCAAAAATTTGAACTGCTCCTATTTTTATTTTTAACGTTTAAAGTAATATTTATTGATATGGCCTGTCTAGCAAAAAATTGTACCATATCAAGCGAAGATGACAGAATGATTGTCTGTTGGCTTTGCCATGAATGTTGTCATTATAAATGCTGTGGTATCTCTGGGTTAGTAGCAGAGGCTTTATCCAAGATTAATGGACTACATTGGTGTTGTGAAAGCTGCAGGAAAATAGGAGTCGACTTTTATCGTTTCTTCCAAAATACGAAATCGAAGTTTCTGGAATTACAGATTGAAGCTTCTAAGTTAAACGAACGTATTTCCGCTTATGGTAAATTGTTTGACGGTTTTAAATCGTTAGACAATCTGAAGTCTCCTCCACAAAAAAAACGTCGTAAGTCACCTAGAATCAACAACAAAGAAAAATGTGATGATCCTCCGGCTGTTTCGTGCAAACCTTCATCATCTTTAGGAACTGGTTTAAATACATGCCCTTCAATAAACACAGAATTAAATATCGCTAATTCACAGCAAAGTTATGCCGAAGCTGTCACCGAAATTAATCATACTACTATTGATCCACTACAATCACATTCGGAGGTAGGTGCTTATAGTTCGCTACGAGCAGTGCCTTCAAGAAAAACAATTTTAGTTTCTCGTTTGGCAAGCGATACTACTTCGGGTTCAGTTGAATCTTACGTAAAAAGTAAAATTGGGAACCATGCAGCCATCTCAATTCATAAATTCAATTTTTCTCAACTGAGATCTATATCATCTTTCAAAATTACGGTTTCTGTAGATCTTTATGATACTTTACTTGATCCGAATTTCTGGCCAAATAATACTCTTGTTCGGGAATATGTGTATAGAATCAGATCACAAAATATTGAAGTGCTGCCACAACGTCAATCTACCGCTCCAAAAAACTAAATGCAACTGCTGATTATATTTCTATTGTTTACCAAAATGTCCGTGGCTTGAGAACTAAACTATCAACTCTATATATGGAAAGCTTCAACATTTATCATCATGTCTTGGTGTTCACAGAAACATGGCTCAATGACAATTTTTTAAATACCGAAATACTTTGTAACAACTTCAATATATTTCGCCGTGATCGTGGTAACAGAACTACTGGTGGTGGTGTTCTTATTGCAGTTTCTTCTGATTTTTCTGCTGAGGTCGTCCTTATTGATTCTTCGCTTGATATAGAATTTATATCTGTAATAATAAAACTTAATCATAAAAGAGTATATGTTACGTGTTCTTATATTCCACCATCTTCCCCGCAAATTTTATATACTATGCATGCCGAAGCTATAGGATTAATCGCTCGTTCCGCTTTTGCTGGTGACTCTGTCTTTGTTTTTGGTGATTTTAACTTACCTTCCATTGCCTGGGCATATCTGCCTGAAGATAAATATTTTATTCAAACGAAGCAGAATTCGAATCATGCCGAATTTTTCAACATCTTATATGACCTTAACCTATACCAAATAAATGGAATTTTCAATAACTACAATAGATTATTAGATTTAATATTCGTCAATGATGTGACTGAGTGTTTCATTAGGCACTCATCCCCCATTACAACTCCTGAAGACTGTTACCATCCCTCAATAGAAGTAGTGGCTTCAATTCTATCAAAATCAGTTAGGCCCTCGTTTTGCAGAAATGAAATTGTCTACTCGTTCAAACATACTAACTACAATATGTTAAATGAGCTGTTCGCTGACACAAATAGGGGCAATATTTTATCGTGCTATACTGATGTTGACCAGATGACTAAAGCCTTCTATAATAAGATTTACTCCTTTATAGATTTGTGTGTTCCAAAAATAAAACCTAACAAAACAACTGGTCCACCCTGGAATAATAAACTTTTGACTCGTGCCAAAAATAAGTGCTTTAATAAATTTAAACAGTCTGGTTCCCCTGCAGACTATCTAAGGTATTCGATTAGCCGCTCTGGATACATTTCGCTTAATAAGACATGTTATGATAACTATATAAACAGAATGAAATATAATTTTAAACGTAATCCAAAGTCATTTTTCAAATTTGTCAATTCCAAGCGAAAAATAACTGGCTTTCCTTCTTGTGTGAAGTTTCAACAAATGGAATCCTGTGATGACGCCATAATAAGCAATTTATTTGCCGATTTTTTCTCGACAACTTATTCGGATGCTACCTACGACAATTCGTTTAACTATCCAGTCAGGATAACAGCCAACCAATCAACCTCTATTCAATTTATTGATATATCAACAATCTGCATGGAATTAAAACGCCTTAAATTTTCTTTCAACTTTGGTCCAGATAAAATTCCTAGCAACATTTTGATAAACTGTGCTGACAGTATTGCTGTGCCATTA
>OY776277.1:74330998-74353498 GCA_963675445.1 Linnaemya vulpina | reverse complement strand
TACAAAGAATTTCAATTTGAATAGGAAGCTTCTTACAAGCATAAGCAGAACATAAATGTAGTGAATGGCAAGTGCATTTAATATAAAAAACATCAACATCGTTTTTAAATTTCGCTTGTAAGCCATTAGCTTCTCCAGCCATCACGTTGGCACCATCGGTTGCTAACCCGATAATGTTTTCAAATGGGATATCATGATTTTTAAAAAAATCTTTTATTATGTTGTACAATGATATAGCATCTGAACTAGCAACTTCAATGAGACTTAAAAATCGATCATGAATGTTTTGCGATAGTTTGTCTATATAACGAACGCCTAAAACTAATGATTTTTTTGTAGACACGTCCGTTGTTTCGTCTAAAATTAACGAAAATTTTGTCGATTTCAATGCTGAAACTATATTGTGTTTTGCTTTACTCCCCAACGTTTCAGTTAACTGGGTAGCTTTAGTCCTGCCGCATTTTATATTTCTTGATATTTTGGAGTCAGGACAGCACTCCACTAACAAGGCTGGTAAATAGTCCATTAATACAAAAGGCAAATTGTGGCAAATGAGGAACATAACTAAAGCAAGTTCTGCGTGTTGCACTTGTTTAGCCATATTTTCTTTTTCGGGATTTGAAAAAGTGTTGATTTTTATTTGATTTTTTTTTCGCTCAACGTTTCGTATGTGAGTTCGATTAGATGTGTGTTTTTTCAAATAACTTACATGGTTTCCCAGTTTTTTTTCACATGCAATACAGTATCCACACCCGTCTTTATTTTGTAGCCAAGAAAATTTATCCGACCAAGCGGTACGGAACTTTCTTTTGGGGTTATTTTTGGACACACTACATATATATATTATATTTTTTAGTATGTATAAATTTATTACAAATTATATTAATATATTATACCTGCTTTCAGTATCACTTTCAGACGAGAATTCTTCCATTTCATCATTTGAAGTTTGCACATCGACTGCGGCATTTTTCAATAAAAATCTAAAAAAAAGAAGAAAACACCTAGTTGAATTCGCATTCAATCTATAGAAAATATGTGTATATGCAAATAAATACAAATACTTACTTATCCATCGTTTTTCATTTACTTGATTTGTGTTCAGCGTCCAAGAAAATCAAATTTTGAATTGGTAAAAAGCTGCCATTAAAAACAGGAATGAATTTTTTTAGCATGGCAGAGTTGATCATTACAACATGGAAATGAGCAGTCTACACTTAACATTACCATGACGCTAAAGTTAATGTTAGTGAATTTATGTCTAACATAAATGGCATGTAATGTACATAGAAGCGTGATTTGATAATTCATAAAAAAACAATTCTAAATTTTTGGTTGGAAAAAGTAACCAAAATGAAAATAAAATACACATGTACACATTGGAAAAAAAATTAACCAATTTTGGTTAAAAGTAACCAAAACGGCATCACTGCCTACATATTACATATGTATATGTATGTGAGTAATAAGATTTTTTCTCTTCAAATGAGTGAAAGTTGAAAAAGAAAAGGAGATCAGAATGAAAGAGATGATAATTATATATGGATGTACATGGTCATTACAGTTTTGTTTTATTCGGAAAGAAATTTGAAAACAGTTATTATTTGTTTTGCATATACTTATATATGTACGTTTTTTATGTGTTTTGTTTTTTAAGCTACAAACTTTAATTTGTTCCCGCACTTTGTTAAAAAGTCAGTGATTATTAAAAAATTTAAATTTATATACATATTCATTAGTATTAATATTTGTTATTTTTATTTTATAAAATTTTTTCATCAATACATACATATGTATGTGAATTTAGTTTTTGAATTAAAATGCCACGACCACGGACAGTATCTGGTCGAAGAGCATTGATACAAATTGTATTGAATTTAGTAATATAAGTACAATAAAAGGTCGTGTTTAATTTTTAAAATAATTTAAGCATAACATCTTTTTTAAATTTTCTTATAAAAGTTTTTAGAAGTAAGAATTAAAAATATGAATGAATATTATGTATATACTTATGCTTTACTTAACATACATGTAATTTTATGTTCTAGGTCTATAAATATAAAAATACATTTGTACATACATACATATGTATATGAATTTCTTCAATTGCGATTGACTTTTTTTAATTAAATTAGTTCTTGAATATTAATTGCGGTACTAGACGTTCCTTTACGTCTTCACACACAAACTTTAGGAATATTTAGTAACATAAAACAAAAAGGTACCAATAAAATTGAAAATAATAAATTTGGTCGAATTTCGACCATGGGGCGAACACTAGTAAAGCTAAATAGGTTCACAAATATACACAGCCATATACACGTAGAAGAAACAAAACCACACACTCATTCATCCAACCACTCATAGTTACCATTGGCAAAACACACAGAACACTCATACATTCAACCACACATAGTTAGCATAAGCAAACCAAACAAGTCAGCTTTGTCATGTATACAAACACACCCATGTCAAGTAAAAAAAAACAACCACCATACTCAGAACTTTCGTGAGGTTACCAGACGACGTCATTTTTGCTATATAAAGGCGCTGCCAGAGCTCAGCGAGAGTTAGTGTGATTTCAAATACAGACGTGTTAACATCGCTAAGTCTTGAGTAGTACAAATACTCGTGTAAACAAAGTAATAAATAAAGTGTTGCCGCATTAAATTTCTTAAAATAATTTGTCTGTGTTTTTATTTGATGCAATAAAACGAATCCTTGAAGGATAAGTAATAAAACCGTTTTTACGAAAAGGTCTAAAAACGTAACAATATATTTATATATAAACCTCGATTAACCGGCTCTTTATTAATCGGTTACATCTATTAACATGCGGTTCTTTTTATTTGTTCCCTCTATTATTCGTGTTTTACCTCTATTATCCGTGCTTTACATTTTTATCTCTAACGGTGCTTTGTATATAGGTATTATCCGTGCAACATTCATATGTTTACACAAATCTAAACCCGGTGTTTCCCCTTTTTAAGTTTAAACAAAAATGTTATGAAGTAGTTTCCAGAAACTTAAGAATTTAATTTAACTGTTGTTTTTCTTTTAAATAAGCAGAGTTGCTATAAATGTACCTATAACATACTCAGTAACCATTAGTACTGATTACTTTTGAGGCATTAGACTTGTTTGTGGCACTTGTCACAAATGACGCCCATTTTAATATATAATTTGAAAAACGTGTAAGAGGATAGAATAGAGTAAGTTCTGGAAAAAAACTATATTCTTTTTTTTGTAACTTTATTTTATATCTAATGTATATTTTTTAGATAATAAAACATACATACGAATTTGCATCAACCAGCCGATGCTATCGTTTTTAAATATTGGTTTTATTATTATTCTTTCCAAAAACGACATTTGAGTTGCTGCCGCAACATTTTTTATTATTCTATTTAATTTCTACTGGATTTGAATAAATGCTCCTTAGGAGCGGTCGATCTGTGCAATCCAAAATGTCAAATGAAAGAAACAGCCAAAAGTCGTCCCCGGCCGAGAGTGACGAGGAAAATACTATAATAGAGACGAGTGAACCATCTATTGTCGAATTAAGGGAGGAGATTCAGTCCCTGAGAAAGACCTTAAAACAATTACTGGATGCCTCCAGCCGTGATGCCTTAAAAACTACAGATTCCCCAACAGCCGTGGCTATAGAGCCACAAATGCCCATTGCAACAAACACAAAGGCCGACTTCCTAAACGCAAGTTGCAATGCATATTTACAATGCATACACTTCGTAAACGCATTTGTCAACTTTCTGGCAACGTCTAATGTTCCTAATCGTTTGGCAACTCATTTTAATGAGTATCAGCTGTCAAAATCACGCATCATTTTTATTTTGTATGCATTTGAGCTGCAATGGCCGAGTAAGTATTTTCTTGTTTGTTTTTAATAAATTATTTATAATTTATTGTTAATAATTAAACAATTTATATTCTAGAGATAAAAAGTGGACCCACGATCGCAAAAAGTTATTGATTGCAACAAGACTTCGCCATGAATCAGACTTTAATGGAAAGAAGAAGAAGCGAAACACCATTTGGGAAACAATCTTAAGGGAAATAAAAGATGTGGATAGTTCCTTTCCATTTTCGAGAGAAGATATCGCTAGATGCTTCCTAAATATTATGGGGACTTACAAGCGTATAAAAAAAAAGAAACAATACATCCGGTGAGGCAGCCACGAATTGTGAGTTTTTTGATGAAATTGACGAAGTATTTGGAAGCCGTAGTAGTATTGATGTACCACAAGATATGCTTGAATATTCTTTGGATGATGTAACTAATATGCTGCTAGATAGTCCGACCACACAATTAAGAGAGGAGACTGAAAATACACCGACAACGTCTATGAAAAGAAAGAAAAATGACGTCCTTGAATATTTAGAAAAAGATTCTAAAAAGGATGAAGAAATTGTAAAAAAAATGGTTAAAATTGAAAGTGAGAAATTAGAAATCGAAAAAGAAAAGGTTAAAGAATTAAGGGAGCTGCGCGAGTTATTTAAGAAAATCGTTGAGAAGAATGCTGCGGATTGATCCCAACAAACCTACAAAAACTGTGTGCCTTATAGTTTAAGAAAATCGTGGGAAAAATGAAGTGATCTCAATAAAAGAACAAATATCATTTTTCTATATATTTATAGTAAGAAATTGAATTGAAAAAGTTTCCAAGGATTTGAAATCAATTTAGTTTTTTTATGCTTTAGTTACGTTAACTGGAGTAAAAGATAAAATAATTTGTTCTCTTTTATTACTTTTTTATAATAAATTTGTTTCTTTGAATAAAAAATCCTAGTTTAACTTGAAAACAGCGCTGTTAGGGCATCTCGTTTCTGTACGGCTTCATCTCTTTCCAACGTTGGAAAGTTGACTTCCGTAGGTGCAGGATTTTCATCGGCCAATTCTGTGAAATCGTAGTGATGCTTTCCTTCATTGATGATTATTAGATTATGTAGAATCATACACGCTAGAACAATCATTTTTGGTATATGAGCAAGTTGTACGCCAATGAATTTTAGAATTCTAAATTTTTGCTTTAAAATACCGAAAGCCTGTTCAACAAATACTCTGTTGGAGCTTAAAATTGTATTGAATTTGCTTTGTTGTCTTGTTAAGAATCCATTATCCCGGTATGGCACCATTAGGAATGTTTCCAAAGGGTAAGCTGAGTCACCTAAGAAGTGGTGATTTGGAGGAATGGGTAACTGCCCGCTGACAATTGCCCTGCGAAGTGGACTTCTTTGCCACACTGATGCATCATGACATCGCCCCGGACAACCGATAAACACGTCCAGAAACTTCATTTCACTGTCCGCAACGGCCTGTAAAAACCAATTTATGAAATATGTTGCAAGATACAAGTTATCGTCATAATTACCTGCGCAATGATGGAAAACGTCCCTTTTCGGTTGTAAAAACTGATTGAATCCTTTTTGGGTTGTGATATTGGAATATGAATTCCATCTATACAACCTAACACAAAAGGAAATATGTTGTTACGGCATTGCGAAAAACCATCAGATATCTTTTTTTGTTCTTCAGCTGTGGTAGGAAACTTTATTACTGTTCCTTTTAAACGACATATGACTTTAAGTGTTTTCATAAAAATTCTATAAGTGGCGCCCATTCCTACGCAAAATCTATCACTAATTTGCCGGAAAGAATTGTTATTCGCAAGCTTCCAAAGCTTTTTCCAGAGAAATTGCTATACGACCTGTTGGTGACTCGGTCCACATGGGTTTCATCATGGCCATCAGCTTCTAGAATTTTAGAGAACTTATTGTTAATCAGATTTATGTATTCACTATACGTTTGTACTAACATTGAAGGTGCTTCTTTGCATACGGAAATGTGAATAAAAAATGTCATCATCCATTAATTCAATGCATTCCATAAAATTTTTATTTTTGATCACTTTTCTTTTGTGGATTTTTATTGCCCTTAATAAAAGTTGTCTCCTCTTTTTTTTCTTTTTAATAAGTTTCTTCAACAAATCAATATTTTTTGTACATTTAGCCTGAGATAATTCCTCAGCACTTGCCAAAAAAATGGATAAATAATTTTGTGCAACCTCCATTTTTCTAAAAATTTATTCAATTTGATACCATATGTTTTTGACATTTGTTTTATGTATGAGTTGCATAACGACGTTCCTAAATGCCGATAAAATGCAATAAATTTCCATGCAGCGCAAGGTTGCATTTAAGAAGTGTTTAGCATTGCATACGCATTTTTTTAAATAATGCACTGCAACTTGCGTTTAGGAAGTCGACCAAATTCTGCACCAGACGCCGCAGTAGCCTCCAATACGTATGCAATGCCGAATACAAATGCCACGCCATCATCAACAATGCCGATGCAACACCAAAATAGGAAAATAAGTGAGTACCAAATGCCATTTCAATATGACTTGCCTCCACCCTTTACTGCCACGCATTCGTACGCGTCTACACCAACATTTTTGCCATATTCTGCCGTACAACCAATTAGTACAAGCTCTATGCCCTTTTATAGCACACAAAAACATGCCCCAATATCTAGTGCTTTGCCCCATACAACCGCACAATCGTACGTGCCAACAATAGCCGCCACTCCTTTCTTGCCAACCCAGTCGCGAATGACCCCAATAACCACGAATTTTCCAACATATATGTCAGCTGCGTCAGCAAATATGCCCCATGGACAATCTACTAACAATAGTCACCAATTCCGTAAGCTCCTTGACTTGCCCCAGTTTTCTGGCCAATGTTTATCGTAGCTTATAAAGAAACCACAACAAATTATAATTATTCAAAATTAGAAAATTTAATGCGCCTGCAAAAATCATTAGTAGGAGACGCTAGAGCCAAAGTGGAATCTTTCCTAATTCATCCCGACAGCGTAGATACGGTCATAAAAACGCTCGAGTTTCACTACGGTCGTCCACAGGTATTAATACGTAGCCAGATTTCTAAGGCTCGTACTTTCCCATCAATATCTGAAAGGAAAATATTTGAAATAGTGAATTTCAGTACTATGGTGTCAAATTTGTCTGCATTTTTGATAAATGCAAATGCTACAGCCCACCTAAATAACCCTACACTGCTGGACGAGTTGGTCAATAAGTTGCCACTTCAGAAACACGAGGAATGGACAAAACATTCCATGAATAATCTTGGTCCATATCCCAGTGTGCACGATTTCAGTTTGTGGTTGCAGGAAGCGGCAACATATGTTTTCCTCTCCCTTGAAGCAGACACCAGTAAAAATGACGTATTCTACAACAAAAAAGATAAAATTAATCCAACCTTTATGATCGTAGCTGACGATAATAGACTTACCAAATGTCCAATGTGCCACCAAAAACATCAATTGTACCACTGCGACAAATTTAAGGGTATTCCAGCGAATGAAAGATGGAAGTTTGTCAAACAAAATCACCTTTGTTTTGGTTGTTTTCACGCCGGTCACAATTCGTTAAATTGTAAAAATAGACGACAATGTGCACAAAATAAGCAGAATTCTCAAAAATGACAGTTCATTTTTGCCCGTATCAGTTTTCGTTAACCCCTTGTTGTGAAGAGTAAAGCTATAGATGTTTTTCAGAAATCAATGTGAGTGAAGAGATGAACACACATTAAAAAAGATAAACAAACAAATTGGAAATAAAATTTTGTTTTGATAAAATTTTATTTTGTGGATAAAATATTTCGTGTTATTAAAAAAGTTATGTGTTTTCGTGATAATTTGCATCTGCAAACATACATTTATATATTTTTATCATTGTATTAACATCGTGTGTGGTGTGGAAAATAAGAAATTATAATCCTTAGCGATGGTTTTCGAAAAACAGTTCCAGACTCACAAAAGTGAAGTGATTCTGAATAGTGGAATAGTCTGTGAAGGTGCAGTTTCATGGCAGCAAGACGAATTATAGTTAGAAGTAGTTTGCCACATTGCTAATGATGTTGTTTATCTGCCATAGGTGATGACGGCAAGAGAATACTTATGGTGCAGTTGCTAAACTTAGCAAAGATGCAGGCTAACAAACCATTGATTCAGAGATTCATTTGTTGTTGGATATGCAAGAAGTATGAAAAATATATAGCTAAAATATGCATATACCTTAATATTTTAAATCTCGTTCTTTACATGCAGTCGGCTTAAGACCAGTAATACTACATCAAACGCTGCAAACAGCGTTCAAGTGCTTCAAGACGGACATTGATTCAAAGAAGAATACATTTGATGCGATGGTTTTCGAAAAACTGTTCCAGACTCACAAAAGTGCAGTGATTTATTCAGAGATTCAGTTGTAGTTGGATATGCAGGAAGTATGAAAAATATATAGCTAAAATATGTATATACCTTAATATTTTAAATCTCGTTCTTTACAGACAGTCGGCTTAAGACCAGTAATACTCCATCAAACGCTGCAAACAATGCTTCAAGAGGACATTGAATTAAAGAAGAATACATTTTAAAGCAGTTTTTATTTCTTAAAAGTTTTATCAACGAAAAGTGTTTTACAAAATTAATGCTAAAGAAAACTGGTTATGAAAAAATTTATATTCATTGTTCTTAGTTATTTAATGTTTTTGTAATTCCTTTCTTAAAAAATAATAAAGTAATATGGAATTATTTATTTAAAATGTTAAATTTATTTTAAATTGACTTTATCGAAAAATTCTATACAAATCTGCGACAAAATTATTGCAAAATAAGATACATGCAATCTAAGCAAAGATTGCTCAATCACTTCAACTAATTTTCTTTTATACATATATAATATGACAAAATTATTGCAAAATAAGATACATGCAACATCTTTTAGGATAGTAGTAGTGGTAGTTATTGTCATCATTCATTTAATTCAAGTTTGTTCGGCACAAATCCGTCTGGCCAACAGTAGTATATCATTTCACGTAATAGTATCACGTTTAGCATAGATGGTATTTCTATTTAGGAAGAGACCAAAAGTATAAGAATCACTGCTTTCCTGAAGAGCCATCTCAGTATACTAATTCAGTTTTCCAATCTTGAGTAATTTCACAAACCAAATGTTGGAAGACTAATTTTCTCATAGCTACGAATCTCATGTGAAACTACTGTGCCAGGACGATGTGGTCTCGTACCACCGCCGGTAGCTGGTGCAATTATACGAACTGCCTTGTTTGCTGACAAGGTAAGAGAATAAAAAGAAATTGTTTTAATAAAGTCAAAGAATTAAAACCGAAATAAAAACATTACCTGAAATCATTAAATATATTCCAATACAACTTTTTCCAAACTATATTCATTTGAGTTCCATTTACTCTTTGGCAGAATACTGCTTTCACGAACTTTTTCCAATGCTATGTATATATTTTGTAGTCAGTATTGGAGGATTTGGCTGCGTTTTGAAACACTGGTGCAAAGCCCCATTGATCCATAATAATTTACAACTGAAAAATGAAAAAAGGATGTTTATATTCATGCATCTGCAGATCATACCATTGTTATGTGCACTTGCAAATACTGTTGGGTTGGTTTTCACAATTTCGATACAGACAAACATATACACTTTTTACAATCACTATTTTGTATTAATGTTCGAAAACTGAATACAAAATTTACTCATGCAAATACTGCTTGTTCTGAATCAACTCCAAGCACTATCTGCCACTCACAATTTTCCGGAAGATGCTTATATCTATCACACACTTACCTTTTCGGATTCTTCGGGAACCTATGGAGTTTCTGAATATCTTCGCGACCCATAATACATTTGCGGCTCCTGAAATATAGGTTTTGTTTTATTTTTCTTCATAAATTTTACGATGATTATTACTTACATTATTTCTAAAATTTTTTCAGCACAGGTTATATTTGAAGAAAAATGCCACTTAAAAAGCTAGGATTATACTCAACAAAATACACTTATCTTTATCACAGAATAGCAATCTTTATCACTTTGCTATTTTCAAACATAATAAATTCAAGTAAAGTTTAGAAAAAAGCGCAAATTTCTTAATTTTAATAAAATTAAACGCCTTTTGCTTGCAAAAATATTTTTTAACCCATAAATTTTTGACGTTTAACCGGTGAATTGAAAAGAGATAGAATTATAAAAAGCTATATCATACTGTCCTTCACCAAATGAGGGGTTAAAAAGGTATTGCCATTAGGGATGCCATTTATGAAAATACGATCTGGCCGGATTGGCGTGTCCTATCTGTATAACCTGTGACAATGTGGACTACAAAAATGTCCAAAATATCACAACCGACTACTACATGAAGAAAATAGATTCAACAAAAATGAAAACAACACAGACAAACGTGAAGCTAACAACACAAATAGTATTTATGTTGTACGTGAAGGTAACAAACCCACAAGCACAATCAACAGGGATGATAATAATGGGTCAGTAAATACTATTGTAGAAGATTGTTTTAGAAATGAAACTTTATTTAAATATTTGCCGGTAATAATATCAGGCCCGAAAGGAACAATGAAAATTATGGCCTTTATTGATGAAGGTTCCAAAATAACTCTTTTAGAAAACGAGGTCGCAAATGCAGTTGGGTTGAAAGGTACTTCAGCTGACTTACGCCTTAGTTGGATAGGTGGCAAAACAACCAATGAAACGTCAAGAAGGGTAAATTTGGAGATCAGCGGTGTAAGTAAAAATCATCTCGGATTCCAAATTAAAAACGTGTTTACTACATTGAATTTAAAGTTGCCTCCACAAAGTTTACAATTTGATAACTTTAAAAATAAATTCCCCATTTTAAATGAGATCGATATTGAGGATTATAATAATGCTCGGCCAAAACTTTTAATAGGTCTACCCCATATAAATCTCGTTCGCCCATCTAAAGTTTTAAACTTAGATGGATGTTTTGCCTTACATCAAACGGCTTTGGGTAACGTTGTTTTTGGATCAAATGAAAACTCAACTGAAGCCACAGTTTGTAAAATTGATGTAGATATTTTAGATAGTATTCAAAAGCAAGTTTCGGATTACTTCACTTTGGAGAATTTGGGGATCAAGCTAGTTCAACCAGTGGCTTCACATGATGACAGGCGAGCAGAAGAAATACTTCGTAGTACCACGATAAAAAAGGGGTCCCAATATGAAACTGGGCTTCTATGGAAATTTGACAACTTTGGAGCTAAAGAAAGTTATCCAATGGCGTTGAAACGTTTGAATAACATGAAAGCCAAAATGGATAAGGACGAAAGCTTAGCTGAGTGGTATAGAAGTAAAATAAAAGAATATCTAGATAAATCGTACGCCAGGAAATTAACAAAGGAAGAAACTGCAATTAAAAATAGCCGCACTTGGTATTTACCACATTTTGTTGTTACAAACGTAAATAAAGGGAACAAAAGACGCCTTGTTTTCGACGCTGCCGCGTGTGTTGACGGTGAATCCTTTAATTCAAGGTTGATGAAAGGTCCTGATAAATACCAACCGAAGTCATTACTGTCAATATTGTTTCGTTTTCGGCAAAAAGAGATAGGCGTTTGTGCTGATATTCGAGAAATGTTCCACCGTGTGAGAATACGCGAAGAAGATCAAATGGCTCAACGCTTTCTTTGGAGAGATGGACAGTCTAATGAGCAGCTTGATGAATACGTTATGGAGGTTATGATCTTCGGGTCCATCAGCTCTCCATGCTCGGCCCAATATGTAAAAAATCTCAATGCAGAGATTTATAAGGATTCCCACCCAAAGGCATACAGGGCAATCGTTGACAGCCACTACGTAGACGATTATGTCGACAGTTTTAGTAGCGTTGGCGAGGCTGTTGTCACGAGAGACGTAGTTAATATTCAATATCAAGCCGGTTTCGAACTTAGAGGTTTTGTATCCAATTCGAGAGAAGTTCTAGCTGCTCTAAATGAAGGCGAATCAGTAAAAGAAGACCTGGTCTTAGAAAAATTATTTGAAAATGAGACAGCTGCTGAGAAGGTTTTGGGAATGCTCTGGAAGCCGGCCGATGATTGTTTTTGCTTTGTTTTAAAATTCAGTAGAGTTCCAGAGGCCGTTTTGAGGGGAGATCGAAAGCCAACGAAAAGTAAGATGTTGAGCCTGACAATGTCGATTTTTGATCCCTTTGGTTTTTTAGCAAACGTGGTTATTAAATCTAAAATCCTGTTACAAGAATTGTGGAGGACAAAAATTACCTGGGATTCACCTATTCCTGATGAAATATATGAAAAATGGTACGAGTGGTACAAGAGCCTGTATGAAATACATGAAGTAAAAATACCAAGGTGTTATGGGCGAAATCTCTTTCGTAGTGAAGCAGTTGAACTGCACATTTTTGCGGATGCCAGTGAACAGGCTTTCGCAGCTGTAGCTTAATGGAGGGTTTTTTTCGATGGTAACGTCGATGTAGTTTTTGTTGCAGGAAAGTCGAGATGTGCGCCCCTAAAACCACTTTCCATCCCACGACTCGAGCTACAGGCTGCAGCGCTTGCCGTGAGATTGAAGGACACGATAATATCCTGCCATGATGTAAGCCCAAAGGAAATAATATTTTGGTCGGATTCCAAAACGGTTGTCAAATGGATTCAATCAGATTCCAGAATTTATAAACAATTTGTTGCCCACCGCATCGCGGAGATTCTTGAGTCATCTGAGGTGAAACAATGGCGATGGCTGCCTGGTAGTTTGAATCCCGCTGATGAAGCCACAAAGCTACAAAATTTTTCTAAAGCATATTTAACATCCTGTTGGCTAAATGGCCCAGAATTTTTAAAAGACGAGAAGAAAGCCTGGCCGGAAGTTCCAGATGATCTTAATCAACATGAGTGTCATGCAGAGGAAAGGTCTAAATTTGTTTTTATGATAAATGAAACTTCAGTAATTCCATTTGAAAGATATTCCAGCTTTAATAAACTGGCCAGAGTAACTTGTTGGATCCGACGAGCGGTAAAAATTTTGAAGACTTATGGCGTACAAAGGGCAAAATATGGGCCACTGTTAAGTGCCAATGAAGTTAATGACGCAACACAATACCTTTGTAAAATTGTTCAACGTGACGTGTTCTGCGAGGAATATAAACAATTAAGCATGAATAAACCCGTATCAAAATCTAGCCCGATCTTTAAACTTACTCCCTTTTTGGACGCTGATGGTGTAATACGTTTATCAGGCCGTATAAATAATGCCACATGCGTTGACCGCAGTACGAAGGAGCCCATTATCTTGCCTAAAAAACATATGTTGACGACGCTCATAGTTAAACAAAACCATGAGAATTTTAAACAGCAAAACCAGGAATCAATCTGTGCTGCAATCAGACTGAAGTTTTGGATACCAAGTCTAAGACAGCTAGTAAGGACTACGAAGAGAAACTGCCAAGTTTGCAAAAACATGTTTGCTGTTCCAAAGCAACCGTTAATGGGGCAACATCCAGAGGATAGGCTTACCCCCTATGTAAGAGCGTTTTCTTATACTGGCGTTGATTATATCGGCCCGTTTTTGGTTTCCATCGGCAGACGGAGTGAAAAGAGATGGGTATGCATTTTTACTTGCCTTACAACACGAGCAATCCATCTGGAGATAGCTAAAGATTTGTCAACCGATGTCGTGATATTGTGCATTCGAAATTTCATCAACCGAAGAGGGCTACCTGTACGAATAAGGAGTGACAGGGGCACTAATTTTGTGGGGGCAAGTAAGGAGAAATTCATTTTCGAGGAGGCAAAACTGATAAATGAGTGTGCAGGGCGCGGTATAGAATGGTTGTTTAACACTCCAGCAAATCCACAGGCAGGCGGCGTATGGGAAAGGATGGTACGTTCAGTCAAAAATGTGTTGGTTTTCACTTTAAAGGAAAAGGCTCCCCAAGTTGACACCTTTCACAGTTTGCTAATAGAAGCAGAAAATTTGATAAACTCACGGCCACTAACTCACCTTCCAATCGAGAATACTGAAGCTGAACCCTTGACACCCAACCATTTTTTGATTGGATGTCCAAATATACTGCAAACTCCTGCTGTTCCTGAAAGGGTTTGCATCAGAAAGCAATGGCAAATTTTACAGCAATTGAAACAAACCTTTTGGAAAAGGTGGATTCAGGAATATCTGCCAGAGATAACCCGTCGGACAAAGTGGCACCAAAACGTTAAACCCATCCAGATTGGTGATGTAGTGATAGTCTGTGATGACAATCAAACGCGTGGGCAGTGGAAGAGAGGCATCGTTGAGGAGGTTTACCCTGGAGCTGATGGGCAGGTTCGCTCGGCGGTGGTAAAAACCGAAACTGGCAAATTAAAAAGACAGGCATCGAAATTGGCTGTACTCGACGTAGGTGGTGTATCTCCCGGGTCGACACACGGGGGCCGGGATGTTATGAAGTAGTTTCCAGAAACTTAAGAATTTAATTTAACTGTTGTTTTTCTTTTAAATAAGCAGAGTTGCTATAAATGTACCTATAACATACTCAGTAACCATTAGTACTGATTACTTTTGAGGCATTAGACTTGTTTGTGGCACTTGTCACAAATGACGCCCATTTTAATATATAATTTGAAAAACGTGTAAGAGGATAGAATAGAGTAAGTTCTGGAAAAAAACTATATTCTTTTTTTTGTAACTTTATTTTATATCTAATGTATATTTTTTAGATAATAAAACATACATACGAATTTGCATCAACCAGCCGATGCTATCGTTTTTAAATATTGGTTTTATTATTATTCTTTCCAAAAACGACATTTGAGTTGCTGCCGCAACAAAAAATGTAATAATTTTGTGCAGACATGTAGTTTGATCAACCAAAGCATAATCAGTAAAAACCCCAATTTTAATGTTCTATATGATACCTATATGACTTTGTATTCCTTATGACGATTTGTATGTTTTGTATAAAAAGATATATATTTGAATCGAATGTTTTAACAAAATTAAACAAATTTATGTATATTGTAGTATAACCTCTATTAACAGCCCTACAAGAAATGAATGACTGAATCTAATGCATACAAAAACATTTTCACTAACACAATTAAAAATATTTTAGCCTAACAGCGTTACCATTTTTGGACTTCTCATACTTCATTTTTACGATTTGTTTTTAGTTGATCAAATATGTACTTTTTCAGTATGTACAAGTTCAATGAAGTTGCAAAAATATTTATGTATTAAACCAATTAACAAAACTTAGTTAAATTTTGCTCTAATTGTTGTTTTAAATTTTTCACGAGATTTAGGGATTTTGGGAGCATCAGAAATATATATAGGAATTAAGAAAAGTATGAGCGGCAACGCTGGATTTTACAGGCTACAATATTGTGTGCAAGGGTGAGACAATAAATTTCTCAACCTTTTGTATAGAAAAGCTTCTAAATTAAAGAAATATTTAAATAAAATATACAATATAATATAAAATTAAATAAAGTGAATTTTGAATACTAATGACATCCTTGCGTATTATTATGACCACTGATGATCATTTGGGATACGGAGAAAAGGATACTGTAAGAGGTAAATATATCTTTTGTATTATGTGCATGTTCTTTTGAAAAATTCTTAGCGGTGATACTTTATTCTTATATTTCAGCTGATGACAGTTTCCTCGCTTTCTAGGAAATGTTAGAATTAGCTGTACGGGAGATGTTAATTTCATTTTGTTGGGCGGTAATTTATTTCACAATGATGTGCCAAGCCAAAATGCATTGCACAAGTAAGTTTAGTTTTAAAGAAGAAAACAAGGTATAAAACTAAATTTATTTCCATCTTTAAATGTATGAAACTATTGACAATGTATACTCTTGGTGATCGTTGAATTTTCAAGCCATAAATGAAACGGTTAGTTAAGAGGATTTCAACCTGAATATCTCCATACGGGTATACTTGGGTTTGTTGTCTACCACGGGCTTATTTAATTATTTTGTTCCATGGACTGATATCAGTAAATTTTGTGTATTTTAAAATATAAAACAAGCATACTTGTGTGTACATAAAAACAATAAATATGTTATAAATTAATTGAAATGATGTTAAATGCGTTTTATTTCATCGAATTTGGTTAGGTCAGCATTGTTAGCAACCCCATCATCGGTGACACCATACCCGTCAAGGGTGACCGGTCAACAGTGACACCATACCCGTCAAGGATCACCGGTCAGCAGTGAAACCATACCAGTCATTAGTGAAAAATTTATATAGAACAATAACGCTACAGTAAGTAGTATGAATATATGTTCTACAGGCGATAATATACACAAGTTAGAGAGGGATGCAAGATCACACCTACACAAAAGTTTTAGTCAGTTTTTTCGTTTTAGCCTCAATAAAATCATAGACACTTTGTTCTACGTTCTGACCGAAACTTGGCAGCAGCGCCAGTCATATGACCGGCACTGTTGTTGTAGAGCGTGCATTTCGATTATATGTACACATATATATATATATATATATATATATATATATACATATATATATATATATATATATATATATATATATATACATATATATATATATATATATATATATATATATATATCTATATGTATGTATATATATATATATATATATATATATATATATATATATATCTATATATATGTATATATATATATATATATATATATATATATATATGTATATATATATATATATATATATATATATATATATATATACATATATATATATATATATATATATATACATATATATGTATACATATATATATATATATATATATATATATATATATACATACATATATATATATATATATATATATATATATATACGTACATATATATATATATATATATATATATATATATATGTACATATATATATATATATATATATATATATATATATGTACATATATATATATATATATATATATATATGTACATATATATATATATATATATATATATATATATATGTACATATATATATATATATATATATATATGTACATATATATATATATATATATATATATATATATATCAGGGATGCCCAGCTCATGAAACAATTGTTTGGAGAGAACTCACACATATTCTTATGCTCTTTCATTCAGTCGTTGATGACAAGTCGACAAGTGTCATGTTTAGCGAATGCTTTGTTGCTTTTTTTCAGTTTAACACTCAAGAAATGTTGCGCGGCCATTCAATGCCATGTTAATGCTCTTTCATTTAAGGCCGAGTCAGATAGAACTTTTTCGCTTTGCGTGACGTTTCTAACTTTAACAGAAAAGCGCAAAGCAAAAGGTGTATGACACAATAAAAACTTTGACAACACTCACGTGTTGTTTATTTACATATAAAAAAGGCTGGTAATCTTTTAATTTTATTGTAATAAAAACGAATAGAAGTTTAAAATGCTTTTGGACGATATATTGGAATTGGTTGTAATTGTGCTTCTGATGGATGAAGCATTGGAACTATTAAAAAAATGTTCAACGCATAGGTTCTGGGTGCGAAGTCTTTATCAAGATCGCGACCACACAGGACTATTCACCTCATCCATTGCATCTTTGTTTTGAAGAGCAGATGGTGCCTGGCTGCAGGACAGTCCGTCATCACCACTCCATTGGAAGTTCGAAACGGTTCTACAATGATACATACATACATATATGAAGATTAAAACTACAGCATATATCCATACACATACTAATTTCAATTTAATAAATTTTGCTTACTTTCTGGGAGCAACGTGTTTTGTCAAGAACCGCATTGCCTCCATATAACACCATTCGGTTTTTTCTTCAGCAGCGGCGCCCGACTTCACCTTACTGGCTGACATTTCACGAACAAATCGGTCGCGCAGCGATTTCCATCTAGTTTTACAGTGCTCCTCTGCTTTCAAAAGGAAAAAATAACAGACAAGGCAAAAGTTAGACTGAAAAAGGAAATACCTGACACCCCTGTTGAAGCGGCCACTGTCTGCCAAGCTCGATCTTTTAAATATTTGTTCCTAAATAGCGAAGAACTTTTGTCGAACAAACATGGGTGCATTTTCATTGCCTCGATAAGTTTTTCTTCCATTATTTAATAACTAAAACTGTAAGAAATATATGTATTTTTAACCATTTATTACAGAAGCTGCACATACATATGTACTTATTTACCTGGTTTTTGAATGTTTTTATTTATGCATGTTTTCTTGATATATTCACTTGAAATAAAACTTTCATACGCACATTAAAATAATTTGCTGTGTGCATAAAACAAAAAAATTATAACCTGGTTTCACTGCGTTGTTTTTTATAAGAATTTTCTATAATTTTGATCAAATCTATTTTTTTGTGCGAACTTGACAAGAAAATAAAATAAAATTATACCAGCTGATTGTCAAAGCGCGCAAAAAGATGAGAGTTGCCCAACTTTACGCTTCGCGCTACGTTAAAAGTACTTTATGTGACATGTTTCATATAGGTATGTATAATTCATCTTAAATGTCAAAGCGAAACTATAACGCAACGCGAATCAAAAGTTCTATCTGACACGGGCTTTAGTCCTCAGTGAACAAGGGATGAATGCGCATGTATGGCTGTTTTTATTATTATATGATTAGAATCGATTATTTAAGATTCACAATTGCAATCTTTTCTCTTTCGAGAAAATTGTTTGATTATTTATAATGAATTATACTAATAAGTTTTTTTTGTTTTTGTTAAACAAAATTTATGTGCAATATAACATATATATCAAATTAACATCTTTGACTTTTAGAGAGTTTATATATAATTGAGTATTTTAATTTAAAAAATTAAATTGAATTATTTTATTTAAAAATATGTACAAACATATTAATATGTTTACTTCTTAATATCAATATAATATATCTGTTTTTCAATCTGTTAAGCTGGATTCACCCATGGTTTCAGAACGAATTTCACGTTCTGAAACATATTTTTTTATATTTAGTTTGACGTTTCTATTTTAGAGAGTAAGAGAGAGCGAAAGAGAGTAACGTGTTTCGGAACCTGAATTGGTTTAATTTTAATTCACGTTCCGAAACATTGCAACTGTGCTGCCACAAAGTTTAATTTTTTTAGTAAAGTAGAACTGAAATGCCACAACATATTATATGTACATATGTATAGTACAATACAGAACTTGTTTTATACTTTTGTATGTATAACAACACATTTGTTTCATATTGTTTGTGTATATAATAAAATACGGAGCACTTGTTTTGTATTGTTTGGTAATAAAAATTATATAACTGGTGAATATTGTTATAAATAAAATTATATAAATAGTGGTATTGCCCAATTGTAAAATTCACACACATAGTTTACAAAATTATTTCTTATGGTAGCCTTGATGTTGCAGCACAAATGCGCGAAGTGGGTGAATCGCTTCAGACCATACTTTCAAAAAACTATAAATGTTGTAGAACGTCAATATTGTACTGAAACCATGGGTGAATCCAGCTTTACTAACATCATAATTTGGCTGTAAATAAATAAATCCTCTCAATTGATTTCTCTCTTACTCACTAATACACAAGAAAAAAATTTTTGTGCATCACTGATATATATATATATATATATATATATCGGTTTGAAATCCGATTCAAATAATAAGATCTGTTTCTACGACACCCCTGAATATTACAAACGAACTTCGAAGATTAAAGAATAGAACATATCAAGTTAAGTACACATTAAGCGGCTATTACATGGTACGACTTGGTCTGCCAACATGGTCTGATGAGAGAGAGAGTTTTGCTATTAGACTATCATACCAAGTCGTCAAACATCAGTATAAAAGCAAACATTGTATGGTGAGGTTTATGTTTATTATGGCGCGTGAGTTAGTCGCTGCTTTGGTAATTGAGGAATTGTTAGATGAGAAAAAGAAAAATACGAATTTGGACAAAACAATGGTTGAATAAAAGACGAAAACGATCCCACACAAATTTATTAACAGAACTGCAAACAACGGCACCTGACGATTATAAAAATTTTTTAAGAATGGATTCCGCAGCTTATAATGAATTATATGAAAAAGTTAAGCCGTTCATCGAAAAACAGAATACGAATATGCGAGATTCTATTTCTGCAAATGAACGTCTCTCGGCAATACTACATTTCCTAGCAACAGGCCAGAGTTATGCTGCATTAAAATACTCAACTTATATAAGTCAGCCATCTTTAACCCACATTGTGGTTGAAACATGTGAAAAAATAATACAAGTTCTACGAGAATATATTCATGTACGAAAAATTTTATTTACATTAGTATAAAATATGTTTTATTATTATTCATAGTCGAAATTGTAGAAGAAGTCCTGTATAGGATTGCTACTGGTATCCGTATTAGAAAACGTTTCGTCCTGTGCTATCATCGTATACTGTAAGGGATGTGATTGTGTTTGGGTTAAGTTGAAAGCAGAATTAGATACAATTTGAATCGGGCTGGGCAATGGTGTTGAAGTTGTCGATATTGAGTATTTAGATAAAGAGGTTTGTGATCGGCTACAGGTGGAAGTAAAACTTGGAAATGTGCTTTGCCTTTCAAGAGCCTTGTAGGAGTCCTCATTCAATTCTCCTAATGCTCCTCGGTACAGCGCTTCCATAATGACTCTGTTTGCAAATAATTTCTGATTCGCTTCCAAGTTCCGGCATAAAGCCTCCCATGAAGCGCTTACAGCACTAGCTTCATCCAATGGCTTTCGGCTGTTTTCGAGGCTGTCAACAGCTCTTGCTAGCAATTTGTTTCGATTCACTTGTAGTTTTTTTTTTGTGGAAGGTTTCGTTCCTGCAAAATAAAAATAAAGTTATTTTGTTCTATATCTTCCCTCATCAACAAAAAAATATTAAAATTTGTTTTTCTAACATTTTATTTCTTACAGCTTCCACGAACTAAGCACGAATGGAAGAATATTGCTGACACTTTTAATGATATGTAGAATTTTCCAAATTGCTTAGGAGCAATTGATGGAAAACATATAAACATCAAGAAACCTCCTGGGTCTGGATCGTATTATTTCAACTATAAAAAAAACACAGCATTGTTCTAATGGCATTAGTTAATGCCAATTATGAGTTTTGTTATGTTGAGGCTGGAGCAAATGGGAGGGTTTCAGATGGAGGCGTGTTCTAGTACCAAATTATGTAATTTGCTCGAACAAAATAAATTAAATATACCACCACCCAGAAAAGTGAATGGTTTTAACAAAGAACTGCCGTATGTTTTCGTGGCTGACGATGCCTTCCCTCTTAATGTAAACATTATGAAGCCATTTCGCGGAGAGAAATTAACGGCAGATCAAGAATATTTTAACCGACGCCTGTCTCGAGCAAGGAGAATTGTGGAAAATGCTTTTGGTATAATTTCTTCCCGTACTATTGACAATAATTAATTTGAGCCCAGAAAAAACAACAATAGTGTTAGCAATATGCTATTTACATAAGTTTTTACGGTCTAAGTGCCCTTCGTATTTGTGTGCTACATCTGCTGAGCTTTCCCGATCAACTGAAGGGGAGGATGTGTTCAAAAACTTGCAAAGAACAAAAACCAACAACACTGCTGCAAAAATTATTCGAAATAACTTTTCTGAATATTTTAACACAGTAAGAGGATCCTAAAGATTTAAGTTTGAAATACTTTTGTAAAATACTGTATTAAAAATAATAAAATAAATAAGAAAAATCTATTTTTAATACATAGTTTAATTTAATTTTAATTACAAACTTACCTCATAAAGCGATTCCTCTTCTTCTAACTCCAGTGAGGAAACTCCCTCCTTCTGCGTCCCTTGGTCTCTTAAAAAGTGTAACTCGTCAAAATACCATAAAGAGCTCACGTATACATCGTCAACACCAGCTCCTGACTTCTCACTTTGTTTAATTTTTTTCAACTCACGTCTATAAGAGGTACGCAAATTATTAATTTTTTTTTTAACAACTTCAATTGTTGCTTCGGGTTCAAATGTTTTTAATTTTTCAAGAAGTTTGTCATAACCCTTCTGCTTAAGAAGTTTATTGTGGTATACTTCACTTTTTACCTGCCGCAATTCTGGCAAACTTTCATATATTTCAATGAACTCTTTTAAAAAGGCGCGCTCTAAGAATGCCATGTTTACTATTCGCTTACGAAAACAATGAAATTTACGCTGAGTTTGACAGAATTGCTATTAAACGAGTATGATGGCAAACACAAAATATCAAAATTTTTTGAAAACCATCCAACCAAGTTGACAGACACGCATTTTGCACTATTACACGAGTCTGATGGTACGCCATCAGACCATGTTGGCATACCAAGTCGTGTAATAGCCGCTTTTGTGGTAATGGAAGTGTAGCGGGTTTCGAATACAGCTATTTTGCTACGCTTTATAAGTTGCATAATTAAATTTATCTTAATTTACCTTTGATGCATGAAAATAATACTTTGTAAATCCCCGTCTATCTATCTTAATTGAATTGTGACACTGAAATCATCAGCGAATATATCTCATTTTATATTTATAATTCAAAAATATGTATATACATATCTATATATATACATATATATATATATATATA
>OY776277.1:74295998-74323498 GCA_963675445.1 Linnaemya vulpina | reverse complement strand
AAAAAATACTTCATTGTTTGTCCAAACCAAAACAGGTGAAATAATAATTGACAGATGAAAGATGTTGAAAATGTAATGTAAACAGGTGAAATTTTTAATACGAATGGTCAAAGGCTCGTTTTTCGAAAAAGTTTGAGTTAAAATTTAGCTGGCCTGTTTTCTAATATGTTAATAGTACAGTTGTTCGAATTCTTAATTAAAAATTCCTGAGATAGTTAAAATTTTACAAAAATAGTTATATTTTTACTAAATTTCCGTAAGATGTCAATATTTTAGAAATGTTGATTATATGGTTATAGGAACGTTGTGTCCTGATAAACGTATACGGGGTCAGTCTCTATCATTATATATATTTTGTCTTTAAAATCTATTAGTCTGTGTCCGAAAGCGACAGATATACACTATATTATTATTATTCTTTGAGTGTTTGCAATCGTATATTATCCTTATGTATAGCAATATTTTTGTTTGTAAATATTGGATTACCTTTGGCTTCCTTTACAATGTGTTTTGAATATTTCTTTATGTTTTTGTTGCGTCCCACAGTGGATCATTTCGCGAGAAGGTGGTCAAAAATCTATAACTTTTGACCAGATTGGAATTTTGATACGAGTTTATTATTTTTTAATTTTTTTTGTTTACTAGGTGAGGCTATAGGCTTTAAATCGAGCTATTAAACTTTAAAATCAATTAATTCGGAAAATATGTATGATGGATTTTTAAAACGCATATTAAGTTTTAGCTGTTGTTTGTACAAAAGTGAAGTATTGAAACTTATTATAAAAGTTTGTTTTACACGCAACCTGATATTTTGAGTCACGTTTACAACTTATACTTCTTAAAAATTTAAAATTTTGTCAGAGAGTAACAAACTTTGGCACCTGCGAAATTTTTAATACCAAAGGTCAAAGGCTCGTTTTTATTTAATTTTAGTTAAAATTTAGTTTATTAAGTAACAACAATACAAACAAACATTCATCAAATATACTTTAGATAAAAAGGTTGTAATGAAGAAGACTTAGGTTTCTATAGAAATTGAAAATGGACATTATATGTAAACTTTTGTTATATATTAGTAAATTTAAAATTTTCAAATGTATGTACTTGAAATCTTAAAACGATATATATAACGATGTTTTGAAGAATTATTATTACTTAAACAATTTTAGTAACTTTTTTTTCTATATAGCCTTCATTTTCACCTTTTAGAAGTAGTTGAATTTTAATTTGTTTTTTTTTTTTGCTTTCTTTTTTCTTACTTTTCCCGCTGTTTCGCATATCGGGCCGAAATCTAAATCTTAACCTAATTTAAGAATATACACCATAGAACGTATTTTCGCATGATAGGGGACAATCTAAATACGTATGCCTTAAAACTATCATATTCTGGAATGGGATGCCTTAATTGACTTGATGTCTTTTGACATATAATGCAGTTTGACGATGCTTATGTGTCAGTTAAAGCTAGTGCAACTTATTCGTCAATCATTATGAGACACATTTTAAAATTTACTTCGATTTTCTTATCATCAACTGTAAATACAGCAGGTTAAAGGGCATCAACTTTATTTTTTATTTTTTGGACATCTGCAATTATGACATCTTTTGTTTCCTTTTTGAATATTAATTTTATAGGTGTGAAATACTTTGTTGATGAGGGTATTTTTATTTCGGTACATCAATTTCTGTTGCTCTGCTAGTTGATGGCTCTAACCCGGTATAGCTTTTTTTTAAGCGCAATGGAACGAAAGATACCACATATAAGTCAGCATGTGATGTATATTCAGCATTGAATTGCTTTTATTATCTTAGACCAGAAGACCCATCACATCCTCATTTAGAATTTAAAGTAATGCTGGCATTTGCAAGTTTTTTCAAGCGATCAGCATCAAGCGTATTTAACAACCGTGCGGCAGTGCGTTCAAGATCTTGCAATTTAATTTCTGCTGAAATGAAAGTTACAGGTATAACAGTTTGAGGGGGTAAACATTATTTTTTGAGAGAGACTAAGTCCCTATACTCTGGAAAAATCCCAGAATTCGTTATACTGCTTTCAGATAATTTGAAATTCAAAAATAATGCTAACACCTCTTCTGGAGTAAATTTCTTGTCTTCGTTCGGTGTAGAAATATTTTTCAAAATCCTTTTTGTGCGTCTTGGGCTTGCTTCTATTATTGCTTCAATTATCCCAATTTTCGATTTCTTATTTTACGTTTGTTGAATTTGGTGCAAAAATGATTCCTTGATGATTATTGAAAATATTTCTGCATTGATATTCTAAGTTTGCGTATTCAAGTTCTTTTACTACATTTATCAATCATTTTTGCTGGTCGACCCTGTTTCCTAGATTTGGTATTTGTAGATATAATATCGAAAACAAGTTCCTGTGACAATGGTTGCTTTCGTACATCCTTTTCTTGTTATAAGAGCATTATATATAGAGTGATATTAATCTTTTTCCAAAATATAAAATTTTTTGTTTGTGTAGTTCAATTTCTTCGGTACTTTATATTTAAAAAATTGTATATCCTGGTATATGCAATTCAATATCGTATAAATCATACTGTTTAAAGAAAATATCCACGTGATCTCTGTAGGTGTACTTACCCATAGTTGAAACTTTAATAAATAACAATTATGAAGAAATTACTTTAAATAATCTTACTCGCAAATAAACAACGAAAAATTTTGGTAAATAGGTAACATCACAATCAAGAAACGAACACGTTCACACGCGCATATACGAAGGATGAGAAGACCACAGTACAAACAATAGACAAGAACCCTTGACGTATCGTTTTTCCAGGAATATCCATTTTAATTTTTAATAGACATTTTCATTACTTTGTTAAATGAAAAATTTCTTAATAAGTTTTTAATTTTTTAACCTCTATAACTGTTTTGTTTTAAAAGATATCTAAACAAAATAAATTTTGTGTAATTGCCCAACTTGTTAGCTATACTGGAAGCAAACAAAAATGTGTACAACTTTTTTAAATTAATTTTTTTTAAATTATTTTAAAGGTCCAAATTTTCCTAAGTCCTCCCACTCAATAGAGCATAACTTATAAAATTCGTAAGAGTTCGTAAAGCAACTAGTACTATCTTATAGTCTAAACTCTCCTCTACACACATATACCCCATTGTATACCCGGCACGATCCGGCCGTGAGCACCAGAACAATTTTTCTGATACAAGGCCAAATATTTTTGGACTAAAATATATATTTCCTGTTGTGCTCAATTTTGAAGTATGTTTTTTTTCAATAGGTCTGTCTGCGTACTTTTCCAGCAGCAAATACTCAGTAACTTTTTTTGGGAGAGTAATACCAATTTTACTCTGTCGGCTGAGGATATTTCAAAAAGTACGCAGACAGCTTCCAGTGAAATTTTGCAAGAAAACAGCTGATGGGTGTGTAAACAATTGAACTAAAAAAAAGCAAAAGAATTTTAGCAGAAGTGAATTCTCGCGGTAAATTCAAAAATTATTAATTAAAGTGAACCTTAAAAAGTGTTGTAAATTAAAAAACTTGTTTATTACACTGTTATTATTTTGGTAGGATTTATACACTGTTTTATTTGTAGGATTTTTTATAAAACTTATTTTGCTTACATTGCCCAACATAGTGTCAGCTTAACAATGGATGACCTGCTTCGGGAGGAAAGATTGGTGAACCCTCAATACTGTTTGGATAGTGAAACGGAGGTCAACTCAAATAACTGAAGCGTATCTGAACGCCCGAATTCTTCGCAAGGTGGTTATTTATTATTTCATTAATTATTTTTTATTTACTTATGTATGTATATTTTTCATTGGCATATACAGAAAATCTGGATGTGAAGGCTTCATGCTTTAAGCGAAGGAAAACGTCTTTACAAGAGTACGTGGAAAATGCAGAGAAATGCGGAGATCTACAAACTATAATAAGTTATTATAGAGGAGCAGAGGACGGCAAGGGTAGAAGAAAGGAAGCAAATTATGGCAGAAAAATAACATTATTGGAATCATTGGTTCTGCTCTTAAAAGAATAGTGATTACTTTTGTTGTTTCAGTTTAATGAATATATGTAAGTGAATTATTTTATTTTATTTTATTTTTTCTTTACAGCGACCAATAAAATCGAAATAAAAATAATGCCTAAATGGCACTAAAGCCGATTACAAAATGTATACACTTAACAAACACATAAAAAATAAAAATTTAAATACATACATATTTATATATTGAAATAAAAATGTTCCTTAAAAATAATGAAATGAGTTTTGTTATCTGACGGAATTTGCATTGTTTGGCAAATCTCATCTCGCACACTATTTCCACGAGAATCCTCTTCGCCTCTTCAATTGCAACGTTTGTCAAACAAAGTTCTACTGATTCCATTGGTTCTGCCATCTCCAATCCACTTAAATCACGGCGATACTGTATATTTGGACGTTTCTAGCATGAAGTAAAATATTTTGTTTGTTATAAATGTTAAAAATCAATACAATTCTAACTACTTACCTCTGCCATTGCTAAATTTCAATTGTAATTTTTATTTCACAAAAAATTTTTTAATTTAAACAGTAAATAAAAACAGCTGTTCGCACTAGTTGCAAAATCTTGCAAGAAGAAATTTCTCCAGTAACATTTTGCAAGTTCTCTAACTTCGAACTGTCAAAAAATTCTCTTTTTGGCTCTCTCCCTGCAAGAGATTTGGAGTACGCAGACAACATTTTGCAACATTTTACATTTTGAAAAAAAAAAATTATAAATTTTGGAAAGAAATTGAAAGCAGGCTATATTGAATGCTCTTATAACAAGGAAAGGATGTACGAACGTGATCATGAATGGTTTTCAAAGGAACATGTTGTCGATATTATATCTACAAATACCAAATGTGGAAAACGGGGTCGACCAGCAAAACGAATTGATGAATGTGGTGAAAGAACTGGAAGACGCAAACTTCAGAATATCAATGAAGAAATATGTCCAATAATCATCACGGACTAATTTTTGCACCAAATTCAACCAACACAATATAAGAAATCAAAATGGGACAATTAAAGCAGTAATAGAAATAAGCCTAAGGCGCATAAAAAGGATTTTGAAATATATTCCTACACCGAATGAAGATAATAAAGAGGCTTTAGCATTATTTTTGGATTTAAAATGTATGTAATTGCAAATTTATTAGAAATAATCAAAAATTAATTTTAATGTTTATCATTTATTGTTTTGTACCCAACAGTGTTCCCCTGAAGATGAATAGCGAAGCTATTCGAAATATTGGGAAAAATAACATTAAATAAAGATTAAATAATCAAAAAATATTTAGTGTTTATTGATTTTTAAAAACCTGGCCTATAGCCGAACGATAAAACAAGAATATTATCATGATACAACAGGTAAACGATTAAACTAAATATATATATATATATATATATATATATATATATTTTTTAATAAATAATTATTTTGCAAAACATCGTTATTTTTGTCGTTTTAAAATTTCAAGTATATACATTTGACAATTTTAAATTTACAAATATATAATAAAAATTTACATATAATGTCCATTTTCAACTTATATAGAAACCTACGTCTTCTTCATCAAAACCTTTTTATCTTAAGTAAATTTGATGTTCGTATTGTTGCTACTTAATAAACTAAATTTTAACTCAAATTAAAAAAAAACGAGCCTTTGACCTTTCGTAATAAAAATTTCGGAGGGGCTAAAGTGTGGCACTCTCTGACAAAACTTCAAATTCTTTAGAAATATAAGTTGTAAGCGTGACTCAAAATATTAGATTGAGTGTAAAACAATCTTTTATAACAAGTTTCAATACTTCACTTTTGTACCAACAACAGGTAAAACTTAATATGCGTTTTAAATCCATCATACATATTTTTCGAATTAATTGATTTTAAAGGTTAATAGCTCGATTTTAAGCCTATAGCCTCATCTAGTAAACAAACAAACAAAAAACGCGTATCTAAATTCCAACCCGGTCAAAAGTTATAGTTTTTTGATTGATTGCTTTTTCAACATATTTCATTTCGATCGAGTGCAAATAGCAGTACGATCTTTCAAACCAACACAGTATTCTTTTGTGTGAGCGGACGTTCATTACACAAATGTATTATTTTTTTTTTGCGGAGATTTATTTCTTAGTGTTGCCCGAGAGGCGACGTTTAGTGTTAAAGGTATTTGTTGGACTACATGTAATTATAAAATTAAAAAAATTTTTTTACAACATTAACAGAAGTCTTTGTAGGCTTTTGTTTGGTTTGAATATGTGCACTTCGGATCCTCAAATAGAAAAATGGCTAGAGGAGCTCAAGGCGAATTAATACAGGTGACCTTGTTAGCGCAGATGATTCTCAGCTGTTTGATTCGCCTTGAGCCGTAAGAAACCAATCCTTCAAAATTTACTGACTTTTCATTCATAAATATTTTTGCGAGCAATCTAAAATTTTATGTTGAACAATTTAATGTTTGGTTGAGTAATATATGACAGTTTACTATATGATTTTCAAATAAACATCAAATATTTTTTAATTTTCAAACAAATATAATTGTTATGCACAACACAATTATAATTTTTTTTTTACAATTGTTTTTGAAGGATTGGTTTTTGAAATAAGGCGAATTGCGATAAGGTCACCTTTATCAATGCTGTCGTTCAATGGAAGAGAAATGGAGGACGATTTAGAAGAGGATTTCGATTCAGACGATAGTCTAGTTGATCCTAATTTTGAAATTGAATCTGAGGATAAAGTGGAAAATATAAACGTAAGCAATAAATAATTGCCATTTAATTCTTTCATTACAGTTCCAATTGATACATCACAAAGTAATGATCAAACTTTAGATTCTTTTATGATCAAGCCTTCCGAAACTATATTCAGCAATGCAGAGATAATTTCAAACCAGATTCATATGTGACAATAGCTGAACAGCTTCTAGCATTTAGAGGTCTAACAAAAAAAAAAAAAAAAAAAAAAACAAATTCCATGTGTGTATGTATGTATGTATATATATGTGTATATGTATGTGTAATATATAACTAATTTGTTATAAAATTGTTCATTATAATTTGTTAATGTTGAAAAAGTGTTTTTACTATATATTGTTAATGTAAAAAAAAATTATAATAATATTTATATTTTATTATATTTGAAAAACAAATATTGTGAATAATTTTTGTTATGTTTCAAAACCATTTTTCTATAAAATTTTAATAATTTTTATTTTCTTAACAAGCTGTTAACGAAATATTGAATAAAAATTAGACTAAATAAAATTTTATAAAAAACAATCACAAGCTTGATTAATTTTACAGTAATATAATATATTAAAATAGAAAAAATTTTTAATTATTCTACATTTTACGAATAGAAAACAACTTCTTTCTAAACCTTAAATCTCGAAAGATTAAATTAAAAACCAACTTAAGTCAAACTAATTAAATATCTTTGGGTCTTAAACAATTTTTATTGTAGTTACGTGTTTTTGTTTAAGAAAATATGAGTTCAAAAGCACGCAACTAACGTAACTCTTTGAAACATCAACAAACTATAACTTTTATTACAGAAATTAATAACTCGTTCTATATTTAGTAAATCTACGATATTTGATTACCAAAATTGTATTTATTTTCAAACACATAACATATTTGGTTTCTACTGATATATAATAAATATGTTAGTTACGTGGTTTTGGATTACAGCTAACAATATACAGCAACACAATGGGTTTTAATGCCCGCTTAGTTGAAATAACATTTATTATTTAGAATGTATTTTACTTACCCTTCACTTTTGTCTGCATATTTTTTCCGAGCTTCCGTAAGGTATTCAGAGCTTGTATCTAAAACAAAAATTAAGGACAACGAATGAGATGATTTTGTTATATTAGGTATAAATTTAAGAATAATTTATAGTAGAAAACAATACAGTTAAAATTAATTCAGGAATAGGAGATAATATAATAAAAAACATAAAATCGAAACAGTAACCTACTTACAATAATTTGATATCTATAATGATATGTATAAAATGTTAATTTAATTTAGATTATATAAGTATATTACGTTTAAATGATTTTTTGAACAAGAATGATCTAATTGCAGAAAGGAATAGTGTAGTTATAAATAGGAAGGCACGTTATTTTTTGCAGCATTACACCATTTAAAAATTTTTTAGAAACGACGTTCGTGTTAATCTGAATTTCCATGATGATTTTCAAACAATGCTAGATTTTAACAATTCTAGTTATATTGCATAAACAGATATTCACATTTTTGTATATTCATTTAGTAAGAGCAATTTTTTTACCTTCTTAATAAAAGTATTTTTCCCCTGAAAGTTAAAAATTAGTTTTAGTATTAAAACCATAACCATATGGATTCGCGTTCACACTACATATTTTATAAATTCAGATTTTAACAAAAAGTTTGTCCAATAAATTTAATCATATTGTTACAAAGATTAGAAATAGATTTAAATAAAGCGACAATGTAGCTATATGCACTTAGCAGCACTGCCAATTAATCTCTAGTTGCCAAAATATTACAATCCTGGTTAACACACTATAGATAATATTCAAATTAACGGAAATGGAATACTCCGGAATATACAAGATCATTCGAGGCTGTGCTAATAATAAGTGTAAATAACAACAACGGAAAACCTAGCAACATAAATGCTGAGATGTTATTCTTAATGATCTTGTATGCAAGTATTTGCTGCTAATAAAGCTAAACAGGTTCACAAGTATACACAGCCATATACACATAGCAGAAGAAGAAACAAAACCACACAACACTCGTACATACCATAGGCAAAACACACAGAACACTCATACATACAACCACACATAGTTACCATAAGCAAAACACACAAGTCAGCATTGTCATGTATACAAACACACGTATATAGCTACATGTTAAGTAAAGTACAACCAACAACAATCATGCCCAAGAAGCTTCGCGAAGTTACCAGACGACGTCATTTTCGTTATATAAAGGCGGTGCCAGAGCTCAGCGAGTTAGTGTGATTTCAAATATAGACGTGTTAACGTCGCTAAGTGTTAAGTAGTACAAATACTCGTGTAAATAAAGTAATAAATAAAGTGTTGCCGCATTATATTTCTAAAATTAATTTGTCCGTGTTTTAATTTGATGCAATAAAACGAATCCCTGAAGGATAAGTAAAAAAAACCGTTTTTACGAAAAGGTCTAAGAACGTAACAAGTGGTGTCAGAAGTGGGATTGGGAAAATAATTAAAAGGACATTGCAATTTAAAATTAAAATAAATGATCATGATATTTGAAGAGCTAAAAGTTGAACAGCTGAAAAAGGAGCTCGGTAAGCTGGAATTCCCAACTGCAGGTAACAAGGCTGAACTGCAGAAGAGGCTGATACATGAGTTTAAGAATCGCGGCATGGACATCGGGCCATACGAGTTTGAGGACAAAGACGATGTGCAGGTATGCCCTCCTGCCACTACCAGCAGCATGAACATAAATTCAATGTTCGCTGCTATGATGATCGAAATAAAACAGAACTCTCAGCAGATGCAGGAAAAGCTTGTAGCCGAAATAACTGATATAAAACAAAACTCTCAGGAGATGCAGGAGGCATCAAGGACCAGCAGTGACAAGCTTGTAGCCGAAATAACTGAAATAAAACAGAACTCTCAGCAGATGCAGGAAAAGCTTGTAGCCGAAACTCAGCAGATGCAGGAAAAACTTGTAGCCGAAATACAGGAGTCAAATAAAGCCATGAACGAGACCCTTGTAGAGGTTTCTGAAGCCATTAACAGGAGGGTGGATTCTATTAAGAATAAATTCTCAGAGCTGGAGGAGCATACAAAGGAGTTCGAAGAGAAATTGCATGCTCTAGAGGACAAAGTGCATAACCTGGAGTGTAGCGGCGGGCCAGTACGAGCAGTTGCGGAGGTTTCTGCGCGGATAAAAGCGCCATGCTTCGACGGCAGCGTACCATTAGGCATCTTCAAATTCCAGTTCGGGACGGTTGCTAGCAGAAATGGATGGGATGCTGAAGAAAAGGCCATAGAGTTGATTTTGTCCTTAAAGGGTACAGCCGCAGAGGTACTTGAGACTGTGCCAGTAAGCAGCAAAAACAACTATAATGAAATAATGGCAGCATTGCAGCGCAAGTATGGGGGTGAGCACAAGCGCGATTTATACAGAATGGAATTGCGATGTAGAGTTCAGAAACCTAACGAATCTCTACAAAATTTCGCAATGGAAATCGAGCGTTTAGTGCAGCTCACATATCCAGGCGAGAGTCACCCGTTGCTGGACCACTTTAAAACTGAGGCTTTCGTTAACGGCATTCGCGACTCTGAGGTTAAACTGGCGGTGTGCGCTACGCAGAAATCCATTTTCGCTGAAACTGTTTCATTTGCGCTGGCTCAAGGGACTGCAAGGATGGTTTTCAAGCCACAGATGTGTAAAGTGCGGAATGTGGAGGTTTTGTCTGAGGAGGATAACAACCTAGTTGCTAGCTTTAAGGAGGCAATGCGACAACTGCTGGCAGAAAGTGCTACCAAAGAAAAGCCTAAGTGCTTTAACTGCGGAAAGATCGGTCATTTTCAGCGCAGCTGCAAAGCACCAAGGAAGAAAAGTAGATCTGTTTCGCCACCAAGAAACAGCAAACGGGTGAACCAAACAACATCACAAGAGTCCTCGTTAAACTAAAACGAGCTAGCACTAAGGGGCAAGAGCTATCCATATCAGTGGTGCAGCAGAAAAATAGCAACCTCACTGCGTCCGGACACATCAACGGAGAAAAGCACGTATTTACCATGGACACAGGGGCATCGCAGTCAATAATAAGGCCCGATATAGTAAAGGGGAAATGCGAGCGGTTAAGCAATATACGGCTACGTACAGCTACTGGAGAGCCTGCCACTGTCTATGGTAAGATTGAAGTGAAGGTGACTATAGCCAACATCAACGTGAGACATATGTTTATTGTTGCGGATATTGTCGATGAGGTTATTACTAGAGCCGATTTTATGATTAACCATGGCATTAATCTATATATGGGACAAAAGCTGATGGTTTGGCGTAATGTGGAAATACCCCTTGATGTTGGATATGACAGCAAACCGCAAGTAAAAAAAGTATTTGCTATTGAGAGTCAGACGTTACCGCCGCAGTCTGAAACAGTCATATGGGCGCGTATGAAGGGAGATTGTGAGGACAATCGGTTGTGGGTTGTAGAACCAGCAGATCTAAAGGGAGAGCTTATAACAGCGAAAGCTCTAGTGAAAACTAGTAAAGGAGGAATAGTCGCTATAAGAGTGCTTAACTTATGAGACCATGAAAAAGTCATCAAAGAAAATTCCGATGTTGGCCAGTGTACTCCAGCAGACGCAATAATAAACTTCGAGAAGAAGATAGAGCCTACTTATTTGTCTGCAAAAGAACGTAAACAATTTGAGGAATACGTAGAGAAATGGGTCTATCAGCGACAGATAGAAATAAAGCCAAACAGTTACTAAGAAGGCATGCCAGTATCTTCGCCATGGGAAGGCAAATCCTGGGTAGAACTGCATTGGTTAAACATAAAATTAACAAAGGCGAAGCTATGGCGATTAAACAGCCACCCAGAAGCGTACCCCTAGCAAAGCGAGATAAAGTAAAAGAGCTTGTAAGTGAAATGGAGCGTAATGGCGTAATTGAGCCATCTTCTGGTCCTTGGAGTTCGCCTGTAGTCTTAGTTAAAAAGAAAGATGGCAGTACTAGATTCTGCGTAGACTAAAGGAAGCTCAATGACATAACCAAGAAGGACAGTTATCCGCTAGCCAGAATCGATGACACTTTGGACACGCTAACTGGTACCAAATGGTTCTCTACGCTGGATTTGCGAAGCGGATATTGGCAAGTGGAGATTGCAGAGAAAGACAAGGAGAAATCTGCCTTCAGTGTCGGTAACGGATTATGGCAGTTCAAAGTCATGCCATTTGGTCTCTGCAATGCTCCGGCCACATTTGAACGCCTAATGGAGAAGGTACTCACAGGACTTCACTGGAAGCCATGCTTGGTATATCTAGATGACATAATCGTGATGGGGAAAACTTTTGATGAACACCTCAAAAACATGGCAGAAGTTCTTCAACGAATATCATTAGCTGGATTGAAACTCAGCTTGAAGAAATGTGCATTGTTCCAGAAAGAAGTAAAGTATTTGGGGCATCGTGTTACAGCAGACGGAATCTCAACAGATGAAGATAAAATAAAAGCAGTAAGGGAATGGCATCAACCTAAAAATCTTCATGGATTGCGCAGCTTTTTGGGCCTTTGTACATACTACAGACGTTTTGTGCCGAATTTTGCCAGTGTAGCTGCAAGCCTGCATGAGTTGACAAAGAAGTCGAGACCATACCATTGGGGCGAGCCACAGGAAAATGCATTCCAGAAACTCAAAGAATTGTTATGTACGTCACCAGTGCTAGCGTATCCCATAGCTGGAGAAAAATTTGTGCTGGATACTGATGCGAGCGGTTATGGAATAGGGGGTGTGCTATCCCAAGTAGTTACTGGCACTGAGAAGGTCATAGGCTACTATGACCTCGATGGCATTTATTGGGTTGGATGCCAACAAGCCGTAGCCGACTGGATAGCAAACTGCCCACAATGCATAGCAGTCAAAGGCCCAGTAAGAAGAAGCCGGGGACAGCTGCAACAATACAACTCAGGAATTACATTCCGACAAAGGAAGGAATTTCGAGTCTGCCATATTCAGGGAAATGTGCGAGCTACATGGGATAAAGAAAACCAAAACGACGCCGTTGCATCCAGTCTCATGGCATGGTAGAAAGGTTCAATCGCACCTTAGAAGAGTACCTACGAAAAGTAGTAAGCAACCATCAGAGGGATTGAGGCGAGCACATTCCCAAATTTTTGATGGCGTATAGGTCAGCTATACACGACTCAACATCGAGAACGCCAGCCAAAATTATCTTCCGGACGGAATTAAAACTACCTGGTGATTTGGAATTTGGTCTTAAGCCAACTGTAGAAGAAGGAGCTATTACGTCTCAAGAAAAGGAGGACTTAAACGAACTGCATGAGTTCGTTCGTAATAGAATCAAGATGGTCAGTGACAAGATGAAGGCTAGGTATGACCGCGCAGCAAATTCGGAGGGATTTATGGAAGGACAATTGGTTCTACTTTATAACCCACAACGGAAGAAAGGATTGTCCCGAAAATTACAGACTCACTGGGATGGCCCGTATAAAGTGATTAAGAGAGTGAATGACGTTGTATACCGGATACAGAAGCATAATAGCCCAAGGTCAAAAATGAAGATAGTACATCTCGAACGATTGGCGCACTATGGAAGAGGTGATTGTATGGCTATTCGGGTCGAACAGGCCTAAGTGGGCGGCAGTGGTACAAAGATTAGAAATAGATTTAAATAAAACGACAATGTAGCTATATGTACTTGGCAGCACTGCCAATTAATCTCTAGTTGTCAAAATGTTACAACCCTGGTCAACACAATATAGATAATATTCAAATTAACGGAAATAGAATACTCCGGAATATACAAGATCATTCGAGGCTGTGCTAATAATAAGTGTAAATAACAACAACGGAAAACCTAGCAACATATATGCTAAGAGATGTTATTCTTAATGATCTTGTATGCAAGTATTCGCTGCTAATAAAGCTAAACAGGTTCACAAGTATACACAGCCATATACACATAGCAGAAGAAGAAACAAAACCCCACAACACACAGAACACTTATCCATACAACCACACATAGTTACCATAGGCAAAACACACAGAACACTCATACATACAACCACACATAGTTACCATAATCAAAACACACAAGTCAGCATTGTCATGTATACAAACACACGTATATAGCTACATGTGAAGTAAAGTACAACCAACAACAATCATGCCCAAGAAGCTTCGCGAAGTTACCAGACGACGTCATTTTGGCTACATAAAGGCGCTGCCAGAGCTCAGCGAGTTAGTGTGATTTCAAATATAGACGTGTTAACATCGCTAAGTGTTGAGTAGTACAAATAATCATGTTAATAATGTAATAAATAAGGTGTTGCCGCATTATATTTCTAAAATTAATTTGTCCGTGTTTTAATTTGTTGCAATAAAAAGAATCCTTGAAGGATAAGTAAAAAAAGCAGTTTTTACGAAAAGATCTAAAACTTAACAATATATTAAAAATCTCGTAGAAATTGGTATATGTTTTTAAAATTTCCTCTACATTTTATATCACTTAATGCACAAACAATACTGCCGCTGTTAGTGTTTGTATAAAATACATTTAAGTTGCAGTTGTACATTAATAAGTTGCAGTTTAAAACAAAAAATTTTTCATGTTTTATATACTTATACAAAGCAAGTAAATGCTTCAAAACCACATTGTTTCATATGAAATCATGCTAACTCTGAAAGAAAAAAAACTAATGTGGTGGATTTTCCTTCAAACATTATCAATAATTATAGCTTGGTAGTACTCAGCATAACATAAAGGGAAATAATCAAAAACAATGTTGCATTTCATACAACGAACTCAAAAATATTTAAGCATAATTATTTTGTATGCAAAAAGTATGTAGAGGCCCAACTATAATATGCTTAGGGCCATTACTACAACTTGGCGACAAAGTTGGTGGTAGTAAATGCCAACGTTAGCATAGCAAGTCGATAAAGTGGTAGGTAGCAGCTTTCCATTATTACATCTTGCCGGTAATATTAAATGTATATTTCTTATTGTGTGGCAATATCGCTAGCAATTACCGACTACTTTTGAAAGCCCTGCAAGAAAAGACTTACCAAGACTTACACATGCAAGTACAAGTTCGAAAAACTCAACACACTCACGCTTTTTTACTAACACAACCATATTTTTCGTACTTGTAGCGTACTTGCAGATCAACTTGCAAGAGATTTCAGCAGCAAGTGATTTTTTGACACTTGCAGCAAGTTAATGTCAAATATATAGACACAAAAACAAAATATATAGACACAACAAAACAAAATAAAAATGGAGCCAAAGTTAAATCAAGCGGTAATTTCAAAATTAATTAATTTATATAGATCTCATCCCATTTTGTGGGATATGAATAGTAAATTATACAGAAGAAACGATTTGAAAGCCAAATCATATGAAGAAATTGCTAACGAAATGGGAATAAGTGCTGAAAATGTAAAGAACAAAATACGGTCATTGCGTACCACCTACACCGCAGAAAAAAGGAATATGAACCACAAGAAATCCGGCTCAGGGGTGGAAGAAAACTACATCTCCACACTATAGCTCCATCATAACAAGAAAATCTATGGACAATTCTGCTGAGGTAAGTCTATTTGCAAATTTTAGAACTATGTTGAGTACTGACAGAACTATACTGAGTACTGAACATGGTAATTATTGAGGAAGCTTCTTAGTGAATATATTAATAGGGGAATTAACCTAAATACAAGATTTGATGTTTCTGGCTTATGCCGTTTGGGAATAATGAATGATATAATATAATTTTTAGGAAAGCTTACAAAACTGGATAAAATTTCATGAAGCGGATTTTGAAGAATGTAAAACCCGTAACAAACCTATTGTGGAAAAAAATGTATAAAGCTATAGAAAAAATATTAGAGCGAAACGAAAATGAGTTCACCACATTTGGTGCAAGCATTGCGCACCAGCTGCAGAGTTTGCCCATTGAAGTTGAATACGAGCTAATGAGCGATATTCAAAGTTTAATCACAAAGCGAAAAATAAGAAACGTCCGTGAGAATAATCCTTTATATTCCGAATCACCAAGCAACAGTGCGCGCATTTACAACTCTACCCCATCTGACTTAATTGGATTAGCACTTACAGAAGCTCAAATAGCCTTTGAGGAAGAATCCGAAACAGGATTTTTTTTAATTGATAATATATAATTTTATTAAGTTGATTATTATTTGGTTTGTAATGTTTTTGAAGTGTAATATAACATTTTTCCTTTTTGTTAATTAAATAGATTTAAAAAGTTTAATAAATTTGTTTTTTTCACTTGTTATTCACTATGAGTAACGTCAGGTAATTTAGGGTTAAACATGTTTAATGTTAACTTTTCCCCATTGGAAATCAACATTTCCATCCATTACCAGATATCGGGAAATTTCATTCCTTACCCTGCAAGCATATTTATACGTTTTTATATCTTGATGTCCAATTGATGAAAATGTAGGTGCATTTTCAGTTTCGAAGTCCGGTGTAGTTGGCTTTGTCTTTTTTATTAAATATGGCAAATCTTTTGGCCAATCTTCCAAAAGCGCACTCTACAACCATTCTGGCTCGACATAGTCTGTACTTATATATTTGTTGAGGAACGTTCAATTTCAAAACTCTGCTGTATGGCTTCATTAGATGCTTATCCAGGGGAAATACATCATCGCCGATGAAAAAAAAGGTATATTGTTTCCTCGACTTGAGGAAACAATATGAGTTGCCTCCTGTTTGGTATGTTTAGGTCTCCACTTACCAAAGCATTGTACAGGTAGCAATTCTGATAAATTGTGCTATCTGACGCTTTGCCAGTCGACCCAACATCAACAAATGTAAAGCGGCTGTGTGCATCGACTGCTGCAAAAAGCACGATGCTGAAAAATCCTCTAAAGTTATAAAACTGTGAACCAGTATTATATGGTGCTTTAATGAGTATGTGCTTGCCATCCAACGCCCCCATTGTATGTGGAAATTGCCATATATCGTTGAAGTCTCTTGCGATCTCTTCCCATTCTTCTTCTGTGTCTGGAAGCTGTAAAATAAAAATTTTTTTTATATTAATTGTGCGGCTGAAGAATAAACTTACTTTGAGACAAACGTTGATTAACGCATCATATATTGCGCGCAGCATCTTTGGAAGAAACAGAAATAGTACTTCTAGAAACTCTAGTCAAAAACTCTAGGGAGCTGAACGAGTCTCCCGTCGCAAGGTACCTTAACGTAATTGCTAATTTTGATCGTGCAGAGATCGCAACTCGCATGTGAGTGTTGATTTTCGTTATTTTGTTTTCCACCTGTGTAAATATTTCAGACTTTTTTAAAACTAAAAAGCATAAATACAAACATGTTTACTTACCAGTTTTAAAATTTCTTCAAATTGTACTATGGTCAAGCGGCAAAAATTTTTGAAATCGGTGTCGTCATCTTCCCACAGCAGATCTATTAACAAATGTGCTTCGAAGTTTAGATCGCACCTTTTTATTAGTAGAGGTTTTACCCAATACCTTCTCGTTATGTCTTTTTTTTTTTTTCTTTTTCAGTTTTCTCACATAATTTTTTTCAAATTTTATAATAAACCAATTTTTTTTAGTTGATTTGCCTTCGACATCTTAAAAATTAACTTTCACTTGACTGTGTAAACTTTCATGCAACTTGCATGACATTCAGCTATTTCATCACCATTTTCGATGATAATATGTATATACAACTTCCAAGTAATTACTTGCATGTGTAAAGGCAGGGTAACCGAAACTAATACACAAAACATTTTTTCACTAACACATATGAAGCAAATTTATATGGAATTTTTGGTAACGATGTTGCCATTGTTTCTTGTAATGCATATTGTTTATTTTTTAATGGTCGTATATGAGCATATTCATTTAATTATCGTTTGAATACAAGTTTTATGAAAAGCTATTGATTATACTTTCGTTACTTATTTATTTGTGGTCTCAATAATATAGTTTGTATACAAATGAATTTACGGTATTTCGTAGGCGAATATCGCATTTGTTGTCCATTTCTAACATATATGTTAGAGTGGAACATATGTATATAGTTGCGAATGAAGTTAGTGTTTTGCAATTACACTAAATAGTTATTTAATTGAAAATTGTTAATAAAATCAATAACACAAGCTAACAAATGGCCAAAAACACCGAAGACTGTGATGTGGGGTTCAGTGGTCCACGCCAGAAACGAATTCCCAAAACAACGTACACCGCTACTCAAAATCAAGGTATATATCAATCAATTATTATAAACATTACACAGGTCTGCGACCAAAAAAACTGCATAGGATTTTTTTTACATTTTCTTACAAATTTTGACCTCCCAAAAACAGAAAAAATATTCAAATTATTATATCACATAAGTTTTTATGTATATTGCAGTATCTATGTTCATTGGTAATAAACCTATATGATTTTTATTTGATAATGGAGAAAAACAACTTGAGCTGTTGGTGAGACTGGGAATGTTTTAACATGTTGAGAGAAGTCAAGTGACGTATATCGTTTGAAACAAAGAAAAGCTCTTAGTAGACATACTGATATTCAAGTGAACAGTGCTGTTGTCTGTTAATCATGGCTACAAGGGGTTGTGTTATTTCTCCAAACAGTTTTTGTTATATCTGTGGTGAATTCACTATTAAAAGTCAGCAGACAAATATAAGTGATTTTGTAAGGAAAGTTTATTTTGCCTGCTTTAAATTAAAACTTGGTAATCAAGATAAACCATGGGCCCCGAATAAGGTGTGTAGAAGATGCGAAGAAGATCTTCGTTTGTGGTTTAAGGAAAAGAAAAATGCATTTCGATTTGGAATTCCTATGATATGGCGTGAGCAGAAAAATCACACCACTGACTGCTACTTCTGCTCAGTTGAAGTAAAGGGATTCAATTCAAAAAACAAAAGAAACATAAGTTATCCTAATCTTGACTCAGCTATACATCCAGTGCCCCATAGCTCCGAGATATCTATCCCACAGCCACCTTCCAGTTTTGATGAATACCCTAGTGAGTTGGAGGACGAAGGTACATTACCTCCTCCGGGTGAATCAAGCTCAGATTTATCTTTTGACGAAGATGGAAGGCCTCAACTATTTTCTCAAGGTGAGCTCAATGATTTAGTAAGAGATTTAGGTTTTTCAAAAGATGCAGCCGAACTCTTAGGTTCTAGATTAAAAAATAAAAACCTTTTATCACCTGGCACTTCTTTCTACTGGTACAGACACCGAAAAAAAAATTTACCCAGTTTTTCTCAAAAGAAGGAAATTTAGTTTTCTGCAATAATGTGGAAGAACGCATACATCGCTTTGATATAAAGTATGACTCATCTGAACGGCGCCTATTCATTGACTCATCTAAGACTAGCCTTAAAGCAGTATTGTTGCACAATGGAAATATTTCATTCATATGAAAGAAAATTATAACGATTTGGCCATTATCCTGGAAAAAATCAAGTATCAAGACCATCAATGGATGATTTGTGGGGACTTCAAAATACTGACAATGCTTCTTATGCTTGTGGGATACAACAACAGCAGACCAAGTCGAATACGCAGAAGACAGAAAAAAAGGCGTAAAGCAAAGAGCCCGTGGCAGCCCTAAGAAATCCACAACCAGAAACGGAGACAGACCAAAGAAAATACAAAACATCATAGCAGACGAAGACAACGCAGACGATTTTCACGGGTTCAAGAGCTCTGATGAGAACTATCAATCAGAAAATTTAATCCAAATAATAGATCCTAAGACGTGCGTAAAAGCTCTCCCTGGACCATAGGCAGATGAATGGCATAACGTAATGCTGAAAGAATATAAAACTTGCTTTAATGAAAAGTCAGACCTGGAAAATAGTTGATAGGCCAATCGGCAGAAAGGAATTCCAATCAAGATGAACACTTCGTACAAAATACCAAGTTGGTGGTACAGTAGAGTGCAGAAAGGCCAGACTTGTAGCGAAAGACTTCACTCAACATTTCGGCGTTGACTACAATGAAACTTTCGCACCAGTTGCCGGGATGAGCTCCATACGTTTCCTAATAGCAATTGCCGCTTAGCTTGGTCTACTAGTACACCAAATAGATTTTGTGAATGCTTATTTGAATGGCGTTATCGAAAAAGAAATATATATGGAAATGCCAAGTGATTTGAATCTAGTGTTAGATCATCAAAAATCGTCGAAATACAAGGACAAAGTATGTCTTCGAAAGAAGGCTATTTACGGCCTCAAGCAATCGGGAAGATTATGGTACGAGAAACTAGATCGTAAACTAAAAGATATGGGCATGAATCCATCGTAATGTGACCCCTGCGTTTACATACGTAACAACAACAATGACATCACAATAATAGCAATTTACGTCGATGATATTGTAGTAGCATCAAGTGATGAAAACGTGTTGAGAAATTTAAAAGAAGAACTGGCAAAGGCATTCGATATGAAGGACTTGGGGTGCATAAAGTTTTGCTTGGAATTGAATTCAGCCACCATATGCAAGCCGGAACGATTTGCATGTCACAATCAAAATATATTCAACACCTTTTAGAGAGGTTTGGCATGACAGACTGCAAATCCGTTTCAACACCGATGAACACAAGCGAAAAGCAAACAAATGTGCCCAAAGGGCGAAAAAAAAGGCCCAAGGCCCAAAAACTTCCGTATTAAAGTCTGATCGGATCTTTAATGTATCTGGCTGTTTCAACCAGACCCGATGTAGCACATACAGTAAGCATCCTCAGCCAATTTACCACGAATTATGGAAGGACACACTGGGTACCTGCCAAAAGAGTACTACGATACTTAAAACATACACAGAATGTTGATCTTGTGTTTTATTCGAACAACAAACCAGTAGAGGGCTACACCGACGCAGACTGGGGATCAAACATAGATGACAGAGAGTCATACACAAGGTATGTCTTTACGTTTGCAAACGCTGCCATCAGTTGGGAATCTAGAAAACAGAAAACATTAGCAGTATCTAGCACCGAGGCAGAGTACATGGCATTGCCAGATTATAATAATTAATAGATTTTTTTTTGGTTTTGAGGTTCCTTTATATTAATATTTAATATTCGATATTTCGCTAACCATTGGTTAGCATCTTCAGGAAATTATTTAGTATTGTCAAAAATTTTCTTTTGATTATATGTGTACAAATTGTTTAACAAAATATATCATAATATTACATGTTAAAATATACTAACTCTAAAATATATAAAAAGTATAAATTAGTTAATTTTAAATATTAAAACATACTAACTATAAAATGTATAAATATTTTAATTTTAATTACATTTAATAATGTAAGGAAAACGGTGTGTGTATTAATAACAATTCTTTTAATGTTCGTAATTGATATTATTAATGTAAACAGCAATTATAATTTTTTTTCTCTAAAAAATTTTAATATAATACAAGCATAACATAATAAAGTTTATTGTATATTATCTTAACATATGCATACAGCGCAAATAATTTTCAGGTATGTGACGAAAAACTATCTTTTTCAAAACTGAAATCAATCTCTAAAACGATTTAGGTGTGATGTATTTCGATCTATTTCATTTTCCATTTTTGTTTCACTTCGTATAATTATTATAGCAAAGAACAACAATATAAGCAACTGCATTTGTTTACAAATTAAACATTTCTTTAAAACACAAAAGAAAAGCAATTAAATTAAATAAAACGTATTGAAAATCAAATGCCAATTGCGTGATTGTTCAAATCCATTGGATTTGCCAGACGGAATGTATGTAAAAATATTTTTTTAAATAGTCCAGTTAATAGGAAACTATTCTTAAGGTTTCGGTCAATTCTCTTCCATTTTTAGTGTGACTATACATATATGAGTATGTCTGTAAGTTGTATTTTATTGTATCAGCAGTCTTGCGTATATTTTGGAAAATTCTCTTAGATGTAAAAGGAGCCGCTTCTACAAAATCTGCATCATTTCGTTTTATTCTACGGCTTGAAAAATTCGTGTTTGTTACCTTTTTCGCGAATTTCGCATTTTGTATTCCTTCCTCAAATACATACAGCCTACATATTTGTCTGACTATATCTTCCTTTTTATAAATATAAATCTGGTTACTTAATGGTAGATCTCCAAAAAATTAATTATTTACTTACATATGTACTTAAATTTCCATTAATTATACGTACTTCCATCTATTTACGTCATGTATTGGAGGACCTAAAATATTTAACTCCGCTGCCAGATTCTTCCACAAATTGTCTATATCTATTTTGTCACCTCTTGTAAAACCTCTATCTACATCAACATGATTTTGCATAAAATCTATTCCTGCCGAGAGTTTTTCTGACGTCTGCTAACAAGACAGTATATGCAATATATCTCATAGTAATTTAATTTTTACAAAAGTTAACCTTACTTACCATTGAAATTTTAACTAACGATATAAAAATCAGTTTATGTATGATTGTTTTAAATTCAATCTCAAGCAGATGTTATCATTTTATATCACATAGTAAAACGATAGTTTTCTGTTTGAAACAAAATGGATTTTGAAACTGATATGAGAAAACGATTCACTGATATGAGAAACGATTGTTTTGAAATCGTTTTGTTATCTTAATCGTTTTTCATCACATAATGAATAATCATCATTATCGATTTTAAATTTATACATGCATGTATGCATATGTCAAAATATTTTATATATTGTGTATATAATTTTACATAAACAAATAATTGTAATAACTTAATTTCTATGAATTAAATATCTATAGTTCTGAGCAAAATTGTCAGTATCAATCTTAAAGTTCATTTTTTCTCTAACAGGTATATTTATAATTTCTAACAAAGTTCTTCTTATAATTGCTTTATATATATAAAATATTTTGACTTATATATATAAAATAATTGTCATATATTAAGATAATATAATAAACATTATGATGTTATTCTTGTATTATGTTAAAATTTTTCATAGAAAAGTATTTTTTTTATAATTGCTTTTTACATTAATAATATCAATTACGCAACATTAAAAGAATTTTTGTTAACACACACATCGTTTCATTACATTATTATATATAAATAAATTTTATAATATTTATAAATTTTATAGTTAGTATGTTTTAATATTTAAAATTAACTAATTTATACTATTTATAAATTTTAGAATTAGTACTTTTTATATATAATATTTATGATTTATGTTGTTAAACAATTTGTACACATATAATTGAAAGGAAAATTTTTGACAATACTAAATAATTGCCTGAAGATGCTAACCGATGGTCAGCGAAATATCGAATATTAATATAAAAGAACTTCAAACTCAAACAAATCTATTAATTATTAAAAGAAAAAATGTTAAAAAAATTAGACACAAGAATCAAAATGTTTAAGGTTATAAAATACTATTTAATGAATTAGGCCGTAATTCAAGTATGAATAACTTTACTAATTTTTTTACTTAGATAGCTAGTTTCAATATTTTTTAGTTTTCGAAAGTTTTTGGATATGTATGAAAGTCAAAATACTTTTATGGATAGAAGAGAAATCATTAGCTGAGAAACGAAATAAACATATACATTACCTGTTCGTACGTTTTGTCTGTCACTATATTCAATATTTTCACTTTGTTGTCGCCAATTTTGACTAAGAACTTTATGTTTTTGATCTTTCGTAAATGTCAATTTGTTGAAATCATTTGTAGTTTTTATAATTTCCTTTCGTAAATTATCTTGGAGACGAACATCTGACAAGCGTTTTTCTATTTGTAAATCCCTAGCCGTAGTGTCAACAGGTTTCGCTGAACCGAAAACCTTTTCTGCTGGTACTCCAGTATATTTGGAAGAATCAGTACTGCTAGTTTTTGAATCCGAGATTTGTAATGGAATTTCAAGGTCAGGAAGAGGAAGAGTACGGGGTTTGAGTATTAATTTTGGGCGTTCCATTGCAGTATTCTTATCGACACGAAATTCATCTTGATCTTTCTGATGAAGACGCTCAGAAGAACAGGATACTATGGAAGTACCTTGGTTCTGTATTCTCCATGAACCGGGAGAATTATTTCCCTCAGAAGAATACCTTTGATCATTGAAGCTACGTTCACCACCAACATTATATGAATCTCTTTTTATGTTGCTGTCACGCCTCCAATTACTGGATTCTCTGTTCTCCATATTAGTTCCTGAAGACTCGTAAGCCCTTTTTGCGCCACGTTGTTTTGCATTTTGATCACTCTCATTAGATAAATCAATCCTAATTCTTCGACCTTTAATTGTGGGATCTCGTATGCCTAAGGATTGTATTAAACTATCTCTGCTTTCAAATTCGACGTAACCGAATCCTCGAACTCTGCCTGTATCCCCATCCTCTCTTGGTAATCGTACTGACTTAATATTACTAGCTTTAAAATACTCATATATATCTTCCTCTTGAACATCAAAGGGTAAATTAGTAACATATGCAATAAATGGTGATTTGTGAGGTATAGAATTGTCATCGAAAATTCTATTTGCTCGAGGTGCAGTAGGAAGTTGGCAAACTACTGTAAGCATGCTTCCATTTTCATCGCTATCTTCAGCATCAATATTTCGAATGTTCTTAGCAACTTGTGTAGTTCCTATAGGAACGTCACCATTTGATAAAAATGATTGTAAAGATATAGCTGTACCTTTACTTTTTTTTCCTTTTTTACCTGAAATAAAATTGTAGTTCTCTTAGTAGATAAGCTCTTCAAAATCTCTGTAACATTTAATATCAATAATGGAAAGATTAAACTTTAACTAATTTAAAATTTGGTTTGAATATTTACGGTCTAATTCATAAAAACAAATATTGCATGCTTCCAGTACTAAAAGTATTAATTACTTTAACGCAATTGCACATATATTAGGAAATCGTATTCACAAGATATTTTGTTAGAATTTTAAGTTTCGAACTTGGCAATTCCGCACCTTTTTTATAGTTAATAATACAATACAACGAACATAAATTTATACGAATGCTCTAGTCCTTGAATAAATTTTTTTTTCAAATATACTAAAAATTTTTTCAATTATTTGAAGACTGCTTTTCAATCCTTAAAATGTTTCAATTAAGTAAAAACGAAAAAGTTAGTTGACTGAAAATAAAATTTTCGTTACGTAGAAAAAAGTTTCTCGAATAGCGAGTTGTTTACTAGTAATGATTGTATATACATCAATATAAGTAAATCTACAAAGGGTTTATAAAGTAGCATTTTCTGATGACGATGCGGGGTAGCAGGAAAAATTTACATATACTGTTTCCTAAACCCCAAGCAAACTGAGCAGAAGATTTCTAAGCATACACTTTTATATATAAAGTGTGTAGTATTCCTTTTTTTTTAGTTTTACTTTGTTATACCAAAGATTATGTATTTGATTATGTATAAGTGCATGACAACCACGAAAATATGTTAGAGCTGTACCGAACTGAATCAAACGCTCTCAAACGCTCGTTTTTGACAAGAACCTCTAATCAAACCCATGTAGTTTAAATGGGTATGATTAGAGGTTCTTGTCAAAAACGAGCGTTTGAGAGCGTTTGATTCAGTTCGGTACAGCTCTAAAATATGTATATGCGGTTCGTAATAATACAACCCGCATCGAACATGTTCGTCAAACATATGTTGTCAAACATATTTCATTTTGCCTTATGCAGTTATTTGTTCGAATAAAACAAAAAAATTTTAGTTTGCCTAAAGCATTGAACAATGAAACCTGTAAGGCCGAATGTGTTATTATTTCTTGCAGAAAATTTTAATTGTTCATGTCCGAAGCGAAAATACTGCTGCGTAAATTAATGCAGGGTAAATAATACTTGTGTTGTTCTTATATATATATATATGTATATATATATATATATATATATATATATTTATATATATATATTTATATATATATATATATATATATATATATATATATATATATTTTATTTATATATATATATATATATATATATATATATATTTATATATTCAAATATATATATATATATATATATATATATATATAATTGTTAATAAATTAACTATTTGACATACTGTCATTGTACTATTATTATATGAAATTTATTTGTTGGGTGGTTAAGCAATGTCTATATGCCTTTCATTGGCGCTTTTTACCAAATCGAAAATAATAATAATTTATAAATAATAATGATTTATAAAAGTCTTTTAATAAGTTGAGAAGTTTGAAATTTTTCAAAACTGTGGTTAAAGTCTACTGACGATATGGTAAAAAGCGCCAACGAAATGCATATATATATATATATATATATATATATATATATATATATATATATATATTATTGTATCTGATTTTTTAACCTTTTTTCGTTTATTAATCAATAGATTTGTTTAAGTTTTTAGGTTATTCAATATTAATATATATATTTATTTCGATATTTCGCTAGCCTTCGGTTAGCTTCTTCAGGAAATTATTTTATATTGTCAAAAAAAAATTTTTTTTTTCTTTTTTTTCTCAATTATATAAATACATACAAATTTTTTAACAACATAAATCAAAAATTTTTATATATTAAAAATACTAACTCTAAAATGTTTTTATAAAATAATTTCCTGAAGAAGCTAACCGAAGGCTAGCGAAATATCGAAATAAATATATATATTAATATTGAATAACCTAAAAACTTAAACAAATCTATTGATTAATAAACGAAAAAAGGTTAAAAAATCAGATACAATAATAATATAACAGAGAGTCGCTGTGAAAAATAAATACAAAATCAAATCTATTAATTACTGAAAAAAGGTTAAAAAATTGGATACAAGAATTATATAACAGGGAGTAGCTGTGTGAAATAAATAAGAAATCGAATCTATTTATTACTAGGAAAGGAAGAGGTTAAAAGATTGGATACAATAATATAACAGAGAGTCGCTGGGAAAAATAAATAAGATGAATTACGGATATTTAAAAAGAAAACCATATGCCAGATTCTGGATGAATAAATATGAAGAAGTAAGGAACAAAATAGTTAGAACAAAAGCAGGAATAACATTTTTGATGAGATGCAGGAATTCTGGAATTATACCAAATTTTATAAGGAATGCAACAAAAAACATCACAAATATATTTAGAGAGGGCGGATCAACATCTGTAAATATTAGAATATCAAGATTTTTGGAAGAATTTCAAAATAAAATTGTAAGATTTGCACTAAAGGGATTTCATGAAAAACTGAAGCAATTTCAAAGAGAGATTGATGTCATTACATCAAATTTAAGTGTGATTTTTACAAGAGATGATATGCAACAATTTAGAATATTAGAGGAAAGAATAAGAATTTCAATTAGTAAAAAGGTAAATATGAATCATAAAAAGAAATTTGAACATCTTAGGTATTTACAAGAGAAGGAACTAAATATTAAATATAACAAGAAGTGGTTTGTGAATAAGAAAAACTTAGATATACCAAAAGGTATACAGTGGATTCTTTCTCTAGGTCAAAAACACGCATTACCAGTCAGTAAAGAAGAGTTTCCAAAATTAAAAATGATAGCTGATGGAGAAGATTTTATTAAAACTATTGAGAATAGAGAAGAACAAGAAATAGCGAGAAATAGATTTACAATAATTATTAATAATCATCTAAATAGAATGAGGATTAATAATAGAGACAAGTACACATTAGAAAAAGTAAATGAAGCTAAAAGATTTTTAAAAAAAATTTTTTTTTAAGAATTGAAAATA
>OY776277.1:74288498-74290998 GCA_963675445.1 Linnaemya vulpina | reverse complement strand
AATGACGACTAAGTCATTCACTGCAATTGCCCTTTGTGGATGTTTCCACTTATATCGTTTATGTAATTCTACGAGATATTTCTCTTTCCATCTTTTACAAAATTGATGAATTAAAGCTTTGAATTTACGATATCGATTAACAATACTGTCCGGGCTATCGTATATTGTTGGTTCTGGGGGCGCCAGAATGGCGGATCCAATTAAAAAGTGTCCTGGCGTTAAAGCGACTGGTTCATAGGACATAAAGGGCGTGAATTCAGACACGCCTTTATTTTAGCCAAAATGGTCGACAGTTCTTCAAAGGTATATATACCGTTCTGAACTGCCTTTCTAAAAAGGAGTTTAAAACTTTTTACTCCCGCCTCCCATAGTCCACCCATATGAGGGGCACCGGGTGATATGAAGCGCCATGTCAAACCTTTATGCCCAAAAGTGGAACACATTCTTGCTTGACATTCTTTTAAAAAGGTTATAAAAATCATTAGTTACCTCATTCTAAGCGCCAACAAAATTTGTGCCATTGTCAGAATATATGGTAAGTGGACAACCTCTTCTAGAAATTAATCGATTGAACGCTGATAAAAATATATCCGTTGATAAATCTAACGCTGCTTCTATATGTATCGCCTTTGTCGCGAAACATACAAATATGCAGACATACCCCTTTGTTATATTGCCCGATCTACCCTTATGAGTTTTCATACCGCAAGGACCAGCGAAATCAACCCCAGTGTTCGTAAATGGTCTACCAATGGTGACGCGTTAAGGAGGTAGAGCCGCCATTATCTGACTGCATGAACGTTGCCTATCAATTATACACCGTTTACAATCATGAATTGTTGTACGAATCAAAACTCCCAATCGCGGCGTCTAATATTCAAATCTATAGACTCGAAACATTAGTTGATTACCACCGTGAATGGTAAGCAAGTTATTATTAAAATTCTGCTAACAATTTAGCAAATCGACAAGAGTAAGGAAGAATAATAGGACATTGTTCACGAAACGATAACGAAGTTGATTTGACAAGCCGGCCATTTAATCTCATCACGTTATTTTCATCGAGAAACGGATTCAATGGCAATAATGAGCTTTTGGAAGGTAAAACATTCTTATTTGAAAGGCATTTGTACTCCTCAGCATAATAGGCCTTCCGAGCGACAATAGTCAAACGTAATTTGACGACCTTCAGTTCTTCATTAGAAATAAGAGCAGTTTCATGATTAAAATGTCTTATGAATGCGTGGCATGAAAAAATCTAAAAACGGATGCCAATACACGCAACGCTCTATCTACCGAAGAAAACCTATCCAAAATGTCTTAAAATTTTGAAAAGTATGAAGCGTGAACCTTGACACTTCTACTTTCAACTTCGGTAGTAAAATTTTCCAGGGTGTGAGTATTCCAATAATCTTTGTTTTGGCTCAACCATGATGGACCGTGCAACCAGAGTTCACTTTCCGATAAAGTGCTCGGATCTACCCCTCGGCTGCCAAGATCGGCAGGATTGTCTTCTGATCGAACGTGAAACCAGTTATGATTTCCTGTGTTCTCTTGAATTCGACATACTCTATTGGCCACAAAGGTGGACCAAAAACTTAGGGTTTTGCGTAGCCATGCTAAGACGATCGTAGAATCTGTCCAGCAACACTTTATGAAAAGTATAATAAGAAACTGCAATCGAAAGCTTTTAATAAAAAAATCTGGGTTTCTTTAGATGAAACAACTGATAGTCAAAAACGCCTGGTTGCAAACTTTGTTTTTGGCATATTGGATGAAACAGAAAAAGAAGTCTTATCTTCTTAATTTGGCACACGTCGAAAGAGCTAACAATAGCTCTATGGCAGATTTTTTTTTCAGATAGATTGCAATTATTATGGCCCAATGGTATGTATTTATACAGTTCAAATTTCATGATCAGGTTCTAGTTTAAAAATATTTTTTATTTAAACAGGTATTGAATATAAAAACGTTATGTTGGTTGTTACTGACGCGGCACCGTATATGGTTTCTACAATGAAATCATTAAAAATTTTATACCCGCAGATGCTTCACGTTATGTGCCTATCTCATGGACTGCATAGAGTTGCAGATTTCATACGCTTGCACTTCGTAGATGTAAACTCCCTTATTGCAAATTGCAAAGCTGTTTTTCTTAAGGTATGTAATACATACATACATACTATGTGTGGTATATATGTACAAATGTATATATACTATACTTATATTCATATGTATATTTTTAATATGCTTAAAACAATTTTAATTCAATCATGAATCTCTAGGCACCATCTCGGATTGGTTTATTGCACGATATGTATCCAAATATAACCGACCCCCCCGCTCCTTGTATAACTAGATGGGGTACTTGGCTCAAAGCTGCTATTTATTATTGTGACAACTATACAGAAATTTACAATGTGTTAAATGCACTTTCCGATGATGATGCGGAATCAATATGTAAAGCAAAAACTCTATTTAAAAATGAATCTTTAAAATC
>OY776277.1:74275998-74278498 GCA_963675445.1 Linnaemya vulpina | reverse complement strand
ATTTTTATTACAATTCCTAACTTCCAAGAAGTTGCAGGTAACTGCTCGTTTCTAATGACGACTAAGTCATTCACTGCAATTGCCCTTTGTGGATGTTTCCACTTATATCGTTTATGTAATTCTACGAGATATTTCTCTTTCCATCTTTTACAAAATTGATGAATTAAAGCTTTGAATTTACGATATCGATTAACAATACTGTCCGGGCTATCGTATATTGTTGGTTCTGGGGGCGCCAGAATGGCGGATCCAATTAAAAGTGTCCTGGCGTTAAAGCGACTGGTTCATAGGACATAAAGGGCGTGAATTCAGACACGCCTTTATTTTAGCCAAAATGGTCGACAGTTCTTCAAAGGTATATATACCGTTCTGAACTGCCTTTCTAAAAAGGAGTTTAAAACTTTTTACTCCCGCCTCCCATAGTCCACCCATATGAGGGGCACCGGGTGGTATGAAGCGCCATGTCAAACCTTTATGCCCAAAAGTGGAACACATTCTTGCTTGACATTCTTTTAAAAAGGTTATAAAAATCATTAGTTACCTCATTCTAAGCGCCAACAAAATTTGTGCCATTGTCAGAATATATGGTAAGTGGGCAACCTCTTCTAGAAATTAATCGATTGAACGCTGATAAAAATATATCCGTTGATAAATCTAACGCTGCTTCTATATGTATCGCCTTTGTCGCGAAACATACAAATATGCAGACATACCCCTTTGTTATATTGCCCGATCTACCCTTATGAGTTTTCATACCGCAAGGACCAGCGAAATCAACCCCAGTGTTCGTAAATGGTCTACCAATGGTGACGCGTTAAGGAGGTAGAGCCGCCATTATCTGACTGCATGAACGTTGCCTATCAATTATACACCGTTTACAATCATGAATTGTTGTACGAATCAAAACTCCCAATCGCGGCGTCTAATATTCAAATCTATAGACTCGAAACATTAGTTGATTACCACCGTGAATGGTAAGCAAGTTATTATTAAAATTCTGCTAACAATTTAGCAAATCGACAAGAGTAAGGAAGAATAATAGGACATTGTTCACGAAACGATAACGAAGTTGATTTGACAAGCCGGCCATTTAATCTCATCACGTTATTTTCATCGAGAAACGGATTCAATGGCAATAATGAGCTTTTGGAAGGTAAAACATTCTTATTTGAAAGGCATTTGTACTCCTCAGCATAATAGGCCTTCCGAGCGACAATAGTCAAACGTAATTTGACGACCTTCAGTTCTTCATTAGAAATAAGAGCAGTTTCATGATTAAAATGTCTTATGAATGCGTGGCATGAAAAAATCTAAAAACGGATGCCAATACACGCAACGCTCTATCTACCGAAGAAAACCTATCCAAAATGTCTTAAAATTTTGAAAAGTATGAAGCGTGAACCTTGACACTTCTACTTTCAACTTCGGTAGTAAAATTTTCCAGGGTGTGAGTATTCCAATAATCTTTGTTTTGGCTCAACCACGATGGACCGTGCAACCAGAGTTCACTTTCCGATAAAGTGCTCGGATCTACCCCTCGGCTGCCAAGATCGGCAGGATTGTCTTCTGATCGAACGTGAAACCAGTTATGATTTCCTGTGTTCTCTTGAATTCGACATACTCTATTGGCCACAAAGGTGGACCAAAAACTTAGGGTTTTGCGTAGCCATGCTAAGACGATCGTAGAATCTGTCCAGCAACATATACCTGTAATTGGAATCTCTATTTCCTTCACAATATTTTTCAAGAGTTCAGAGGCTAATACTGCACCACACAATTCAAGCCGTGGTAATGAAACACATTTTATTGGCGCTACCCTCGTTTAGGGAATAATTATATTCCCGACATAACCTCAAAAAAGGATCAGCCAAAGCATAATTAGATCTGCAAAAATTAATAACAATAGGGTTATAATGACGAGTAGTACGAGTAGGAATGTTAAATTGAACAGAATTTATAAGATATTTGGAACAAATGTTACCATTAATAAGGTTTATCATAAAAGTAACATTTAACATCGTACGACAGCTTTTAAGAGTTGGTAATTTGATTAATGCTAGTCTAACCAAAAACGTAACCAAAACAATAAAAATTGTTTTTGTACAGACTCCAGACTATTATTGTAGATATTATAATAGGGATCCCATATGACTGAACCTGGAATATGGTTCAGTAGGCCTCACTAAGGACACATAAAGCTGCTTCGTAATGTAAGGGTCAGAAAACTCTTTTGCCCAACGTTTTATGAAGACAAGAGCACCTCCAGCTTTGTTTACAGTTAGTGTTATATGAGAAGCAAAATTTAATTTTGAATCAAGCAAAAATCCAAGATCAAGAAACGACTCCACCAGCTCCAACTGATGACCACCCAATGAGTATTTAACAGAAATAGCTTTGGTTCTAGAAAAGCGCATATATTTACATTTCTTTAGATTCAACTCCATTAAATTATAATTGCACCATTGGAAAAAATTGTTAAGATCCGCTAGAAGGTAAATAT
>OY776277.1:74265998-74268498 GCA_963675445.1 Linnaemya vulpina | reverse complement strand
CAAACCTTTATGCCCAAAAGTGGAACACATTCTTGCTTGACATTCTTTTAAAAAGGTTATAAAAATCATTAGTTACCTCATTCTAAGCGCCAACAAAATTTGTGCCATTGTCAGAATATATGGTAAGTGGGCAACCTCTTCTAGAAATTAATCGATTGAACGCTGATAAAAATATATCCGTTGATAAATCTAACGCTGCTTCTATATGTATCGCCTTTGTCGCGAAACATACAAATATGCAGACATACCCCTTTGTTATATTGCCCGATCTACCCTTATGAGTTTTCATACCGCAAGGACCAGCGAAATCAACCCCAGTGTTCGTAAATGGTCTACCAATGGTGACGCGTTAAGGAGGTAGAGCCGCCATTATCTGACTGCATGAACGTTGCCTATCAATTATACACCGTTTACAATCATGAATTGTTGTACGAATCAAAACTCCCAATCGCGGCGTCTAATATTCAAATCTATAGACTCGAAACATTAGTTGATTACCACCGTGAATGGTAAGCAAGTTATTATTAAAATTCTGCTAACAATTTAGCAAATCGACAAGAGTAAGGAAGAATAATAGGACATTGTTCACGAAACGATAACGAAGTTGATTTGACAAGCCGGCCATTTAATCTCATCACGTTATTTTCATCGAGAAACGGATTCAATGGCAATAATGAGCTTTTGGAAGGTAAAACATTCTTATTTGAAAGGCATTTGTACTCCTCAGCATAATAGGCCTTCCGAGCGACAATAGTCAAACGTAATTTGACGACCTTCAGTTCTTCATTAGAAATAAGAGCAGTTTCATGATTAAAATGTCTTATGAATGCGTGGCATGAAAAAATCTAAAAACGGATGCCAATACACGCAACGCTCTATCTACCGAAGAAAACCTATCCAAAATGTCTTAAAATTTTGAAAAGTATGAAGCGTGAACCTTGACACTTCTACTTTCAACTTCGGTAGTAAAATTTTCCAGGGTGTGAGTATTCCAATAATCTTTGTTTTGGCTCAACCACGATGGACCGTGCAACCAGAGTTCACTTTCCGATAAAGTGCTCGGATCTACCCCTCGGCTGCCAAGATCGGCAGGATTGTCTTCTGATCGAACGTGAAACCAGTTATGATTTCCTGTGTTCTCTTGAATTCGACATACTCTATTGGCCACAAAGGTGGACCAAAAACTTAGGGTTTTGCGTAGCCATGCTAAGACGATCGTAGAATCTGTCCAGCAACATATACCTGTAATTGGAATCTCTATTTCCTTCACAATATTTTTCAAGAGTTCAGAGGCTAATACTGCACCACACAATTCAAGCCGTGGTAATGAAACACATTTTATTGGCGCTACCCTCGTTTAGGGAATAATTATATTCCCGACATAACCTCAAAAAAGGATCAGCCAAAGCATAATTAGATCTGCAAAAATTAATAACAATAGGGTTATAATGACGAGTAGTACGAGTAGGAATGTTAAATTGAACAGAATTTATAAGATATTTGGAACAAATGTTACCATTAATAAGGTTTATCATAAAAGTAACATTTAACATCGTACGACAGCTTTTAAGAGTTGGTAATTTGATTAATGCTAGTCTAACCAAAAACGTAACCAAAACAATAAAAATTGTTTTTGTACAGACTCCAGACTATTATTGTAGATATTATAATAGGGATCCCATATGACTGAACCTGGAATATGGTTCAGTAGGCCTCACTAAGGACACATAAAGCTGCTTCGTAATGTAAGGGTCAGAAAACTCTTTTGCCCAACGTTTTATGAAGACAAGAGCACCTCCAGCTTTGTTTACAGTTAGTGTTATATGAGAAGCAAAATTTAATTTTGAATCAAGCAAAAATCCAAGATCAAGAAACGACTCCACCAGCTCCAACTGATGACCACCCAATGAGTATTTAACAGAAATAGCTTTGGTTCTAGAAAAGCGCATATATTTACATTTCTTTAGATTCAACTCCATTAAATTATAATTGCACCATTGGAAAAAATTGTTAAGATCCGCTAGAAGGTAAATATGGTTTAGCTAGGTTATTAAAGGATTGTAAAATTCTTATGTCATCAGCATACGGCAGTATATTGGAGGTCTTAATAACGCCAGGAAGATCAACAAAGAAAACAAAATTGGACCAAGATGACTACCTTGCGGAACACCAGATGAGACGTATATGCATTTCGATGTGCTATTGTTGAAACGAATAGTTTGATTTCTGCCTGTTAAATAAGTTCTTAACCAGCTTAAACTGTTATGAGTTATACCCAATATATCCAGTTATCAAGAAGAAGTTGGTGGTTAACTTTATCAAATGCTTTACTGAAGTCAGTGTAAATAGCAAAGTTAATGGTTCTACGATTGTTTCAGCACATCGATTTAACACGTAACTAGGAACACCATCAGGACCATGACTGAGGGACATTTAAGATTTTTCACTGCAAGTAAATACAGGGATGGAGATTCCTTGACGAAGCAACAGCATAAGGGTA
>OY776277.1:74095998-74258498 GCA_963675445.1 Linnaemya vulpina | reverse complement strand
ATTTCAGGGAATTTTCCAACTTTAATTGAAAGGTTGTACAATAATGTAAGAGGAAACACTAAGGCATCAGCACACTTAATTAGAACACAGCTAGGAATATTATCAGGTCCACTCTTGTACGAGAATTTCAGTTTTTTCAATCCATTAAGAACAGAAATTTCATCCAGAAATGGAATTAAAATAGATTGACTTCCAGGACAAAGATTTGATTGCAACCCAGTAGTAATAGTTTGATCAACAGAATAAGTAGATGAAAGGAAATCCGCAAACAAGTTACTAATTTCAGCCTCGTTATCTGATTCTTTTTCATTTAGTTTCATAGTGGACGAAAAGGAAACTGATTTTCTTTTTAAGTTCACGAAATTGTAGAAAGACCTTGGATTTTTCTTCAAGTTGTTTTTAATTTTTTGTAAGTAACATTTATAACATTTAAGATTTAACTTGTTATAGTCGGCACGGGCAACAGAGTATTTTGCAAAATCTGAGGATGATCCTGATTTTTAGTATTTTTTATAATATTTGTTTTTGCTATTTTTAAGTTTGGAAAGAAACTTTGAATTCCATGGAGGTCCAGATATTTGAGAAGCGACTTGTTTAGGAACACATTGGGTCAAGATCCAATAAATCCTATCGTAGAATTTTATGGTTATGTGATCAATAACATCAGGATTGTTTTCTAAGTTCGAAGCTACGAGTAAATTGTGCCAGTCTGTATTGTGTAGAAGTTCGATTATTTTGTTATAATTTGCCCTTTTAAAACATAAACTCTTGACTTTTGAGTTGTACGTAGAACGAGATATATAAACAGATGGAAAACATGTAGATATTAAGATTGTGGGATGATAACAGTCCTCCGGTAAGGTTAAAGGAACAGTGCGAAGGACAGACGTGCCAACACAATCATTTACAAAAACCAAATCTAAAAGCTTATGGGTCTCATTATATATGCCATTTATCTGATAAAGATTCATATCCAATAAGCAATCAATAAACTCGTTATACTTCAGACTAAAAGTAGAATTATATGTTGTAAAGCAACCATTATCAGCCGAAATAAATATATATATAATAAATAAATATATATATATATATACATTTATATATATATATATATATATATATATATATATATAAATATATATATATATATATATATATATATATATATAAATATATATATTTAAAAAAAACAGGAACTAATATCGTTGATGAATAAGTTAAACAATAGAGGACCAAGTATACTACCCTGAGGTACACCCGACATTTGTACATAAGGTACAGAATTATAACCTTCAATTCTGACCGAGCAAGTTCTGTTGGACAAGTAGGATCTAATGCAGGTTAGGAAATTAGAATGGAACCAAATTAACTCCATTTTTGATAGCAAGACAGAATGGGATATTTTATCAAACGCTTTCGAAAAATAGGTGTAAATTACCTCAACTTGAGCGCCATTGGCCAAGGCCTCTAGGCAGTATTCATTAAATAGAGTCAAATTCGTTACAGTAGATCATCCGGTATAGAAACCATGCTGATAAGGGGATATCCAACTCTTAGTTAGGAAGAACAGTTTCTTATGAATGTGCTCAAAAATTTTAGAAACACTTGGTAATTTAGAAATAGGACTGTAGCAGCTAACATCATCCCTCCTCCCGTCCTTGAAGATAGGAGTGACCGTCGCATACTTCCATCTATTGATAAATACACCCTCCTCCGACAATTTGAAAATAAAAGTCAGTGCGAAGATTAAAGACGAGGCGGCCTTTTTCAATAAGTGCGTACATAAGCCATCAAAATCAGATTTGAACGAGTTCTTAGCCTGGACGATCGCTTCAGATACATCGTCCTCGTTCTTAAATAAATTGCTTATAAAGGAATTTATTTAAGAAATTAAATTCCCGACGGCAATGAATAAACTTAGCTTCAGATTCAGAATCACCAATATTCAAAAACTTCCTATGAAACTTGTTACGCGAATTCTTTATATTTTTGAGACCACTAGTGTACCATGGCAATTTATAAGGTTTAACCTTCTTAATTGGAATATTACTACGGCAGATATCATGCACTTTCTGCAAAAACAAATCATAGCATTCATGAGTATTTGACCCTGAAAACAAATCTAACCAGTTTATAGACTCAAATAAGGAATTCAGCACATTAAAATTACAAGTTAAAGTCATTAACAATTGCAGATTGTGAATATTTAAAAAATTTTATGTTTTCAATTTCTATGACTACGGGTTGATGATGAATATTAGGCTGAGAAATCCACAGTAAAGATGTATAAATTTGGTATTTAAGAGACTCGGACAAGAAGACTAAATCCAGAAAAAGATTTAGTTGATTGGAAAAAGTATTAACTTGACGCAGTTTCAGTGACAATAAGCTGTCAACAAAATTAATTTCAAAGTTCTGGTTGACATTGCAAGGCGATAATAATGAGCTGTCAGGAAATTTCGACCATAAAATGTTTTTTAAATTGAAGTCACCAAGAATACAAAGATTATCATTTACTGTGAAATTCTCACCTATGGATAAGATGTTAGAAATATGAACATCATACAAGCAGTCTGTGATATTAGGTGGAATATAGGATGCACATACCAGGACAGAACCACTCCCACTAGATATTGATACAATTAATTGGTCTGCCAGACCATTAAGATCATTGATAGGGCAAAGAGATGATTTGAAACGAGCTCTTACTGCCACCAGAACACCACCACCCAACAATAGACCAGTGGAAAGCGCATCCCTATCACATTCCATAGATTAGGATCAAAATACTCAGCATCGGAAAAATCTCTGTTCAATAATCGTAAACAGTCCTAGACTTGAATCGCACTCCAGAGAGATTTTAAAAATAGATCTTTATGCCATTACATTCGTTAGCTATAGTTCCTGTAGGTGCAGCGTCTGATTTCGAAAATTTATGAAAGGCCGAACTTTAATATCGGCTGGCCAAATTTCAGGCTTAAGAATTTTATCATAGTGACCACCGGAAATACCAACCTTAAAGTTGACACGTTTCAAGGTAGATAAATCTGCATCATTCTTTACCAGCTTAAAAGCCAAGTGACACATGCTAATATTCGCTGTTTTTTCAACATAATTTAGAATTTGATCCACTGTAACGGTTGCCGTAAACGATGAGATGTGGATCCATTTTTTATTAGAAATAACATCCAAATCCTTAGATGAATTGGCGCCATAAATAACAGAGGCTCTATTACCATTACGCTTGCTCTTGCCGGCATGCACTAGTGTATGTTTGTCTGTGGCGTGTGTAGATGTATGTACTTTCTCAATGCGATTAATTGATGAAAGCGGTGGTGAGGAAACAAAGGTAGACTGCTGACAAACATTATTAAGCGTTGTAGAATTACGGTTAGGTGAGACTGTGTTATTAATGAAAGCATTTACACCAGGCTCATTAGTTACGTGGGAAACAGGTGGATCCGCAGTAATATTAGCCATGTCGGACGTAGGTGAATTACGTTTTAATATGTCCGAGAATGAGACTTTATCACCTTCAGCTGTTGTCTCTTTAATTGTAACTTTTTTTGCACTACCTATTGATTTGTTAGTTTCCGTAGCACCGTGACGCATTTCTTTATTTTTACTGTGGAGTTCCTTTGATGCACCATACATATGCTTGATTTCCTCGAGGTTCATACTACATGATTTTTGAATTTCGTCTAGCTTTTTCAATCTCTCAATGTATCTTTTTTCAACTGCTTCCATTTCATTACGATGAAGTGAATCTCTAAATTGGCCTTTGAGCCAAATTATCACTATTTCTTTTTACACCAAGTTGCACTTCAGCCTTCACCAAATCGACATTGTGGATGTATTGCAGGCAGTCATCACATAGAAACCTGATGACTCAAGTACCCCACGAGAGTATTGGTCTATACCTGAATATTGTTTCGCAGAGTGAGAAACCTTCTTGCAGATGCCTTCACATGTTATGCCACTTTCACCACGAATTGTAGTTTTGCAATGATGACATTCCGCCATTATCGCACAATTTACAATTAAAAACGCTTTTATTTATGTACAATAATTGTTTATTTTGATTTTAAGAGATAAGCTTGTTATTCGCACAGATTTGTCAAATATGACGATGTTTAAACATTGATCGATGCCAGGTTAAATTGACCAAATATATTGTTTACTGGGATATGGATGTAATGAAATGACGTTGTTATTGTTTATTTCAGTGATTAATTGTTTTTATAAATTTGCGGATTTTTCTTAATAAGTGTTTTTGTTCAATGCTTTATTTCTATTTGTCTTTTTAGCAGATATGTTGTTAAATAAATTTTTGTTGTAGACGATAACAGTTGTAGTTGTTTTAAAGATATTGAAAAATATTTAAAACACTTCACTATTTTGGTTTTTTTTATTATTTATTTATCAGTTATAAAACTAATATAAAATTTTATAATTTGCCAAAACAGTTACGTACGCCTCCCAAGTCTCCGGATCTGAATCCCATTGAGCATTTATGGCATTTTTTAGAACGAAAAATCCGCCAGCACGTTATTACTTCAAAAATATGCTACAAGAAATTTTGCAATCGGAATGAGAAAAAATATCTCGTGAAGAACCCTTAAAACTCTGCCATTCAATGCAAAAAAGATTGGCTGAAGTCCTCAACGGAAAAGGCAATCCAACTACTTATTAAGTTAGTTACAATAATGTTTATCTTATTTAAAAAATGGCATTTTATTGGTCAATGCACTTTTGTACGCAGACTTTTTCTTAGCATATTTTTCTATAGTAACACTTTCCTTTGCATTTATTTGGTATGATTCTTGAATTTTCTGTTATGGGGCTTGTTTAAAGCATGAAAAAATATTAGTTAATAAAACTAGTGTTAATTTTTAATCGATTTTACGATAACTTATTTTTAACCACATTATCTTAGCTTTATTTGTATGTACGCAGACTTTTTCTAGTAAGTATATATATATATATATATATATATATATATATATATATGGTATACAGGACACTGAATTGAAATGCTTTCAATCTAGTTTTCTCAGAAGCAGCAACAGTTGAAATATGTTATGAAAATTTGGAAACAGATATGAGCAGAATCAACAATTGGTTAAATATTAATAAATTAAAACTAAATGAAAATAAAACAAAAGTAATAGGTCTGTTTCGTGATAGAGAAAATAACCAAATTATAAAAATTAGGAAAAAAGTACGCGAACAGCAATTTGCAAGATTTTGCCAGTTATTTTGCTGAACAGCTGATGAATAATGCTAATTCAAAAGAATGTTCATGTGTACTTATGTTCATGTGTTAAAAATAAAGTTTTCAATTTCAAAATTTGCACAAATTTGTACTGGATTTTACAGAAATGCGTTCGTTTACACACAAATTTGCAAAAGAGAGCACCGGTTGAGAGAGTAATGTGACAGTTGGTTGACTGAGAGTCTGCAAGTTTTTACTGGACAAATTTTTGCCAGTAAAATCCAGTAGAAAAGAAAAACATATGATTCAATAAAGTAAACAAGCATAAGTAAGCAAACAAAAAGCATAAATTTTCAATAAAAATATTTAAAAGAAGAAAAGCTGAATTAAAAGTGCAGAAAAAACGAAAATAATTATTTTCAACTTGAAACAACTGAGATAAGTGTGTAATAATCACTTTGTATGTTCCGAAATATTCCAGGAGAGCATACAATATCAAGTTTTCTTTTTTTGGTATCCATGGTAAAATGTTTGTCTCTTAATTGCTTTATTTACATTAATGTGTTAGAGATGTAAAGGTAATATATATATATATATATATATATATATATATATATATATATTATATATATATATATATATATATATATATATATATGTATATATATATATATATATATATATATATATATATATATATTTATATATATATATATATATATATATATATATATATATATATATGAATACTTCTTATGGCATATTATTCAAGATACCGAATATCAAAAATTAGATATTGATGTATTGTCGTATGTTATTTAACCAGAACGAAAATTATAAATTATGTGCCAAAAAAAAAGAGTGTAAAAGCTTCCATAGTATTATTAATAAAGTATTAATAAAATATTATTAATAAAATATTTATATTAATAAAATATAATACTATTAATAAAATATTTCGATACGAATTTGTAATTATTAAAATACATTATATCAAGTACCAAAAACATTATATACTGGGTAGTCAAAACATCACATATTTTGCAACGCTAACGTTTTTAGTGATCAGCTGTCTTGATTAACCTGCAAGTTTGTGCAATTTTTCCATTCGCGTATTTTTTTGTGCAAGAGACATTCTGGAGAGTAAAATTTTCAAATAACCCAGAATTTACTTAACTACTGGATTTTACTGGAAAAGCAAACAAGCGCACCTAATAAATATACAAATTTTTATAACTTCAATTCAAGTTTTTGTGGTTTCTAGTGCAAATACATAAATACATACATACATATTTTGACCAAAAGCCCAATTTGAAAACTTTTTGCAAATATTTCACAAAAAAAACTGTTTTGTTTACTTTTTAATTGGTAAGAAGAAGCAGCCAAATCATCTGTTCTGTCTTGCAAAATTTTACTGAACAAAATTTTTCCAGTAAGATTTTGCAAGTTCTCAGTTATTCAAATGTCAATTTTCTGACTTTTTCTCTCAATTTAAATAAATTTTCTTGCTGGAGAAAGTAAACGAACGACATCCAGTAACATTTTGCACAATTTGTTACAAAATATCACGTACACAAACAGACCTAACGTAAATCAATATGAACAATGACCTAACTTTCAACAAAAATTATGTAATAATAGAAAATGAAAATAATATTAAATATCTGAGGTTTCTAATTGAGAATGAATTAAATTTTAAGGAAAATTTATAATATACATATGCATATGTACATATGTAAAAATGACGCACCTGATTAATAGAACAACTACGATATGTTGGCGATTTTCAACCTAACAAATTCAGAAATAACTATACTTTTAGATTACAACGTGCAGATACAAACGCAATTCAACGTTCACTTTTTTACAAAGGACTTAAGAGATATAACATGATGCATCACAGTATTAAAAATGAAACAAATATTAATATATTCCGAAAAAAAGCTGTACATTTTATTATAAATGCCAACCTTAATTGAAATTTATGTCCGAGAATGTATGATATTGAAAATATTTTCTGAAATGTATTGTAAAGGTATTACAAATAGTAATAATAAATAAATAAAAATGGAAGAATCGTATCTAAAAAAAGATGTTGCCGAAACCATCCGAACCGTTTTACAAAAATAACTATTCATTTACATTGTGTCCAATCATGCGTTTGACGTGAAATTTGTTGTTTCCTTTTGCTATTTAAAAATCGTTTTGAATAAAACATGCTAATTGTTATGCATTGTTTTAAGGCTTTTTAACAATCTACAAAACACCATATTTTTAGAATTATTTTTATTTAAGTGAAAAAACAGGTATTTGAATATTATCATACCAAGTGTCCAATTATACGTTTAAGCCACTGTATGTGAAAAACTAGCATCACTTAGTATTATTGGCTTCGCTCGATAAAACAATTGCATCGAATTGAAAACAGGTTTTATATTTTAACATAAAATAAATATTAGACTGAATACAAATATTCAGGAGTGTCATAGAAATCAATATTATTTGAATTGGTTTTGAAACCGAAAAATAAATACTTGGAAGGCATGGAATCCGATATTATCGGTTTTATATTGGAATTAGAATTAATGTCGGTTTTAGGTGTCACAGAAACCGATTTTATCGGTTGGTATTGGAAATAGTCCGATCAGCTCACAGCTGTCGTTTTGTTAATGGAAATATTAAAAAGCTGTTTATTTAATTTTTTCTCAATTGGTCGATTTCATTGAAAATGCAAAAAAAAACTAAAGTATATAATAAATAATAATAATATTAATTATAAAAATGATTTCTCAACCGATGCTTTTCGTTAGAGTTCATATTCAGTTGCAGCCAGTATGGACGAAGAAAGCGCTCCATATCCAATTAATACTCTATTTCAACCCAGATATATGCTACAGTCCTTTTTAAAAGAATTTGGATACCTTTCAGCTACAAATCAAAAGAAGCAAGTTTCAGCAATGGCGGGATCTCAAAACGTGAAAGGTAGTTTTTCTTTAAAGCCTGAGCAGCAGAATGGAAGCAAATTATAATAACATGTATTTTCGTTGATTCTGGCAGTTTAAGCGAGCTGATGCAGTCTCGCAAATGCGTTCTTCAGATCTCTCCTGTGCCGTCAGCCCCTAGCAGCATATATGCAAGAACAACACTGCTTTGTTTTATATAAAATTAATTAGTTTTAGCAAAAATTTTTTTATATCTATGCATACATACATACATATACTTAATAGATTCCCTTTATATTTTCACAAAAAGGAGAGATTGCTCAAATGCAAACATCAAAATTATATAATTTATCTCCTACATCTTACATTATCTTCTATAATTAGCTTTTTTTGTATAAAAACACTAGTTTATATTAAATTTATTAAAATTTCAAACAAAAATGCTGCATTAAAAGTAGTAAACAATTCAGCATATATAAAACAGCTGATTCGAATATTGGTTTTATTTGCATTCGAAGATAACAAAACCAACTTGGTTTCATGACACCAAATGAAACCAATATTGATTGTCGAAACCGAGAAAAATCAAAACCGACTTGGTTTATATGACACCTCCGATTAGCTAGTTCTACCCAAGATTTGACAAACTTTGAGGGCCCGTAACTGAAAAAATTAGTTTACAATAATTTTCTAATATAAAATTTTCATCTCAGACTTGATTTTTTTTTATAATAAAGATATTTTTTTTTAAATATTAGTGTTGTGAAAGTAAATTCAATACAAAAAATTTCCGGTTTCTAGCTCACATACAACAAACAAGACTCTCGTACAATCCCGTACATATAATTATAGCATGTTAGAGATGAAGAAAAAGGTTGCGAAATAACGGAGTTGGCAACGCTTGTTATCCAGCAGTTCAGCAATAGAACCTTATACAATGCACTATTATCCACACGCCAGCACACATGAATATGATGTGTACGTATTCACATAAGTTCATGCACATAATTTCGAAAAGCAAAATTTACTATAATTATGAATAATACACTAAAATGGTCAGTTTATATATTTCAAAAATTATGCATTGAAATAATAATTATGGAATCCACCAAATTTTTCACAAACCTGAAGAAGCCATGCTTTCACGGAGAACAAGACAATATTCACTACTAAATAAATTAGGGGTGGAAAAATTAGTACCAAAATTCGTTTTATTAGCTGATAATAATACATATAGGTACACCGTGTATATTCGTAACCATGATACAATTGTATATAAGGTGGTATCGCTCCAACTCATGTAGAAAAGCAAGAAGTACATAACACGCGTTTTACGCGATGCGCATTCAATGCGTTTCATGCTTCTGACGCGTTTTTCAACTCAAGGTACACGCAAAGCGTTTTATGCGCCAATGTTTATATTTTGATCAGCTGCAGTGTAATATATGTACATAGAAGTTAAATTCGCTAAAATGTTAAATAATATTGAAGATTTTAAAGAATTTGTAGAATTAGTTGAGTTTGTAACCTTGTTTAATATATTGCAAAACTAATAAACATGATAGAGATGGTAGGCTGACTTCCAAAACGTCAATTGCTTTGTGTTTGAACAAAGCATCATATTTCATAACGCCGCAGTACAATAATTATACGATGTATACCATATCAAAACGCCGCCACCAAGCATTTTTTATTCAGTAAGAAAGCAAGCAAGTCATCGGTTTTATAGTTGATGCATTGCTTCGGAACTTTGCATGTGTATGGGGTTTATATACAGTAGCAATACTGTATACAAACTTTGTATACGAACGTTTTTGAAGTCAGCCGTACTTAGTACCATTGTGTTAAAAAATTAACAATTTCAATGCATCTCATTCTAGAAAATAGTAGTAATCTCTACTGCGACAGTGATTTCTTATTAAAAACGTTTTATTATAATAAAAATTAAAAAGAAAATATAATTCACGACAAAAATTTATTAATCGATAACATCGAAACTATAATACAATTTGTCATCCCTGGCTATCAAAAACGGATGAAATCTTTTCAAAAGTAGATAGTAAATCTACTTTACGCGTCAAGAGTTTTTCATGTAATTTGTTACATACAATTACACCAGCTCTACTTTTTTGACAGACGCTTATAACGCGTAGACGCGTGAAATGTACTTCCAGCTAAAATGATGGCTCAACTGGCATGGGCCTTAGGCCGCGTCCCCACAGTAAAACTTTTGCTGCTCCAATGTTAGTTTTTGGTAAGAAAGAGACAATTATATACTTTTCTTTACTCTCACATAATATAAAAATTGCCGAAACAAAGTTTCACCGTGTGGACCACGACCTACAAGAATGGTAACCTTGCATTTAGAGTGTATATCATGGTGGCATGGTAAGTTGGCGCCGCTAAGCACTCCCACGTATGCATAAGAAATTGGAGCTTTGTGTACACAAATTTTTGACATCTCTGTAGTGAAGCAATGGTTGAGAGTTACAATGGTTGTCACATATCAAAGCTATACCGCCGAAATAATATTTCTTTTAACTATTGGTTTCCTATATAATTATAAGCGAATAGTTAAAACCACCATTAATATACATATATAGCGAGCACATGACGCAAATATTTTCTCAGAAAAAAAGGTGCATATATAATGTTTGTAAGCAAATCAAAATATCTTGTTAATTTTTTAACACAATAATAACAGCTGAGAATCCTGCAATGTTTGTGAACAGTCAGCTATATTGTATACAAAGTGTTTTCTTTACTATCGTTATAAAATAATCGTGTTGTGTACATATTATCATTGCACAATCATAATATAATATAATCTACCCATTATGTGTCTACATTAATTCCGTGTCCTTATAGGTCTATTAGACAGGCATACATGTCGGCCGGTTTTAATAACTGTTTGATTTTTTTATGTCTGCGGCGTACCAATTTACTTGTCTAATAACATGTCCGCTGTACTTCATGTTAAAACTCAGTTCACTTGTTGTCGTTGGCGCGTCTGTGAGTTGCTTGGAAAGTTGCAAGAAAAAATGTCTCAGTAACGTTAGTTTTTGGGAAGAAGTAGCAAATAAAATCAGATTTATACCATATTAAGCAATTAAAAATTATTGGGTACACTACATTAAATTTTGTTTTCGTTTTCCTACTCTTGTAATTGTACTTCATTGATAATCATGGCCGCTACAACTTTCGCTTGATTGACATGTTTTCGCTTCAAAAATTTCTGTGTCCCAAGGCAGATTAAACACGTACTCTCACTAGTACAACAATCTACAACACTAACAACCAGACGTATTTTGTTGGCAGAATCAAGGCATATCTATACTAGGTATACTATATTTGCAACCCTGCAGAAAATATATGTAGTGGATTCGCCTTGATATGTATTTTGTTTGTGTAAAAAATTTTCGTTTGTCAAACGGACTTGACAACTAAAACATAAGAAAAATGGCGATACAGAAGAAAAAACAACACAGACAACAACAGACGCTAAATGAGAAAAATGTAAAGTGTTTATTTCAAGGTGTTTATTTATAAAATGTTTGTGCGGAAGTATGAAATTATTATTTACATATTCATTGCTGGATGGAATTGGTGCTTATAAGGGTAAGCTTTTGTAAATACATATAATAATATAAAATATATAAAAGTTCAATTTAATTAGTTCTGTCGTAGTTGATTCTGCAAGTTGACTGGACTAAGGTTCACATATTTCCTGCTCTTATGAAAGAATCGGACACAAATTTTGCATCTACAATTGCTATAAATAGCTCTAAACATGTCTCCGTCTAAGCCTAAAGAAATGAAGCTCTAAAAATTAAGAATCAATGACATTGAACAATTCGTCTTTAGATGATGTGCCGGCAACATTTCAGCCAATTCTGGTGGTTTTACACAAGCCACAAAATGACTATCAGTCTGCCAATTATACAGCACCCATAGCCAATCAAGCTATAAAAATTGTAAGAAGGCTAACCAAATCTACTGCAATCCATAATAATGGTGTACGTCCGCGGCAGCCTATAAAAAATTTTATTCAAAGAGAACAAGAACCCAGAATATAAGAACAACGGTGAATATAACTTATTTTTTATATAACAGTTTACGAAATATTTGTTTCTTGTTATTCTACATATATGAATTCATTACGTGTTAATAACATGGATACCGCATCTTTCGGCGCTTGGAACAACGATCCCTCTCCCTTAAAGAATTTGCGATTGTACACTGCACAAGCACTTATTGTTTTATAAGTTCAGAAAATATACTTAAATAAAAACTAATGCTTTTAATAATAATAAGCAAATCAATTATATATTATATATATAAATAACTCTTGTTTTCTTAGCAATTTTCACAAAATTAATTTTTGTTTTTGAACTCTTCACAAATTTTCTTTTTGGCGCAAAGACTAAAAAGCAGATTTTGACAACCGAGTTCAAGGCGAACTAAGGCGAGAGCAAAAGATTTTGACAAACGACTGCAAGGCGAACTGTATCAGCTGTTCGCCGTTTTGCATATTAAGGTCACCTAGTATAGATGCGCCTTGGGCAGAATGTTACATGTTAATGTCAAAATCTTGCTAAAAAAAAACCTGGCTGAATAAATGTCAATTCAATGTTTTGTGTTCATGAAGGCAGATTAATTATTTTATTTTGCAATTTATTAAATCCAGAACGCGCTAAAACGTGGAATTTGTAATGGATATGATTTCCTTAACCAAGGTAACAAATAATATCTTCGAAATTTTAGCTTTTGTGTAAAATATGTACATATAACGGATATTATTAATACTATGGGGGAGCAGACGCCGTTGCATTTGGAGATTGCCGAATGTCCAGCCGATGAGTATAACAATTTGTGTTGGGAGTTTGTAAAGGATATTACTGATTTGGACTTTGAGTATTTATGGTAATTATTAATTCTATAAATTGAAATATATTATATGCTGAAATGTTTCTTAAAGGTAGCTCATCTCAGTTATAATAGCTATGAATGTCGTGCGTAAACGTTTACGGCTTGTAGTGGACGAGCTTAAGGCCCAACTATAATATGCGTAGGCTAGCTTTGGCTACTATCAAAACTCGACGAAAAGACTGTCAAATGCGTAAAGCAAATTTAACAAGAATTTGTGTCGTTATATTATACTTATTGAGTTTAAGTAATTACTACACTCAGTCGCAAAAAATGTAATTTATGAAAGATTGATTTAATATATATACATAAAATATAAATGCATATATATATATATATATATATATATATATATATATATATGAGTTCAACTTATAAATGTATATATTATCATAAGTAAGTTAATTAATTTCAATTAAGAAAGCAATTATAGTTTAAATTGGAAAAGTACTAAACAATCCAACGGTGTGTGCAAGTGGGTCATTAATTGAAGGAAAATACACAAACACATGTTGCCATTTGTATATACCAGAATAAAGAAAGATAAAATATAATACTTTTTATGCACTTTTCTGCATTTTTCCTTTATTTTTCTATTATAATAAAGGGCATCCCTTTTATCATAAAGGCACTCATAATTTTTCACGTTATTTATTAAATTTTCTATAAAATTATTTTCGGCGTCCATTGCTGCTTCTTTTGTGCATGTATCACAGTCTACGGTTTGTGTGTATCTAATAACTATTTTCAATGCAACCCTTTTTCCTTAAAGAAAATGCGATCAGTTTCGCTCTATGCGTAGAAAAATAAAATTTAACGAAACTTGCCGAAAAATTTGCAAAGCAAATTATGGCCGCACACATTTGATTATATGTATTCGCAAATTCGCCTGCGCTAGCGTACGCATATTGTAGTTTGGCCTTTAGAATGAAATTGAAATTGGGTAAACACGAGCCTGTAGATGCAATTGGTGAAAACTATTAAATTGCAAAAGTGCGTCAGGGACAAATACGTTACCTGGTTGCAGCAATAAACACATAAAATGAAGCAACATTTTTGTTATTAAGCACATACTTTTTATTAAATTCTAATCTAATTTAACTATTTGGCTATAACATTTTGTTTTTGAATAAATTTAAGAACTAAAACTAATAATTTACAAAATATTTTATTTCAAAAAGAAAAGCCTTCAGTTATAATGCTTGCATTTCATTGGTTCTTACACCAAATCTTCAGTAGTTTAATCTGCCTTGCTGTGTACTGAACAGCAGTGTGGCCATTTTGCGGCTAGATTTAGCTTTTTTTATATAGCTTTATAGCCTATTAACACTAACGCATATCTTTCATCATTTTGGCAAGATGTTAACATCTTCCCATATAAAGTCTATATGAAAAAAACTCAACATCTTTACAATATTTTCACATCCCATTTTGCTGAACTCAACATCTTTCGATTATTAAAGTGTCGTCACTAAGGGAAATCGAAAGAAACTCATACCATCATTAGAAAATATACAATTGTCAAAAATTTATACAATGAACGGGACTGAACAACGTAAGTAAATTTAAATTTAATTAAAAATAATATATAATTAATAATAGTAATACATACAATAAATTTATTTATATTAAAAAAGACAAAATATTCGATGTTTGCCCAAACCAAAACACGTGAAGTAATAATTGACAGATGAAAGATGTTGAAAATGTAATGTAAACAGATTTTTTCAATTTTCAACATCTTTCACACACATCTCTAAGATGTAAGTGTAACGAGTCTATTGTATATTTAATTTTGCAGTTATAATTTTATATATATATATATATATATATATATATATATATATATATTTGGTTTATTTTACCAATAAATAATTAAACCTTGTATTTTATTTAGGCACTTCAGCCTTTATTTGCTAAAGGTTTACTTAACTCTACTTATGGAAATTAATTTCATAATTCGGCAAACGCGTCTGTATTGGCGGAAAGAAAAAATTATAGAGAGTGTTTTGAAGTGATGCAAAAAATCATGAAACATTTTTTTGAAGTGAGTATTTGATTAAAATAATTAGTAACTAGTTGGCTACTCTAACATAGGGTGCCACATCAATCCCCCCGCTGGAAGAGGTTCATCTGAACCTCGAGGAACCGTTGTAGGGATGCGTAAGCGAAGGCCGTATCGAGTCGTTGCGGACGAAGACGTGGTATGGACGGTCGTAGGGATGCGTAAGCGAAAGCCGTATCGAGTCGTTGCGGACGAAGACGTGGTATGGACCGTCGTAGGGATGCGTAAGCGAAGGCCGTATCGAGTCGTTGCGGATGAAGACGTGGTATGGACGGTCGTAGGGATGCGTAAGCGAAAGCCGTATCGAGTCGTTGCGGACGAAGACGTGGTATGGATCGTCGTAGGGATGCTTTCTGAAGGTAAATCTTTGAAAAAAATTTTCTTACCTCTCAGATTTGTAAGAATTGCTTACGAAATAGAAGATTTTGTTGCTGAACCATACGGCGTGAGCTTGGTGATGTCAGCGAATTGCTCCAAAATGTCGGCGTAAGTGCTCTATAATTCTCGACTTTATGCATTCATACCTGTCAACCTGTGGCATAGAGGCCATTACGTCGGCCAGCTGCGAAATGACGTTAGGATGGAGCGCCGCCAATACGGTTGTCGTTCTTTGTTTGTCGGCCACGAACCAAAAATCCATTGCAGTGAACCAAGCCTCAATGTTTGTGTCGGATATTTGCGGGACTGGCAGTCTGGCGTAGACAGCAGACACGTTTTGTGCAGGCGATGGATTTCGAGATGGTTCAACAGCGCTATTAGTTGTCGTCGAGGTATCGTGGTCACGTTTTGGTTCCATCTTTGATTCCGAAAAAAATGGCGTTCGATTCGCAGTTGTTAAAATGGCGTAGAATCGGAAAAAATCCTTTTTGCCAAAAACAGTAACTTTTCGGGGTCACCACTTTGGTTTATTTTACCAATAAATAATTAAACCTTGTATTTTATTTAGGCACTTCAGCTTTATTTGCTAAAGGTTTACTTAAATCTACTTATGGAAATTAATTTCATAATTCGGCAAACGCGTCTGTATTGGCGGGAAGAAAAAATTATAGAGAGTGTTTTGCAGTGATGCAAAAAATCATGAAACATTTTTTTTAAGTGAGTAAGTATTTGATTAAAATAATTAGTAACTAGTTGGCTACTCTAACATAGGGTGCCATATATATATATATATATATATATATATATATAACATTTTTTAGTATTCTGGACAAGAAATTATAGCTTTGGAACATCAGTGTCATAAACTAAATTCATAAGAATGGTTAATTAAGAATTCAACAGTTGACTTTTGGGTATATGTATATGAGTAACTACTTGATTTAGCTACTTTTGCAATGAAGTTCCTGGTTTTTTCATTTAGCAGGTCGTTTTCAGTGGCATAAATCTCATAAAAACGAAAATTCGAAATAGAATGATTTAAACACTATGAAATCACTACTTTATATTAGGGAAATTTTAAATTAACGAATGATCTTATTAAAAAATGCGATTAGAATATATGTGTATTATAAGTAGGTGCGCTTTACGGTTTCACCCGCGTAAGTCTACATAGCGGGGGAATATTGGGTTAAAGGTAGATTATGTATTGAGAGATATATTCAGGAGTGTCATAGAATCCAAGTCGATTTTGCTAATTGTTAGTTTTGAAAATCGATATCGGTTTCATTTGGTGTCATGAAAACAAGCTGGTTTTGCCATTTTCGAATGCAAGTAAAACCGATATTCGTATCAGCTCTTTTATAGACATATACTGAATTTTTTACTACTTTTAAAGCAACATTTTTGTTTGAAAATTTAATAAATTGTGACATTTGGGGTAAAATGTTTAAAAAACTTGTATTTTTATACAAAAAAAAACCAATTAGAGAAGAGAATGTAAGATGTAGGAAATAAATTATATGATTTTGATGTTTGCATTTGCGCAATCTTGCCGTTTTGTGAAAATACATATAAAGGGAATCTATGCAGTATATTTATGTATAAAAAAATTGTTGCTAAAACGAATTAAAACTAATTTTATATAAAATAAAAACAAAGCACTACCGTTCTTGCATATATGCTGCTAGGAACTGATGGCCTGCCTTCATTCTGCTGCTTAGGCTTTAACAGTTTAAACAAATACGCTTTATGTACGGTATTAGACACAACAAAATGCTGCCTTTCACGTTATAAGATCTCGCCATTACTGAAACTTGCAGCTTCTTTTGATTTTTAACTGAAAGGTTGTATCAAAAATTTTTTAAAACGATTATACCATATCTCTGGGTTGAAGTAGAGTATCAATTATTTTAGATCACGAATTCATGGTTATGGAGCGCTTTTTTCGTCCGTACTGGGTGCAACTTTAACGAAAAGCTTTGATTGAGAAATCATTTTTATAATTAACACAAATCTCTGGATTCATTTTCATTAGGTCAACCAGATTTTCCATTTTTGACATTATTTATTCAATTATCTGTAGAGTTGATTTCAGCGTACATTGCAGCTTCTCTTGTCTGCACGTATCACAGTCTATGGTATGTGTGTATCTAAAAATAATTATCAATAACAACGAACAAACAGTTGGCCATTTAAGGAAAATGCGATCAGTTTCGCTATATGCGTAGGAAAAATAAATTTAACGAAAAGTTATCTAAGCAAACTATGGTTGCGCACATATGATTTCATGTATTCGCAAATTCGCCTGCGCTAGCGTACGCATGTTATAGTTGGGCCTTTAATGAGCTCTTGTACGTTTTTGAGACTACTTACAACACATAAATACACATGTTGTAAATGATAATCGGTGTTGTCAAAGGCAAACAACTTAACATACAACATTAAAGACAACAAAAATACAACATTAAACTAACAACTGATGTAAATCCTAATCGGGCCCTAAAATCCATTCAGTAGTTTTTGCGTGAAAGAGTAACAAACATCTACACATCCCCACTCACAAACATTCGGCTTTATAATATTAGTAGGATGATATATCGAACGAATCTTCAGAAGCTGAAGAATATTCATTGGATGACGTATTTAATATATAATTTTAAAATATGTTACATAAATTGTATTGATATACTAATTAATAGCCATTTATGGCTGAAGTTTTATTTTTTGTTAATATTATAATAATTTTGTGTGATATTGAATTTAATGATGCTTAAAAAAAACATATTTCTTATGAATGTACATAAATATATATATATATATATATATATATATATATATATATTTCAATATATATTCTGTTACTTTTTAAACAGTTTGTTTTATTGAAATGATGTGTAATAAGTGTTTATAGGAAAACATTATTAAAAATAAACCATTTATAAAGATATATTACTAAAGTAACAAAAGTTAATACAATTAACCTTTTAGCATTACTTTTTCGCAGTTTAGGATTCTTTATAGCATTATTTTATATGTATATTATAGAACACGAAGTGATTTATAACAAATTTTTATTGTTATAAATCATACTTGAGTGATAAGACCCAAATCTTGCTATGTGTTGGGCACTTTGAGAATCACAGTATATATCTATTGGTTTTTGCATCTTAATGTTAATTCATTTAGGAAATTTTTTAAATATATTGATTCTTTTGCTGCTTCTCTGAGTGCTACATACTCTGCCTCTGCACTTGACGTGGCAATAACTTTTTGCTTTTTAGACTCCCAACTAATAGCCGCACCTGCTAGTATATAACAGAAACCAAATTGGGATTTCCGATCGTTAACATCTTGAGCCCAATTAGCACCAACAAATTCTTTAACTGGTTCGCCCGTCTTTCTGTAAGTTAAAACTGTGCTTTTAGTTGTGTTTAAGTATTTAATTCATTGTATAGCATAATTCCAATGCTGTCTTCTAGAATCTTTTGCAAATTGAGATAACATATTTACACTGCAAGCAATATCCGGTCTGCTATGCAGTTTCGCCAGGAATCTTTGGTTCTTTCTCAAGTATCTTTGTTGCCTTGCTGTATTGCAAACCATACTTCTTTACTAACGCCAAGTTTTTGACTTCGTATTTAATTTCTATTTAAGCTTAAAGTCTATTTAAATACAAAATTCATTTTTACAGATCATATTTAAATACAACTTAAATATTCTACCAGGTCTATTTAAATTCAACTTAAATTTTTCATACTACCACATGTTTTATGACAGTTTGTTTTCGTTCTTCAAATTGTGTATGCTGATAATTTTTCTTAAAGCGTGTTGATATAAAAAATAAATATTAAAAAAAAGTTAGTAAAAACAAATAAATTCGTTTCAATCGTGCCATTATTTATATAAAAACAATGAATTCTGTCGAAGAAGACATGCACGATGCACTGTTCTGTGCACAAATAGAAAAAAAATTATTGAGGCGTCCCCGTACAATACGAATACAAATCATTTCCATGTTTTCGGGGACGCTGAGCTCTGCCAGAGATTTTGGATCTGGAAGAAATCTGTTTACTGTATTTGAGAGCTTATTGGCAATCATATCAAAAATCCAACTGCATGGTAAGTAAAAGCTTTATACAAAATGTTAAACATTAGAACTTCAGAATCAATATATTTCAGGAATCATTCCCTTAGTGAGGAATATATGCTTCTAATAACTTTAAGAGTTTACGCAACTGGTGAAATGTTGCGAACAATTGGAGATGTCTACGGTCTCTCAACGACTACAGTTTCCAAAGTCGTAGCTAGTGTTACGCATTACATAGCCTTACTGAGAAGTCGCTTTATTGTTTTTTTTTTTTAAACAAGTGAATAAATTAAAAAAAAAACAAAGAAGATTTTTATGCTATCGCAAAATTTCCTCATGTTGTTGCGGCACTTGATTGCACTCATGTGAAAATTACATATATCTCCAGGTAAGATTGTTCACAAATATTTACGAGACACAAATACATGTATATATAAATATATATATATATATATATATATATATATATATATACATATATATATATATATATATATATATATATATATATACATACATATATATATATATATATATATATATATATATATATATATATGTATATATATATATATAAATATTTATCTTTTTGTAGGTGGAGATGATGCTGAGTCATACAGAAATAGGAAAGGATTTTTTCTATTAACGTTCAAACTACATATGTGTGACGCGCATTTAAAAATGTTAGACATAGTTGCTAGATGGCCTGGATCTGCACACGATTCCAACATCTTGATTAATTCTAAAATTTATTCTAGGTTTTGCGACAATGAGTTTGGGGAAAGTCTCATTGTAGCTGACAGCGGCTATCCCAACAAAAGTTTCATTGTAACGCCCTTATTGAACGTCAAAAATGCCGAAGAAAGCCTGTATAATGAGTCCCAAATACCTACACGAAACTGCATTGAAAAGAGTTATGGTGTTTGGAAAAGAAGGTTTCCTATTTTGTCTTTAGGCATTCCCCTAAATATAAAAAAAAGTAGAAGGTATTATTGTAGAAACTGCTGTCCTACATACTATATGTTGCTTGAACAAAGAGAGCGAGATTTTACTCTTACCAGATAATCTACAATCGGCTGTAGATTTCGTAAATAGTGTTCCAAGTAGCGTTTGCCCGCAAGCTCTTATACAAATAATACTACACGTCGTAATTTAATAAACAACTACTTTAATAATTTGTTAAGAATTTGAAACAAACATTAATTTTAAAAACATAAATTAAAATAAAAATTCAATTCCAAACAAAAAAATTAAAAATTTATACTATTAAAAAAATTAATAATTAACGAAAACATAAAACATAACATAAACATAAAATAACAAAAATTTCAATCAAAGTCACATAAATTCCCTTATGAATAATTAACAAAAACACTTTAAATAAAAATGTATTAAAAATTAAATAAATATAATATAAAAAAATTTTCTTTTAATTTATTACAAAGAGCTTATGAATAATATACTTATTATTAGAAATAGTCAAAAAGCACAGCAGTGTTATTACTAAACACTAAACTAAAATAAACGTGTGGAAGGAAGTGGAGCGTGAATTTAATAGTAAATTCACGCAAACACTTAAGAAGTACAAAGTTCGAAAAAAAAAAATAAAATGTTAAGGCGACTGCAAAGCAAAACTTTTCATTTGATAAACGCCAAACATACAAAACTGGTGGTGGGTCTCTTCAAAAAACTACTACAACCAAAACCGACGAGACTATGTTGGAAATATTCCAGGAGACCCAAAACTACTACAACCAAAACAAAACACTACGCATCCTTCATTTTTCTAATTTTGATTCGCAGCAGCTACATTTCTAGCTTTTCCACCTCCTTTCTTTTAATTCTGAATTTGTAGCATCTGCTTTTGAAGCTTATTATCAGCTACTTCTGCCCAGCAATCTGTGGTCTCTTCCTTCTTTACTTTTTCAGGACCTTTGTTGTTGGCTTTTGAAGCATGTGGGGTGTGTAATTTGCCCAAGATACATCTAAAGAAACAAACATTATTTATATTTATACATATACATGTATATATATATATATATATATATATATATATATATATATGTATATATATACAAATATATATGGATATATATATATATATATATATATATTTATATATATACACAAATATATATATATATATATATATATATATATATAGATATTGTTACAAAGATTAGAAATAGATTTAAATAAAACGACAATGTGGCTATATGTACTTGGCAGCACTGCCAATTAATCTATAGTTGTCAAAATGTTACAACCCTGGTCAACACTATATATATAATTTTCAAATTAACGGAAATGGAATACTCCAGAATATACAAGATCATTCAAGGCTGTGCCAATAAGAGTAAACCACAACAACAACAAACCTAGCAACATAAATGCTAGGAGATGTTATTCTTAATGATCTTGTATGCAAGTATTCGCTGCTAATAAAGCTAAACAGATTCACAAGTATACACAGCCATATACACGTAGAAGAAACAAAACCACACACTCATCCATACAACCACTCATAGTTACCATAGGCAAAACACACAGAACACTCATACATTCAACCACACATAGTTACCATAAGCAAACCAAACAAGTCAGCATTGTCATGTATACAAACACACACATGTCAAGTAAAATACAACCACCATGCCCAGAACTTTCGCGAGGTTACCAGACGACGTCATTTTTGCTATATAAAGGCGCTGCCAGAGCTCAGCGATAGTCAGAGTGATTTCAAATATAGACGTGTTAACATCGCTAAATGTTGAGTAGAACAAATACTCGTGTAAATAAGTTGATAAATAAAGTGTTGCCGCATTATATTTCTAAAATTAATTTGTCCGTGTTTTAATTTGATGCAATAAAACGAATCCTTGAAGGATAAATAATAAAACCGTTTTTACGAAAAGGTCTAAGAACGTAACAATATATATATATATATATATATATATATATATATATATTTATATATATATATATATATATATATATATATATATATATACATATACATATATATATATATATATATATATATATATATACATATACATATATATATATATGTTACGGCTGTAACTATACTAAAAGGCGAGGAGGTTTGCTTTAACAATTTATTGGTGACTGGTCGTTGCTTGTCACTAACTTGCTGATTTGGATTTAGTTATTTCTATATAAAGAGTACAGATAAAATTTAATACAATATATAAAAAACACACAATACATACCGCAGTTTTGCACCTCCTCATTCAATGATCTACTTCAGAATAAATGTAATGGCGATCAAATTGTAAAAAGGGAACAAAGAGAATGCAAAAACGCGGTTTACAATAAAGTTGTCAAAATACAGACATTCACATTGAACGGCGATCAAGTAGAACATAGGGTGTTCTGTAACACTCCCACCACCGTAGAGCGATTAGCTTCACCATCATCTAGGTCCAGAACAGCCAATTTGGAAACAGCTCGTAGTAGCTCACCACTTGCAGTTTTGACAACCGCTTTCCTAATGATGCCATCGGATCCAGCGTACACACGTATGACCAAACCTCGCCGCCATTGGTTTCGTGGAATATTGGGATCACAAACAAACACAACATCTCCCTCTTTCAATGGCCTGGTAGGCGCACACCATTTTACTCTCCTTGTTAAAGTTGGCAAGTATTCCAGAACCCAACGTTTCCAAAACCTATCCCTTAAAGCTTTCACCACGCGCCATTGCTTCTTTATGACTAGAATTTTGCTGTCAGGAACGCTCAATACTGGCGTCTGACTAACGTTTGACATTCCCAGTAAAAAATCATTTGGAGTAAGAGGCTCTTCCTCCTGCGGAGAAATTGGTAGATGAGTTAACGGTCTTGAATTTACCATATTTTCAGCCTCAATGAGGAGTGACTGCAATACATATTCCTTTGGGGAGGTGTCTTTCAAAGTTTGGCGCAGGACTCGTTTGACGCACTGGACCATTCTCTCCCACACTCCGCCCTCAGATGGATTTTCCAGACAGTTAAATATCCACTCGACGCCCTTAGAAGATAAAACATGCTGAATTCGATCAGCTTCGAAAACTTCTTCAAATCTTTTGGCCTCCTCATTTGCTCCAACAAAGTTTTTTCCATTGTCAGACCGAATTTTCATTGGAACGCCTCGGCGATTCATAAAATTTTTTAAAGCAATGATGCAGGAATCTGTTGACAGATCGTGGGCTAATTCCAGGTGAATTGCGCGAATAGTCAAACATGTAAATAATGCTACCCATCTTTTTTCAGTTCTGCGCACAATGGTAACGTTCAATGGCCCAAAATAATCGAGTCCAGTATATTTAAAAGGAAAAACATAGGGTTCAAGGCGATCTGCAGGCAGTGGGCCCATCACGGGTGTTACAGGTTTGGCACTATTTTTCCTGCATAGAAAACACTTCGATACAACACCTTTTAAAACATTCCTTATTTGAGGAATCCAGAATCTTTTTCTAATCTCGCAGATCGTTGCTTCATGGTTTTGATGCTTCATTTGGCTATGAAAATGCATTACAAGAAGGCTAGTGAAGTAGTGGTTTTTGGGCAAAATTGTTGGGTGACGGGTACTATACGGTAGACTGCTGGCTGCATCGATCCTACCATTCACCTTTAGTAACCCATCTTCGTCAATGAATGGCACTAATTTGGCTAAGTTATTTGCTTTAGAGACTGGGTGGCCGCTTTGAATACATTTTATCTCTTCAGCAAATGATTCTCTTTGCACGTGTTGACACAAGATTTTTTCCGCCTTTTCCAATTCTTTAGCTGTTATGCCATGACGATCTAGACTACCACATTGCTTTCGGCAAAACCTTATAAATCGGAGGATTTGCGCAATCGTTCGTTTTAATCGGCTATAGGATGAAAAACGTTCGAACTTTATGAAATAAGTTTCCTGGATCAGAAGTGAAATCTTAGGCTGTATCTCTTCTTCATCCCGTTCTTCATGGTGAAGATTATTGTTGTCACTGACCGGCCAATTGTCCTCATGCTGCTTCAAAAAAGTGGGTCCGTTTAACCATCTGCATGACTTAGAAAAATCGATATTATTATAGCTGCGAGTAGCATCATCGGCTACATTGTCTCTAGTAGAGACCCATTTCCAACTGTTAATAGTAGTTGAAGCTGATATTTCTGCTATTCTATGTGCGACGTATGGCTTATAATTTCTATGACTGCTTGCAATCCATTTCAAAACTGTTTTTGAATCGCTCCACATGATTGTCGAATATGGCACTATTTTATGCTCACTTAAAATATATTGCTTTATTCTAGTTCCGAGTACTGCTGCCTGCAATTCTAAACGGGGAATTGAAATTTTAGTAAGGGGCGCACATTTTGTTTTTGAACATATAAAACTGGTGCCAATATTGCCATTGATTGAGACGAACCTCCAGTAAGCGACGGCTGCAAAGGCCTCTTCACTAGCGTCAACAAACACGTGTAATTCAATTTGTTTGACTTTGTCATCTGTAAAATAAAAACGAGGAATACGAAAATCAGAAAGATTTATCAATTGTTTGCGCCATTTGTCCCACAATATATTGATATCATCGGGTATCATTTCATCCCACCGAACTGCTCTCTTCCAAATGTTGCGTAAAATTATTTTGCCTCCTACGATAAAATTACTTAAGAATCCTAAGGGGTCAAAGGTTGACATGATAATACTCAGTACTTGCCGTTTTGTAGGTTTTTTATTGCCAGAAATTACGTCTTGATCGATCTTTTTAAATTTTAGGTTAAACATGAACGTGTCTGAGGTTGAATCCCAAAACAACCCTAGCACCTTTTCAATACTGTCATGTGCTGAGATCACTTTTGAAACTGATGAGCCATATAGGGCCAATATGACGTCGTTTGAGTTTGAAGTAAATCCTCTTAACTCAAATCCTCCATTTTTGTGAATCTTTGTTACCTGTTGTGAAATTTCAATGGCTTCTTCAACAGTGTCGAAGCTATCTATAAAATCGTCCATATAGTGATGTTCACAAATTGCTTCTACTGCCCTTGGGTGGCAGTCTGTGTGCTCTTTGGCATTTACCTTCATGACGTGGAGTGCAGAACATGGGGAACAGGTAGCTCCAAAGATCATTACAACCATTTCATACTCTTCAGGCTCAGCATTTGATTTACAATTTCTCCATAAAAAACGTTGAGATATTCTATCACTCGGTTGTATTATAACTTGATGAAACATTTCACAAATATCTGCGGTGACGGCAATTTTTCCACTACGAAAACTGTAAAGCATGGTTGGCAACGACACAATTGATTGAGGCCCTTTGAGCAAATTATTATTTAAAGAAGTTCCTTTTACTTTGGCGGCGGCATCAAAAACTAGTCTCAGTTTTGCATTTTCTTTGTTGTGATTTATAACCCCAAAGTGAGGTAAATACCACTTTTTATCTGATATCATGTGGATGTCTGCCTCTTGTACTTTACGAGCATAACCTCTTCGAATGTAGTTCCGTATTACGTCGCTATAGGCAACTGACAAATTTTCATCACGTCGTAACTTTCTTTCGATTCCCTCAACACGATTCAGAGCCATAGTGTAACTATCTGGTAACTGCACATTATCGCTTTTCCATAGGAGGCCCGTCTGAAATCTTTCTCCTACACGTTTTGTGGATTCAGCTAGAATTTTCTTTGCTCTGGAGTCATTTTCACTTTCTACTGCAGGAGCTGCTCTTACGCCCATACTTTCAACATTAAAAAAGTTTTCAACCAATTTGTGAACTTCTTCTTCTTCGTAAACATTTACGAAAAGGCATGAATGAGGCCTGGATGGCAAAGACTTACATGGACCAAATACAACCCATCCCAACTCCGTGTTACACGCGAATGGCCCCTTTGAGTTGTCAATGTTCTTTTTGAATGGCAACCCTAAACTGGCATGATCCAAGCCAATCAATAATTTTGGTCTGACGTTTGTATATGGTTTCATTAAATTCGATGAGGAATTTTTAAAAACTTCTTTAATTTCGTTGACACTTAGGCTTTGCATTGGTAAATTCAGGTTTGATACGGCATAAATATTTTTTAATAAATGACGCTTTTTCTTTTCTACACCACTTATTTTCAAGTTGAAGGTAACTGAATTTTCCTTTGCTGACCGACCACCAAACCATTGTATATTTAAATTGGCACTTCTTCCACGTACACCAATGCAATCGGCTACTTCTTTATCCAACATGGTTATGGAAGAACCTTCATCAAATAACGCATAAACATCCATACTGTGTTTTTCTCCATATAGAGTGACAGGAAGTACACGAAACAGCACCTTTTTACTAACATTGCAACAGCTCAAAACATTTTGATTAACTTCATTTGACCCACTGGAATCTGTCTCCGATAAGGTATTAACACTATGACTGTCGTCATGTAATAATTTATTGTGTTTTCTTTGACATCCTTTCATTGGGCAGATTTTCTTTTTACGACAGTCTCTTGTTGAGTGTCCAATATTTAGACACGAAAAGCAAGCATAGATCTTCTTCACCATGGCCCAACGTTCGTCTACTGTAAGTTTCGAAAATTTGCGACAATCATAAATTTTATGGCTTTCTTTACAGACAGGACACTGTTGATATTTTTCGTTTGCATGTAGCACTCGGCGCTTTGGCTCACTATTAACGTTTTGAACTATGCATATAAAATTTGCCACTTCACTTAGCCACTCACTGCAATGTTCTATTGTGGGGTACGGATTTATATTTATTGCTGTTCTAGCCCACTCTAGTCGTTTACTCATGGGAAGTTTTAATACTAATTCTTCTAAAAGTGTGGGATTAGCCATATGTTGTTGGCCATTCACTGATTTGAGAAATACTGACAAATTTTTTACTTGTGTTGAAAACGGCACCAATTTTCCTATGTTGCTTTCGTTAATGTGTGGCAATTCTTTGAATTTTCTCAATTGACTGTGAATGAGCTGTTCTGGCCTTCCAAAACGAAATTTTAACTGTTCTATAACATCACGCACATTATCAGGGTGGATGAGTAAGGCTTTTACTATTTCCCTAGCTTCACCTTTCAAACATTTTTGTAGTCTTTGGTTATTCTCAAAATTTGTATACCCGTATGTGGTGGTTGACTGGTTATAGGCTGTAAAAAACAATGGCCAGTCTTCTGGCTCACCACTAAATTCTGGCAAATCTTGAATTTTCCGAGGTACTGTAAATTCATTTGCTACGCTTGGCGTTGCATTTAAATTACTATTCATCGGCGTTTATTGGTGGACAAAAATATTTGAAGAAAATGGTGGCATATAATTATTTGCTGTAAATGGTGCGTACGAGTTTGGCCGCGACTGCGGCGACGGCAGCGCTGCGCTAGTTACTGTGATAGGCTGTTGTGAGTTTACCGTTGATTGTACATATGTATGAGGGACTTGTGAAATACGGGACCCCATTGTTGTTGTGTTTGTCAAACCAATGGCGGAACTATTTGGCATATTTAATAAATTGAGGTTATGGTCACTTACCGTTTGTGTTGATGAACAAGACTCCAACTGTTGGCACTTACGTTGGCTTTCTGATAGCTGTGATTGCGTCTCAGACAGCTGACGTTTCAATAGTTGCATCTGTTTTTGCAACTCCATTAAGGTGGCTGCTGGCTGCAAGTTTTCCTGACGTAGTGTTGTCCCTGGTGCTTTGGCGGTTGAACTATGTTGAATCGGAGTGGCCTTTTTCCCAGTAGTCTTAGTAGGTTTTTCAGTGATGACAGCGGTATCTGTCACATGGACACTAGTTGCTGGCTGCGTATTTGTCTGACTGTTGGCTGGCAGTGTATTGTCTACATTTACACTGCGCTTGTCAGATACATTTTCATCATGATCTGGCTGATCTGATGTGACAGTTTCTGCACTGATATGGCTTCTTAAATATGGCGGACTTCTTACTGCTGGTAGTGGCATTTCCTCTTTTCACGGCAATAAAGGCAAAGTGTTACTTATAACACCAGAAACAAATATACAGGCACAAGCAAGTTTGCCAAATAAATACAATCACGAACAAACTTGTGAATTAAAGTGCAGGAAAACTGCGAAATAAAAATGTTACGGCTGTAACTATAATAAAAGGCGAGGAGGTTTGCTTTAACAATTTATTGGTGACTGGTCGTTGCTTGTCACTAACTTGCTGATTTGGATTTAGTTATTTCTATATAAAGAGTACAGATAAAATTTAATACAATATATAAAAAACACACAATACATACCGCAGTTTTGCACCTCCTCATTCAATGATCTACTTCAGAATAAATGTAATGGCGATCAAATTGTAAAAAGGGAACAAAGAGAATGCAAAAACGCGGTTTACAATAAAGTTGTCAAAATACAGACATTCACATTGAACGGCGATCAAGTAGAACATAGGGTGTTCTGTAACAATATATATATATATATATATAGATATATACATATATATATATATATATATATATATATATATATACATATATAACACCTACCTTCTCCGTTTACATCTTTGGTTCCAGGCTTCCTCCAGCGGCAACATCCAAAAACTTTCTTCAACGAATTCTATGTCCGTGTATTCTAAAAGAATGTACATAAATAATTAAAATTCAATGTTTTTAGTATAATGCCCAATAAATCAGTGGCTATTTAAATGTACATTTAGTTAATTTTGATGAATACTTAAAGTCTATTTAAATACTCTTTCAGTTTTACAGTCAGACATAAATACATCAATTAACTTATGCGAAAAATGTGGTAGCACCTAGAATATGTAAACAAAAATCGCCATTGTTCAGAAAACATGTTTATGGTTCAAAGTATTCCAAGTGTTGTGCATGAAATTATTTTAAGTTTTTCAATTGTGTTAAGAGTCTATTTGTACAATAAATATTATTTTATTGATTTTTAACTTTATTCTATTGATAATTAACTTTATTTACGTAACTTTTTAAAATTTTTTAGAAAATCTTTCTCAACATCACAATGTTTTCTTTTTGTTAAGAGAAAAAAACTCAAAGTCATATGTTTTCTGCACTCGATTTAAATTACATTTAAATAGTCATTGAGGGGCATTTAAGTCTTATTTAAGTTTGCGGTGAAAAACGAAATTTGGTATTTAAATGGCATTTAAAGTTAAATGATATTTAAATAGCCACTGATTTATTGGGCATAACTAATAAACTTACCATTTTCCTCGTTATCGCAGCCATATGCCGAACTCCTTCCTAAAATTTGGGTCTTCTGGCATATTTCCAATATTGTCTCGTCGGTTTTGGTGGTAGTAGTTTCTTGTAGAGGACCATCACCAGTTTTGTATGTTTGGCCTTTATCAAATGCAAAGTTCTGCTTTGCAGTCAACTTAACATTTAAACATTTTGTTTTGAGAACTTTTGTACTCTTTTATTTTACACATTTTTGCAAGATTTTACACAATTGAAAAACTTAAAATAATTTCTTTCACAACACTTGAAATACTTTGACTAGAAGGCAAAACACCTGTTTTCTAAACAATGGCGATATTTGTTTACATATTTCATGGTGCTACCACATTTTTCGCATAAATTAATTGGAGTATTTGAATATGACTGAAAAACTGAAAGCGTATTTAATCACAACTTAAGTTTATGGAAAAAGCAACTAATTTTGTACTTAAATACGAAGTAAAAAACTGGGCATAATTTAGATATGTAACCAGGCTGGGAAATTTAAATTTGCTTATCACCATATTCAATAAATAAACCAATGCAATATTTTGGTATTTGCAAATCCTTAATTTCAAAATTATTACGCAATATTTCATACAATTTTTTGAACGAATCATTATATTTATATGCAATTACTATGTCATCAACGTATAACGCTACAAGTAAAATATTTGCATTTTTATTTTTATAGTAGATACAATGCTCATATTTAGATTACACCAATCCACTATTGATAAGAATATTTTGAATCATTTTAAACCACTGTCGGTCTCAACTTTCAAACTTTATTCGGATTAAGATTGTCAATAAAACCCTCAGGTTAATCCATATAAATTTCCTCATCAATTTCTCCATTAAAAAAAGCGGATGATACATCGTGTTGTCTAAGCTCCAGATCGTTTTCAACAGATATTGCATATATTAAGATTGTCGCACAACTGGTGCGTATGTATCCATATAATCTATTCTAAATGGTTGTGAATAGTCTTTAGCAATTAATCTTGCTTTTCGTTTGGAAATACTTCCATCTACATTAAATTTTGTTGTGAAAACCCATTTACATCCTACAGATATCCTATCATCAGGTATAATTGACAAATCCCAAGTTCTATTCTCAATAAGCGAATTATATTCAGTTTGCATTGCATTTAACCACTCATCTTTGTTATCTGATTTTTCGATGTCATTTAAAGTTTTTGGGTTTTGTTCTAAAGATATTTGAGCACTTGCTGAACCAATAAACTTCCAGGATCTTAGACGAGATTTTATTGTATCTAAACTACTCGCTTTGTTCATTTCCTTGTAACAGTGCTATACTATCCAAAGGTTGTTCTACAGCATCCTCAAAAACTTCGTTACGTTCCTCATCATCTAAATCATTAGTATTATTTTCTTCTTGATGGCTGTCTTGGCCGAAATTTATAATATAACTAGAAGGACTGGGAAAATATGAAGGATTCGAAGCTTTCACTAACATCGACGCGTAGAGTAGTTTTGTCCACTTCCAAATGTTCATTGAAGTCAACACAATGCCTAGTACGGAAATATATGTAATATAATCTTTTAAAATATATGTTTTAAAAGATCTATTGTTCAAAACAAATTATACGTACCGCCTTCTTTTAAGTCTTTGGAATTTCCAATTTTGTTGTAGCAGTTCAACTTAAGTTGTACCTCTGATTCGAAATTGGTTTTTTTGACTCGATCTTCTCTGACTTGATTAAAACTCTCATTCCCGGCTCAATTTATACTTAAAGGTTCTCATTACACCCTATTAGCAGGAACTAAGCATTTGTTTTGCCTCCCATAGTCCCATTTAAAATATGTATCCAGATTGATTACGTGATGGCCAGTGCGACGATTTATATTTTCAAACATTTAACCATTTCTAAATCATTAACAATTAGTTTTTTGAGCATTAACATTTCAATTCTTTGGGAATCTTGGCTCATTTTTATGTTGATTTCTTTATGGTATTGAGCTCCAGCCGCAATTTAGGGGTTTTGGTACATTCTTTTAATGTTTATACACAGTTTAATATTGTCTTAAAATCACTTAACACTAATTTTTATTATTTATTTCACAATTTTTCTCCTAAACGAAATTTTTGTTATATTTTCAACCACCATTATTTGCTTAAATTTTAAATCATTTGCTAAGAGATGACAATGTATAGCCATTTTTTCTAACATACTTATTAAGCATTGTGTAGATATATTTTGTACTCATTTGCACTATCGTTAGGCAAAAGCTGATACAGGCCAAAATGAACTGTCACTTTTGAGTTTTCTGTTTTTTCTGTGAACTGAATTGTGATGCTTGAAGCAAGGCGCATTAATAAAGGTGACCTTATCGCAATTCGCCCTATTTCAAAAAACAATTGCCAAAATAAATTATATATATGATGTGTTTAACAATTATAATTGTTTGAAAATTTAAAAATATATGATGTTTTTTGAAAATCATTTCTCGCAATAATATTTATGTATGAAAAGTCAGGAAATTTTAAAGGATTGGTTTCTTACGGCTCAAGGCGAATCGAACAGTTGAGAATCATCTGCGCTAATAGGGTCACCTGTATTAATTAGCCGTGGATTGAAGTATACAATAAGTGTTACCGATTAATAAAAAATTGTTTGGTGCAAATACCGTAAATTATTACATGGGCAAACAGTGTGGAAAATGGCCAAACTTTGCCACAAATTGTGGTGCTTAACTATTATTAATTATTTCAAAAATATTATAAGTTTTGTTTTTAGTTCATATATGTATTTACATTAATTATTAAAAGTAATTCATAAAAAATTTTGAGCTAACATAGTTTCAGAAGAGAAAATAAAATCCGTTCAAGATCAGTATAATGTACATATATACATGTTTAATTGAAAAAATGTATTAATATCAATTTCATAAGGGCAACATTTTATTCGAATCAGATCCCTTATATGCTCATCGGTAAGTCGACTTCTGTATTTATTTTTGACCAATTTCAATAAAGAAAATGTAGGCTTTTTCAGTGAGGGGAGTGGTTTTTGGTTGGCACAATTTTTCAACTAGCTTCAACTCCGCATTAGCAGAACAAAACTAATACATACGCACTTATGAAAACAATGAAAACACAGGTTCTGTGTTTTCTTTTTTATGGAGCGTTTTTAGTCTTCAGATGTCCATCGTTGTGTAGACATGAATTTGAAAACAGAAGGGGGTAGGTCGCGGCAACGAACATTAGAACTAATACAAGAAACTCAAAAGTTTTTTCAGTAATTTTAGTAAATAGTACAAGTTATTTCAGTAAGCCCTAAAAATTTTTCGTTACTGAAAATTTCTGCAACATTTTACTGAAATTACTTCAATAACTTTTGCTGGTGTCATGAATAAGTAAAAACGTCTACTGGTTTTTTAATAGACTTTTTAATTATGTGTGGTAGAGTCGGCATATTAGTGGGTCACAAAAAATTAGCGTTGGCGGTTCAAATTGTTACATGGTTGGGAGGGCATTGTAGGGCACAACATCTGCCTGAAATAAAAAGAGTGTGGTAAGGCAATATCAGAGTGGTATGTGTTGATTAGTAGTATATATATTTGTTATTTTTTTTAGTATATTATTATGAGCAGCGTACCCAGTGAGAGGGTTGGAACCCGCTGAGATTTTTGTGTTCCCCAAGAAAAAAGAGTTAGTCGGAAACCTCACTGGTCTCTACGTCTGTTACATAAATGGCGCCCAATAGAAAATTAGTTTGGCGCTCATAAATGGCGCCCAAAAGAAAATTAGTTTGGCGCTCATAAATAGCGCCCAAACAATAAGTCATGTGATTCTAGCTATGCATGAGACAAATAGCCTAATAAAGCTCGAAATAGCCCATGGAGAGAAGCGCAAGATGGTTAGATAACTTTAATGATGTTTAGCAGCACTTTGGAACACTGTCTTTTAAAGTTAGTGCTAAAACGAAAATTAAGGGGTTTAACTGTGAAGCGTAGACCTCCTAAATAATTCAATTTATAAAATGGCCTAATAGCTTAGTAGTTTCTAGTTATAGATGTCTAATTGTATTAGGGTCAATTTTAAAAGTTTTTTTTTTTTGTTAATGTTAGTTTCTGTTTGTATTACGGTAGATAGCTTCGGTAGCCGCCGGAATTTATAAAATTAATTGTAATTATGTTTGTTCCGGGTCTGTTGTACTGAATATCACCGGCAGGGTAGGGTACTTGTATAGCTCATCAGTGAACGAGAAGTCCTGATGATAGTATATAAGTCTCTACACCACTCAATTGTAAGCAAATTGTCTTATGTACCACCTAATATTACCTGAAACCTCTTCGATGATGAATTTAACCGACAACCCAAATTTAACTTCATGCCTAGCCCGACAGCAGTATTATATATATAGAATTTCTGGAAAAACGAAAAAAATAAGAAAATATATAAATAAATAAATAAAAAATTTTTTTTTGCTTGGTAATAGATTAGATAAGGATAATTTAGTAGTAAATATTAGTGACTTAGTGCATATTTGAAAATAGTGGGGCTGGATTTACAATTTTTAAATCGCGAAGTAGAGTTTGTCATACATATACTCCGTATAAGGCTATGTCCAAAAGCCCATGTGAAATTCGGGATAGAAAACGGGAAAGAGAGGCACAGTTCGATCTGAATAGGTCTACGCCGATTGAATTTGGTAAAACGTATAAGTCTAACACCCCGAGTCAAAGGATAGCGGTAAGCCGGAACACCAACATGAGTCAACCTACAGGCCAAACTACTGCTCAGATTCATGATAAGTCTGAAACAATTATGGCAAATAATCCGAGCACTAGTGCAGCTGCTTGTGCTAGATTCTTGGCACCTTCTACGTATATTCCTCCGAACATAGAACAACATAATTTATCTCAAATAGCAGAAAGAAAAAGACAGATGGCGGATTTGACTGCCACCGTAGGTAAATTAAGTATCGTCATGCAGCAAACACAATTAGAAAATAAGAAATTGTTAGATGAGATTGTGCCCATCGTAAAAAGAATTGAGGAGAATAGCTTTCACCGAACGTTGCCTCCTCCGATGAACAGTTGCCACTCGTCTAGGGGCTCGATTGACATTGAATCGGCAAATCAGAGGCATCATAATAGAGTGAGAGTAGACAAATGGGTCCTTGAATTTGACGGCATTACAAGTAAACTGGTGGTGGAGGATTTTGTTTTTCGATTAGAGCGTTTACAGAGACAGGACGGTGTTACCTGGGAAGAGGTTTTGGATAACTTTCACCTGCTGATGAAGGGAGCGGCCGAAAAATGGTACTGGCTGTTTGTGCAGACCAACCTGGTGACGGAGTGGCATACGCTAAAAGAAGCCCTCATGAAACAGTACCAGTCCACTAGGTCCAGCTTCGAACTCATGAGCGATATGGTAGAGCGCAAGCAGCAGATGGGAGAAGATATCGATACCTTCTTTTTCGTTATGATTCAAATGCGATCCAGACTGAATATTTCCGTTTCTGAAAAGGAAATGATAAAGATGATAAAAAAAGAATCTCAGAGACGATATTAGAAGTCGAGTATACCCTATCAGCGTCGATACGATAGAAGAATTGCGTCAGGAGTGCATTGAAGCAGAAAAAGTGTTCTGCCGCAAAGAAGGTAAAAATGCGTATTACCCTCCTATCGGAAAATACGACAAACGCGTCAGTGAGATATATGAGAGTCCTAATACATATCCTGCAGAGCAAGGGGAGGAAGTAGCAGCCATGCATGTGCAGAAACCACCAGACCCAGCAGATAAAGGCCAGATAGAATGCTGGAATTGTCGTCAAAAAGACCATGTTTTCTACTACTGCACTGCCGAATATAGAGCTATTTTTTGTTATGGTTGTGGCCAACCGAACGTCAAAGCCCCGAATTGTGATGAGTGTAAAGCACGATATTTTCGCCGGAGCGAGGGAACTGCGGGGCACCATCGTTTCAAAGAGACCCCGCGCACAAATCTAAATTGAAAAAAACAAATAATATTAATTTAATACAAAAAGTTAGAAATTTTAATGAATTTATACCCCAATTACGTCATAATTACAGCTTAGAAGAACGCGAACGTAATTATGGTGTGGTTAGGAATAGAATTTTTAATGAAGCGTTAGATTTTAAGAAGGGAGTTTCATACAGAATAGCCAAGTTAAGGAAAAAATTCGCTGAAAAGAGAAAAACACGCAGATTAATAATTGAGGCAGTAAAATCGGTAAATGGCAAATGTGATCCACGCGCCTTTGCCGAAATAACTATAGGACATAACAAGATTAGAGGGTTGCTAGATACAGGTGCTTCTGTAAGGTTACTTGGAAAAAGTTGTAGAGAGTTTATAGACAAGTTAGGGTATGAATTTAAACCAATATTTTCGTTAGTTTCAATAGCATCCGGACAAAGACATAGATTATTAGGAAAGGTTGACATAGACGTAATTTTTCAGGGAAAAACGAAGAACATCAACTTTTACTTGTACCCAGATTTAGATCAGGAGGCATATTTTGGTGTGGATTTCTGGACTGCTTTCGGTTTAGCCCCAGAGGTATTCAAGGTGGCTCATTTGGACTTTGAGAAGATACAGGAAGAATTTAAGGTTGAAGACCATAAGTCCAATCCTCACATTTTGAGCTCGAATCAGCAGGAAAGGCTGCAGGCGGTTGTAGAAATGTTTCCCAGTTTTGAAAAGGATGGTTTAGGATGTACGCCTCTAGAGAAACACTCAATCAAATTAATAGAAGGAGCCGTCCCTTTTAAGGACCGTCACTACCCTTTGTCACCCGCCGTGCAGAAAATAGTATATCAAGAAATCGATAAGATGCTGGCTCTAAATGTAATTGAAGAGAGCGAAGGGCCCTGGTCAAATCGGACAACAGTTGTTAGGAAGCCAAACAAAAATAGGTTTTGTCTCGACGCGAGAAAATTGAATACGCTGACGATAAAGGATGCCTATCCACTTCAGAACATCGATGGCATTTTAAGCAGAATTGATGAGACTTACTACATCAGCAGTGTTGACTTGAAGTTTGCTTTCTGGCAGATCGAGTTAGACGAAGAGAGTAAACCATACACAGCGTTTACTGTAGCAGGTCGGCCACTCTACCAGTTTCGGGTCATGCCTTTTGGACTGTGTAATGCAGCGCAACGTCTATGCAGACTTATGGATAAGGTTATTCCGCAAAAACTAAAAGAAAACGTATTCGTTTATTTGGATGATTTATTAGTAATATCAGATAGTTTCGACAAACATTTAAGAATTTTAGAAGAAGTTGCAGTTTGTTTAAAGAAGGCCAACCTTACCATAGGCCTTAGCAAGTCCAGGTTTTGCTTCCAGCAATTAAAGTACCTTGGTTTCGTTATAGGGGGCGGGAGTCTTAGAACTGATCCCGAGAAAGTGAAGGCAATAAGGGAAATTCGAGTGCCTAAAACACCCCGAGAAGTGCGTAGTTTCCTCGGTACGGCCGGATGGTACCGCCGTTTCATAAAGGACCTTGCATTAATTGCAGCTCCACTAACTGATAGACTAAAAAAGGCTAAGAAATTTGAAATGACTCCAGAAGCGATACAGGCGTTTGAAAATTTGAAGAAAGCCTTAACATCCGCACTCGTACTAAGACACGCTGATTTTTCAAACAGATTCTGGATACAATGCGATGCAAGTGAGCACGGTATCGGAGCCGTTTTATACCAGCTTAGCAATAATAATGATGAGCATCCAATTGCATTCTACAGCCAAAAGTTGGCAAGGTGTCAAAAAAATTATACGGTTACGGAAAAAGAATGTTTGGTGGCGATAATGGCCATAAAGAAATTCCGCCCATATGTCGAAATGATGCCCTTTACAATTGTTACTGACCATGCCAGCCTTAAGTGGCTAATGTCCCTGAAGGATTTGACAGGAAGATTGGCTCGATGGTCACTCCAGTTACAAACGTTTGATTTTGATATTCAACATAGAAAAGGCACTGAGAATATTGTAGCCGACATGCTATCACGTTCAGAAAAGGAAGACAGCGTAGAGGAGTTAAATATGGATGATTTATTTGATTTCGAAACGACGGAATTTCAAAGTGACGAGTATTTGGAGTTGATACAACACATTAACGAAAACCAGGATCGATTGCCGGATTTGAAAGTTGAAGATGGTATAATTTATAAGAGAATGGATTACGATAGAGGCGTCGATACGGAATGCGAATGGAAAATTTGGATACCACCTAATATCACGCAGCCTATTATAGAAAAGGCCCACACAAGTATGACAGCGGCTCATGGAGGCATCCTAAAAACAATAGAACGGCTGAAAAGATTCTTTTATTGGCCTAAATTGCCTATTCAAGTGAGAGAATATGTTCGAAGTTGTCAGACATGCAAAGAAATAAAACCATCCAATCAAAACCTTCGTCCGGAAATTGGCAATCAAGTAGTTACTGATAGACCATTTCAGAAATTTTATTTGGATTTTCTGGGTAAATATCCAAGGTCAAAAATGGAAATTGTTATGTGTTTATAGTCCTTGACCATTTCACCAAATACACGTTTATCACAGCAATGAAAGAAGCCACAGCAGGTAAAGTAATATAATTTCTAATTCAAGAAGTATTTCATAAATTTGGTGTCCCGGAAATCATCCATATGGACAACGGCGCACAATTCACATCTATAGGATTTCAAAATATGCTGAGTACATACAAAATACAGCATATAAAAACGCCGGCATATCAACCGAGTAGTAACGCCTCCGAACGGGTTAATCAAAGTATATTCACCCCTATCGCAATCAACTATTCCCATTAACAAACTCCCAACTTTTCCTTTTTCCTATTGTGAATTGTTCCCATAAAAAATTAGTTGAGATTGAATTCACAAACTTAAAAAATATGGTATCGCCAATGTTTATTCCCAAGAATTATTTTGTAAAATATATTCACAACACGTGCCAATGGGAACGACGAGGGAAAATGTAAGTTATAAATTGTTTCTGCTATAGAATTTGTAAAACTGTAGGCTTTGTTTTATTTAAGGAACGCAAATGTAAATAAGGAGCAGATAAATTGCATGGTAGAAGCGATGGTCGCGAAACCTTCATATGCGAAAGGGTTCCAAAAGGAGAAAAGAGAGGATGTTGCCAAATTTTGGAGTGAGTTAAGCGTGTCGTTGAACAGCCTAGGACCGCCTACTAAGTCTACAGCGGAGTGGAAAAAGGTGAGAATATATTCTTATGTCGGTTAAAAAGCAATCACAAGAAATTTTCGCAGGTGTGGATTGATCAGAAGCGGTACATTCGGAAAAAACTCACAGAAAACAAAAAAAATCGTAACAAGACTGGTGGTGGCCCAAGCCGTGAGTATGTATTTTCTTCTAATGAAGAAGCCATCATTGATCTATTGTCGTTGGAGGAGAGTATTGAAGGCTTGGATGTGGAAGTTTTCGGAACACCAGCAATCAGCCGAAAAAGAAAAAGTAATGAGAATGAAAATGAAGACTCTGTTTGTGGTGTACAAGAAAAATGTGCAAAAGCTTCTGTGACAGTGAATTCTGAACAATGTGCAAGTAACATTTTGCAGGAAAATCTGACTCCAAAAAAAAGCAAGCTGAACCCTAGTTCGATATTGTCAGAAAAATTAGAAACACAGAAAAAGATCTGTGAAAAAATTGAGGAGTGCACCAAAATGTCTTATAAGCACCATAAAGACATGGATTACCGCTTGAAAAAGATTGGTGAATCTTTGCAGCAGCTCCAAGATACACAAAACCAAATTTTAGAAGAGGCAAAACGGCACAACGGTACGATGGAGTACCTTCGTAATTTAGAAGTACAGAACAACGTCGAGTTTACAAAACGTCAAATTGAAATAGAGGATATGAAATTAAAAAAATTAACCAATAATAGCAAGAAAGATTAGCATAAGTTGATGTGTAATATTTTATGGGATTTTATATAAGACTGCTTTCATAATTTAAGTATACCAAAGAAGATTGGCTTTATTTTATTTTGTTTTTTTTAAACATACATATGTGTACGAATATTTTGTATGACATTGAAAAGTAACGAAATGTGATGAAATAAACTTTTTTTTAAACTACTAAAGCGAATTTGCTATACTGGTACGAATGCGCTCAGCTTTATTCAGGCGTGTTCCTTGCACAACGTCATCATTTTCCTGCTCGTTTGTTTCATATACCAAAGTGTCTATAAGAGGTGAGTCGCACTTATAATATATGCATATATTATGCAACGCACTGCATACGTTAACAATTTCAGCACTTTTCTTCGGTGAGTAGTGTAACTCTCGTGCTCCAAGCAAACATCGCCATCGGTTCTTCAGAACTCCATTGGTAATTCCACAATATTGCGCGCTCGAGAATGTCCTTCGTTAAATTTTGCTTCTACTGATCCTTCTGCGGAATTTCTGTAGGGTACAAGCATCCACGGCTCCGAAGGATATCCGCCGTCCCCTAAATTATATTTTTTTAAAAATATATATTAATTATAATAAAAGTATACCTACCCATCAACCAAAATCGTTTGTGTTCCTCGATATATTCTTGTTCCATGGATGACCTCAGTAAACTTGTGGCCCAAATCGAAGCATCATGAGTGGCCCCGCCATGACTGCCGTCTATATAACGTATTCTCATATTGTTGTCTACGACCTAAGATTTTTGTAATGAGTTATAAATTATAAAAAAGGAGTTAAAAGATATGTATAAATCAGATACTTGCAATCGCAACATTTAGGCTGTTGTAGCCTTTTCTGTTGTAGTACAAATGTCGGTTCTTTAATGGAGCGATGATTCGTACATGGGTACCGTCTATACAACCCACTACACCTGGTATTTTATATTTTGTGTAAAACCATTTCGCGATCTGTTTCTTTTCTTCCAGGGATGGCTGCACAATCCCCCGAGGGCATAAAACTCTTTCAAATGTTTGTAGCACTTCTGAAAGTACTTCACTGAACGTTGACTGCGCCAAACCGACATCGATTTGCCTGCCTACTCCCTTTTGGTAACTGCCTTCTGCCAAAAATCTCAAAGTCCCAGCCAATTTCACTATGGGGGGAATGGCAAATATCTTACCACTAGGAGGCAAATTTTCCATCAGCACATTTAGCAGGTATTGGAATCCTTCCTTGTTCAACCTATAATATTCCTGGAATCTGTAAAGAAAACATAGCTTAACGTCAAACATAAATATTTTTGTATGTATAATTTTTACTTTATCTCCGGTAGTGATAGCGGACTCGAGTCATCTCGAATATACCTTCGCTGCAATCTTTCCATTGATTGTTTCTCTTGTTCCAGCAAACGAAAACGAAGATAGACGCTATTAATTTTTGTGTTTTCCTCCAAAAAAAATGTTGAGAAATAATTCACAGTAAAAACTTGTGTTTACAGAGCATTCACAAATAATTCACAATATAAATCTTTACTCCCAAGAAATTCACGATCCCAATTTTTTGGGATGGGAAAATACAAGTTAGCCCGAATACAAGTTAGCCCGGAAGCTTAAGTCTATGGCGGATCATCGAATAACAGCACAGCCCAACGAACACATGGAATTGTTGAGAAACAAAATAAAAGAAAATATGAACCGAGCTTATGAAAGGAGCGCAGAAAGATACAATAAAAGGGCCCGCGTAACTAAATTCCTACCCGGACAAGAAGTCTACAGAAGAAATATGACTCAAAGTAATTTCTCAAAGAATTTAAACTCAAAGTTTTGCCGAAAATTTTTGAAATGTAGAGTAGTTAGATCTGTGGGGAATAACATGTATGAGTTGGAAACTCTAGAAGGAAAGACTGTAGGAATCTATCACATGAAGGATATAAAAACATAAATTGCTAATCAAAATCAATGGATGCATGGACAAATTAAATTTTTTTTGTGCAATAATAGGACGTAAGGGAAAATATTATAATTATTCTATTAAATTATACAACAAAATGTATGTCGTGATGTCCCACCTTTACTAGTTTTAGCAATTTTTTTTTTATTTCCAATCTGTGATAGTAGTTGTAAGAGTACCTGACCATAATTCTCACAAGACCGAGTATATGATAGCTCATAGGAATTAAAAGTTCTATGTGTAAATCGACAAGGTAGAGCAAAGGAAAATATAATTTTTTTTTTGTTTTTCATTAACATACAGTAGTAGGGAACTGTATGTGCTGCGACCATTAAAAATATTAAATTTCAGCAATTAAATTTGAAATTTTTCAATTTTAATTGCCAAAATTCTCAAATTTCACAAAATTCTCATATATCATTTTGTGTGTGTTCGTGTGTGTATTTTTTCCCACGGTTTAATAGGGGCGTTCACATTGTTGTTTTTTTTTTAATAAAATGTTGGGGTAGGCGTGGGAATTTGTGTCTGTCCATATGTGACCTTGAGAATACATGTCCGTCGGTATGTGAGCGTGGGAATTTGTGTCTGTCCATATGTGACCTTGAGAATACATGTCCGGCGGTATGTGAGCGTGGGAACTTGTGTCTGTCCATATGTGACCTTGAGAATACATGTCCGTCGGTATGTGAGCGTGGGAATTTGTGTCTGTCCATGTGTGACCTTGAGAATACATGTCCGTCGGTATGTGAGCGTGGGAATTTGTGTCTGTCCATATGTGACCTTGAGAATACATGTCCGTCGGTATGTGAGCGTGGGAATTTCTGTCTGTCCATTTACACTGTGTACGCCTGGTGAATAAAAAAATTTAGAAGCATTTTTAGGAACAACACTATTTAAAAAGTGTAGTAGTTATATATGGATGCCCTTAATGTTTGTGGTTCGTTCCTTTTTGCTGGAGTGAGATTTTTTCTTTTATTTTCTTGCTTATTAAAATTTGGTGTGTTTACTTAAGATTTGTCGTCCAGCAATTCAGTGTTTTTTTTTTACTTTTTTGCTTGCAATGCTTGAGTCTGGAGGAATAATTTGATTATTCTGATCTTGAAGACGTTGTGAAAAAAAAATTACTATTGCATAAATATTGAAACTGATGTTTTGTTTATTTTATACATGACGATCATCGATGGATTTTATTTGGGGATCTGGATGGTGGTGCGATTTCTATATTTTGTAGAATATTAATATTTATGCTATGTTTAAGTGTGTGTGTTTTTGGTGCTCTGAGTGGCGGTTGGAATGTCTGGCTGTCAGACAGTCTGTGTGTGTGACGATTGGTGAGTCTGTATGACAGTCCGCTTTCTTGCTTTCCTGGTCAGTATAAAATGTGATAAGGTGTACATATTCATGCGTACACAAAAATATCTACAAATTTATTTCATTTACGCATATACATACAAACAAATAATAAGCGTTTATTCTTTGTGCCCAAATATTCCCTTGACCATTTGAATGAATGAATGAACCATTTTGTATGTTTGTTTGTGTGTTCTCTGAAAAAAATAAATATGTATGTAGGTTTTTTGTTTGAAATAAAAAGACATTTATTTTAATTTTTATAAGCATTTATTTAAAAGTTTGTTAACACTTTCATTTTTAAGTAAAATTGCATTCCTTAAGGCACAAACACCATAGTCGTGATAGCTACAATAGAGATATATGGAATGCTTAGTTTCCATTTGTTTGAAATTAATGCAGCCAATGTCTTTAATGTTATAAACTGTTTGATGAATAATTTTTTCCAGCCATTTTTTCTTCACTCCCCCCTTAACATATATTTGTGAATTTCTTATATTCGATTTTAAAAACTTGCAAACGCTTTGAAATGAGACTGATCCATCATTCCAGTTAATATGATGATAGTTTTTTGTTAACCAAACTGCTTCTCTCTGTTTTTTGGCTGATAAACATGCGAAATCAAAAGGAGGTTTTATGATGAAATTGAACCGTTCCTTGTTGCTGAAAACTACAGCTAGTTCTTTTGCGATGAAGTCATTTGAATTAGTTTTGAAACCTTGCAAGTCTACAAAAACAATATCACCATCCATGTTATTTAATTTATAAGAGCTTCCGGACTTGACCTTTCATTGGTATGTATTCTATTACGCGGTCATGAATAAGAACGCAGTAAGCTGATTTTTTTGCTGGAATATTTGTTGCTGTTTCAAATTCAATTTTTATGTCGATTGGTCCGGTATTGAGCGTTTCGTTTTGGTGACTGACATCAACTACAATAATTGGAGCGTTATTTTTAAACTCTTGACCTGTTAGAAGAGGTTGGGGTTGTTTCATGTAGTAGCTTTGTTGGAATCTTAGATACATATTGTTACAAAGATTAGAAATAGATTTAAATAAAACGACAATGTGGCTATATGTACTTGGCAGCACTGGCAATATTATCTATAGTTGTCAAAATGTTTCAAACACTATATAGATAATATTCAAATTAACGGAAATGGAATACTCCAGAATATACAAGATCATTCAAGGCTGTGCCAATAAGAGTAAACCACAACAACAACAAACGTAGCAACATCAATGCTAAGAGATGTTATTCTTAATGATCTTGTATGCAAGTATTCGCTGCTAATAAAACTAAACAGATTAACAAGTATACACAGCCATATACACGTAGAAGAAACAGAACCACACACTCATTCATACAACCACTCATAGTTACCATAGGCAAACCAAACAAGTCAGCATTGTCATACAAACACACACATGCCAAGTAAAATACAACCACCATACCCAGAACTTTCGCGAGGTTACCAGACGACGTCATTTTTGCTATATAAAGGCGCTGCCAGAACTCAGCAATAATCAGTGTGATATCAGACATAGACGTGTTAACATCGCTAAGTGTTGAGTAGTACAAGTACTCGTGTAAATAAAGTAATAAATAAATTGTTGCCGCATTATAATTCTAAATTAATTTGTCCGTGTTTTAATTTGATGCAATAAAACGAATCCTTGAAGGATAAGTAATAAAATCGTTTTTACGAAAAGGTCTAAAAACGTAACAATTGGTGTCAGAAGTGGGATTGCAAAAATAATTAAAAGGACATTGCAATTTAAGAAAGGGAAATAAAAGGACATTAAAAAAAAGGGACATTATAAAACTAAAATAAATAATCATTAAATTTGATGAGTTAAAAGTTGAACAGCTGAAAAAGGAGCTCAGCAAGCTTGAATTGCCAACTGCAGGTAACAAGGCTGAACTGCAGAAGAGGCTGATAGATGAGTTTAAGAATCGCGGCATGGACATCGGGACATACGAGTTTGAGGACAAAGACGATGTGCAGGTATGCCCTCCTGCCACGACCAGCAGCATGGACATAAATTCAATGTTCGCTGCTATGATGATCGAAATGAAACAGAACTCTCAGCAGATGCAGGAAAAGCTTGTAGCCGAAATAAGTGATATAAAGCAGAACTCTCAGCAGATGCAGGACAAGCTTGTAGCCGAAATAACTGAAATGAAACAGAACTCTCAGCAGATACAGGAGGCATCAAGGATCAGCAGTGACAAGCTTGTAGCCGAAATAACTGAAATAAAACAGAACTCTCAGCAGATGCAGGAAAAGCTTGTAGCCGAAACTCAGCAGATGCAGGAAAAACTTGTAGCCGAAAATCAGCAGATGCAGGAAAAACTTGTAGCCGAAATACAGGAGTCAAATAAAGCCATGAACGAGACCCTGGTAGAGGTTTCTGAAGCCATTAACAGGAGGGTGGATTCTATTGAGAATAAATTCTCAGAGCTGGCGGATAGAGTCCAACATCTAGAACGCGGTGGCCTGGAACAGCATGCAAAGGAATTCGAAGAGAAATTGCATGCTCTGGAGGACAAAATGCATAACCTGGAGTGTAGTGGCGGGCCAGTACGAGCAGTTGCGGAAGTTTCTGCGCGGATAAAAGCGCCATGCTTCGACGGCAGCGTACCATTAGGCATCTTCAAATTCCAGTTTGAGACGGTGGCTAGCAGAAATGGATGGGATGCTGAAGAAAAGGCCATAGAGTTGATCTTGTCGTTAAAGGGTACCGCCGCAGAGGTACTTGAAACTGTGCCAGTAAGCTGCAGAAACAACTACAATGAAATAATGGCAGCATTGCAGCGCAAGTATGGTGGTGAGCACAAGCGCGATTTATATAGAATGGAATTGCGATGTAGAGTTCAGAAGCCTAACGAATCTCTACAAGATTTCGCAATGGAAATCGAGCGTTTAGTGCAGCTCACATATCCAGGCGAGAGTCACCCGTTCCTGGACCATTTTAAAACTGAGGCTTTCGTTAACGGCATTCGCGACTCTGATGTTAAACTGGCGGTGTGCGCTACGCAGAAATCCACTTTCGCTGAAACTGTGTCATTTGCGCTGGCTCAAGAGACTGCCAGAATGGTTTTCAAGCCACAGATATGTAAAGTGCGGAATGTGGATGTTTTGTCTGAGGAGGATAACAACCTAGTGGCTAGCGTTAAGGAGGCAATGAGACAACTGCTGGAAGAGAAGGCTATCAAAGAAAAGCCTAAGTGCTTTAACTGCGGAAAGGTCGGTCATTTTCAGCGCAGCTGCAAAGCATCAAGGAAGAGAGGTAGATCCGTTTTACCACCAAGAAAGAGCATTGAGCATAGAAGGGGCACAAAGCATAACAATGCGGATGCTCTTTCGAGAAGACCATGCTGTTTAGAGTGTAAACATTGTGCTAGAACCGAGCAAAAGGAAGGCGTTGTGGATGTTCGGCTAATGCACATCGGCCCTGATGAAGACTGGTCAGCGGCACAGAGGGACGACGATATGCTAAGGAAAATTATAGCGGCCAAAGAAGAGGACAGACGACCATCCAGGAATGAAATTTCGGCTGAAAGCCCACTCGCCAAATCTTATTGGGCTCAGTGGAACAGCCTTAAGGTAATAAAAGGGTGTTTATACCGCGTATGGGAAAGTGTAGATGGCAAAACAACTTCAAATTTAATAGTTGTGCCATACTCCAAGATAAGTAAAGTTTTACAGGAGTTTCATAATGGACCTAGTGGCGGTCATCTTGGAGTAACAAAAACAATTGAGAAACTGAAGCAGCGTTTTTATTGGGTTGGATGTCAACAAGCCGTAGCTGACTGGATAGCAAACTGCCCACAGTGCATAGCAGCCAAAGGCCCAGTAAGAAGGAGCCGGGGACAGCTGCAACAATACAACTCAGGAGCACCATTCGAGCGGATCGCAATGGATGTGGCAGGTCCCTTTCCCGTTACCGAAGCCGGAAATCGTTATGTACTTGTGGTAATGGACTATTTCAGTAAATGGCCAGAGGTATATGCTATACCTAACCAGGAAGCAAAGACAATTGTAAATGCTTTCGTCAACAACTGGGTATGTCGCTATGGTGTCCCAATAGAATTACATTCCGACCAAGGAAGGAATTTCGAGTCTGCCATATTCAAGGAAATGTGCGAGCTGTATGGGATAAAGAAAACCAGAACGACGCCGCTGCATCCACAGTCTGATGGCATGGTAGAAAGGTTCAATCGCACCTTAGAAGAGTACCTACGAAAAGTAGTAAGCACCCATCAGAGGGATTGGGACGAGCACATCCCCAAATTTTTAATGGCATATAGGTCAGCTGTACACGACTCAACATCGAGAACGCCAGCCAAAATTATCTTCGGGACGGAATTAAAACTACCTGGTGATTTGGAATTTGGTGTTAAGCCAACTGTAGAGGAAGGAGCTATTACGTCCCAGGAGAAGGAGGATTTAAACGAACTGCATGAGTTCGTGCGCAATAGAATCAAGATGGTCAGTGACAAGATGAAGGCTAGGTATGACCGCGCAGCAAACTCGGAGGGATTTATTGAAGGACAATTGGTTTTACTGTATAACCCACAACGAAAGAAAGGATTGTCCCCAAAATTACAGACTCACTGGGATGGCCCGTATAAAGTGATTAAGAGAGTGAATGACGTTGTATACCGGATACAGAAGCACAATAGCCCAAGGTCGAAAATGAAGATAGTACATCTGGAACGATTGGCGCACTATGGAAGAGGTGATTGTATGCCTATTCGGGACGAACAGGCTTAAGTGGGCGGCAGTGTTACAAAGACTAGAAATAGATTTAAATAAAACGACAATGTGGCTATATGTACTTGGCAGCACTGGCAATATTATCTATAGTTGTCAAAATGTTACAAACACTATATAGATAATATTCAAATTAACGGAAATGGAATACTCCAGAATATACAAGATCATTCAAGGCTGTGCCAATAAGAGTAAACCACAACAACAACAAACGTAGCAACATCAATGCTAAGAGATGTTATTCTTAATGATCTTGTATGCAAGTATTCGCTGCTAATAAAACTAAACAGATTCACAAGTATACACAACCATATACACGTAGAAGAAACAGAACCACACACTCATTCATACAACCACTCATAGTTACCATAGGCAAAACACACAGAACACTCATACATTCAAACACACATAGTTACCATAAGCAAACCAAACAAGTCAGCATTGTCATACAAACACACACATGCCAAGTAAAATACAACCACCATACCCAGAACTTTCGCGAGGTTACCAGACGACGTCATTTTTGCTATATAAAGGCGCTGCCAGAACTCAGCAATAATCAGTGTGATATCAGACATAGACGTGTTAACATCGCTAAGTGTTGAGTAGTACAAGTACTCGTGTAAATAAAGTAATAAATAAATTGTTGCCGCATTATAATTCTAAATTAATTTGTCCGTGTTTTAATTTGATGCAATAAAACGAATCCTTGAAGGATAAGTAATAAAATCGTTTTTACGAAAAGGTCTAAAAACGTAACAATATCATATAGAATCGCATAGCGCTCATTTTTGAATTTTATATTAAGATCGTCATATGGGTAAGAGGTTGAGTTTAAATGTACTTTTAAGTTAGTAAGATCACAATGAACAAACTTGTTTTCTTGTTGAAAGGCAATCAAGACAAAACGAGGGCGTTCTTTATTAGCGGCCAGTTTAACATTCCATATGTGATTGGTTCCCGTATTAAGGTGTGGATTCATATGACAATCCCAACTACGGAATGCCATTGGTATAGCAGCACCATTATTAAGTATTTTGATCATATTCAATTTACTATGATCAGATAATTGAACATGTGGAATTCTCCATGATATTAGTGAAATTGTAAGTTTTGCTTTCTCGGTGGAAACATTCGAGTGTACAAGATCTTCAACGTTCTTATTACGCAGGAGTATCAATTCATGTTTACCATTTAATAAAACTTTATTGTAGTCTTCAGCGAATCCTAAAAGAAGTTTGAGTGGTACATAGAAATTAAAATTTCCATTTTGAAGATCTATTTTATCAAGTTTATTCCATCCAGCATTTTGCAACACAACGCTTTCCGTAGGTGATAAAGAAACCAAATTTTTTATGGTACTGGTGGCTCCCAAATATCTTGTATGATCAATTTCAATACCATTCAGTTCATAGCGGATTTCATCAAAGAGATATGCAACAAAATTATTTTTCAACTGAAAGTTGGGTGTAGATTTCGATGTTTTTTCGTCTACAACAAGTCCTTCCACATATATATAGCTTTCACTGGGTAACACATATAGATCTTGGTTTTGTATTGAAATTCTTATTTCATCGTTGTTGTTAAAAGACTGAAGGTATGGTATGTATGTGTGATAATCCTTCTTGATAATATTTTCGTCAGATATTGGTTTATCTAAAACGTCTATTATTGAACTCATTTTGTTTTCAATTTAAAGTTCAGTGACTTGAGAAAACTCTTCTTTGCTGCTGTAAGCGGTTTTTGACGAACAGATCTTTTCAATTGTTGCTTAGATTGTAACGTTTGAGAATTAAATGTTGCTGTAGTATTCTTCGATATACTCGTGTTGTATATTATCATTATTTATCCAGCCGGTACATTAATCGGAAATTCATGTAGTGTATGAGCTTTAGAATTCTTCATATAAGTATTAACCACAATACTGCTTTCAATCCTCAAGAGATTCACCTTAAATATATTCGCTGGAAGATCAGAGTAATGTTCTTTGTTTGGCGTTAATATTCTGCTATTGAATCCTAAAAGTCTACCTATTGTATTTTCTTTATTAAAATATATTGGTTCTTTAGAGCTGCTGACTTTGACTTGCATTGTATTGTTATTAGCTTCAATCAAAATTTTGTTTTCTGGTCTACATCGCTTGTATTGTTCTTCTATATAGTCAACTATATCATTTAATTCATAAGATCCGATCGGTATTTCAATTACAAGTTCACCGATATAAAATATATTGTTGTAGACATCCACATTCGGGATACTGTTGTATGAATGAAAATCAGTTAGAGCACATTCATAGGTTCCGTTTAAATCAATAGGAGGAAAATAATTAGCAGATAGCTCTGATGAATTGGAGCTCAGAGTCAATGTTATTGACATTGTGACTTTTTGATTGTAAATAAATGAGGTTAAACACACAGTATGATTTATAAAAAGCAGTTTCGTATTTATTGTTTATTTACTTATTTTAAACTAAATTAAATATTGATGCCATTGTTGTTGTTTTTGTTGTTGTTTATTTATTGTATTCTTCCATTTACAATATCTCATCTTTGCTTATCCAAGAATTGTGCTCATTAGCAAGGCCCAGCCACTTGACAAACACCTTATGTCCTTTAGTTTTGAGAACCTTTTCAACTAGGTATGTATTAGGATATCTGGTTTTTAAAAGTTCTTCTCCATAGAATCCGCCTTTAATAGGATTTCCGCGATAGTCTTCTAATATATATGTTGTAGGATATGTATTTTGTACTCTTTTAATTGTAAAGATTTCTGTTGTCCAATTCGGAGTATAACCTTTTTCAAAAATGTTTTTATATTTGCTTATGCGTACATGATCTCCTGCATTAAATTTTGACATTTTATACATCTTTAAATGACTGTATACTGTGTTTAAAAGCTGTTTTTCATTTGTTGAATTTACTTTAATCGGTGACATTTTAATGGTGCGATGAATTTTTCTATTGTATGCATCAAGTAAATCTCTATACATATCAATCCAATTATATGATCATATATCATATATTATATATCATTCCTTTTAATGCTCTATTGAATCGTTCTACTATTGAGGCTTTCATAGTGTTATATGTTAAGTAGTGATTAATATTGTATTTATTCATCAACTGACTGAAATGTTTATTGAAAAATTCTTTACCATCGTCTGTTTGCAAGTTTTTCGGTTTTCGTCCCAATTTCAAAATATTCTCCATTGCCTGAATTGTTTCGAATGCATTCTTTCTGCTCAAAGGTACTGCCCAAGCAAATTTTGAGAATGTATCAATTACAGTTAGCAAAAATCGATAATTTCTATTGTCTAAGGAATAATTTCCCATTTCAACTAAATCAGCTTGCCAAAGATCATCTATTCCTTTCATCACAACTCTACGACGTACAAAACGTTTTCGAGCCTGCTTATGCAATTCATTTACAACATTTCTCTTTGAAGACATCTTATTTTTCCAGTCGCTGTTTTAAGTGTGTTGTGATCTACTTGATGCACTTGCACCTATTGATACGAACATGTAATTTTCTATTCTATAAATTTTTTCTCGTAGCTCTTCAATTTCCATATCAAAAAGTGATTTATTACCATCCATTTTCTTATTGATATCCTGCAAATGAGCATTAAGATTTTCTAACTGGAAAGCTACTTCTTGTTGCTGTTTTTTGAGTTCAGTTAGCAGAAACAATTTACTGATAACATCGTTTTTCTCCAGAGCATGTGCAACATTTTTGATTCTCTTGTATTGGACATCAATGTTTTTGTTCGTATCCATAAAGAAGCCCAACAACTTAGGCGCATTTTTGGTTGAAATTACTTCACTTCTATCGTTAATATAATGCCCAAATTTATCAACGGACATGTTTTATATAAAAATCTATGTATGTATATAGTTTATACAATTATATTAGCTTCACGTAGTTCTTCAATAATTGAGACAATTTCGTTGTTGTGATTAGTATGGCCTGCAGACTGTGATGCAAGCAGTAGTCTAAGTCGATCTACCAACTCGTTTGGATCATCCCAGTATATATAGTTTGGATTATGAGGGTTAAACTGCATCAAACCCCTTCCTAAATAATTACTTTTTGTTAAATCTGATGAGCCTGTATGATTGTCTCCTTTGAAAAGTTTTCCAATAATATGTTTGTATTTATGGGCTATGCTCCCTTTGATTTGACCATCAGACTTATAGCCTCTCCTGTGGGCATTGGTAGCAAGTAATATTTTTTTATAGATTTCAAGCTCGAATTTATCGTTTTTTGGTGCTTTATGAAACATTAAAGAAAAGAGTCCTGGCGTGAGCGCCCATATTTGTCCACCAACCTGTATCTTATCTTGATTTAACTCGATGGTGCTATTACCAAATCTCCATTCGTTATTATTATCTTTATGTGGACCATAGTTAGTATCTAGTTCGTTTCTCGATTGCAATAGTGATAAGTCAGAATAACTTTCTTTATTATTCGAATTGTGTGAGTAAAAGTCATCTTCATCATAATTACTGCTACTTTTACTATTAGATTGCTTAAAAATTTTTTCTTCACTTAGTTTCTTGGGCGTACTCGTTTCCAATTTTATTGTTGAATTCTGAGGATGAAAACTTTCATTGTCATCAATTCCAGTTTCCTTATCACTCGGTTCTTTTTTAACTGGTCTACCAACGTATTTAGAGCTATTGATAAATTCTTTTAAAGGTTGTGTGATAGGCTTGAATGTATCTGTTAATTGCTGATGTGTATCTATTTCACCAGTTTTTATACTACGAAGCTTTTTCTTCAAGATATTTCTTGTTGCCACCAAGTCTTTAAGAATTTTTTCATTCATTTTAGCTATCAGGTCAGTTCAATAGGAAGCAGATCAGGTTATCAGGTCAGTTTAACAGCTATCAGGTCAGTTTATCAGGTACCAGATCAGCTTATCAGGTCAATTTAACAGCTATCAGGTCAGTTTATCAGGTATCAGACCAGCTTATCAGGTCAGTTTAACAGGTATCAGATCAGTTTATCAGGTACCAGATCAGCTTACCAGATCAGCTTAACAGCTATCACGTCAGTTTAACAGGTATCAGCTCAGTTTATCAGATATCAGATCAGGTTATCAGGTCAGTTTAACAGGTATCAGGTCAGTTTATCAGGTATCAGATCTGCTTATCTGATCAGTTACAATAATCACATGTATAAAGTTTGAAGTCAGATTAAATACTGCAGGATGCATTTGATGAACAGTAAATTATATTATGATGAAGTAATCAAATGACTTTCTATAACGACCATTGTTTAGTTCATTATCTTTACTTATCACCAAAAATCCGTATTTTTCCTTCCAACATTCTCTACAAATTCGTTGAAACATTTCAAAGTTCATGTCGCTGGCAACGTGATCATCATATATTACATGTTTCATATTTGTCGCATCTTGTTTAAACATAATAATTACATTAGCATTATCTCTTATCAAATGTTTTGGAATCCGCGTGTAAGTTTGACACAAGTAAAATGAGTCTACGTTCTTATGACGACCCATACAAAAATATGCACGTATATTTTTTTGCTTTTCACATGCAACATCATCAAAAATCATAATTGAATTGCTTTTAGCTTCACTAGGAGGAACAACGTCCCCGTTTTCTGCAAATGTGTAGTATCCGATTCCTTTAATTGGTGAAATTAATTTCTTTAGGTATTCATATGTAGGTTGATATAAAGATTTTGAGTACAAGTAAATATTTTCAAACTTGAGACCATTAGGACTTTCCAGCAAATTAATCATTATGTTAGTTTTTCCACAATTTGAAGGACCAACTATTAATGCTCGAATAGAATTTGGTAACAAGGAACTATGTCTTATTTTTTTACTGTCATTTGAACAAATATCAGCATTACGAACTAAAATATTTTTATGTTGTTTTATGAAGCGCATTTTAATAACTACTTGCTAAAGTTGCAAACAATATCTTTTATTGTAGATTAAATTAATATGGTTGTACTTTATAACAAAAGTTTTAGTCACAAACAAACTATCGTTGGAGAAGGTTTACTAAATAAAGCAATAAATTCTCTACCTTTTGAATTACATGTTCCTGGATACCAGTATTGTGGACCTGGCACAAGATTACAAAAGCGTTTAGATAGAGGAGATAAAGGAATTAACTTATTGGATGCTGCTTGCAAAAATCACGATATTGCTTACTCGAAAAATAAAGACTTAAACAGCAGACATCAAGCTGACAAAATTCTTGAAAATACGGCTTGGGAAAGAGTTCTTTCAAAAGATAGTGATCTTGCAGAAAAAACATTTTCATATATAGTCACCAACGCAATGAAAGCAAAAACTAAACTTGGTATGGGTGTTGAAGCAAAGAAAAGGAATACAGTGAAAAACCATCACCACGAATTCGTATAAATGACAAAAATCTGTTTCATAAAACAATTAAATCAGCAACAAAGATATTGAAGAAGGAAAAATCATAAGATATTAATTCAGCCATTAAGATTGCTCGTAAATCTATCAGTAAATCTCTTAAGGGGAAAAAAGCTCGTGTTATAATACCGCGTATTATAAATGTTCCAAAAATTTGTGTTTTTTTGCCCATAATACCGATTCTAACTGCTCTAGGTGCACTTGGTAGTCTAACAACTGGAGGTGCCGCTATAGCTAAAGCTGTAAATGCAACAAAGAATGCAAAAAAACAACTTGAGGAAGCCACCAGACACAATAAGGCAATGGAGCCTATTGCTGTGGGAGAAGGACTGTACCTTAAACCATATAAAAACGGTTATGAACTTGTTTGTAAAGATCATTCAAAAAACTATTAGAAATGCTACCCAACAGACCATTATCAGAATTTGATCTAAGAAAATTTTCAAAATATATTCCACACTTTAGAGGAGTTTATATGTTGGATTCACTACCAAAACGACCAAAGACTGTAGAGTGTGAAATAATCAATTTGGATTTATCAACAGTCCCAGGTACTTATTGGGTAGCATACTATAGGAACAAGAATGAAAAACAATATTTCGACAGCTTTGGAAATTTACAACCTCCTCTAGAATTAATCAAATATTTAGGTAGAAATATTCAATACAACTACAATCAATATCAAAACTTTAATACATATAATTGCGGTCACTTATGTTTGAAATTTCTTTATGATATAACCAAAGATATTAAATAAAACACAATCATATATATTTATATACATATTAAAGAACATTTTCTTTTTTATTATTATTATTTTTTTCTTGTTAATTACAAAATATATGAACATAACATATTTTTTACTGCCAAACGGGGTACTGGGAGTTTGGTATTAAAAACTCGTTCATCTCGCTTTCTAAGATCAGGTTTCGCTCTCCTTTTCTTTGTAGTCGATATTTATTATTCGAAAGATCTTTTAATTCTGCATTGGTCAATGCATTGTATCGGTTAGGGAGAAACATTATGTGGTTTTCCAGCTCAAGTTGAACTGTTTCCCCATACTTTGTTGTTACTCGCTTTGCACGTACGATAGTGTGTTTGGATAATTCATCTAGATCCTTTATATGGATTAAGGATTTTGTATTGTACGAATTAAATTTTTCCACTAGATCCATTGCGGTAGAAATTTTTCACAACTTATAGCTTTGAACTTTTGTTGCAAACTAATCTCGGTTTTAGCTTTCTAGACTGTAAGAAGCTTAACAGAAAATCATTATACATTGATTTTTTTGTTTTATTTTTGACAAAAGACGAATAATGAAGAAAGTTATTCTGACTTATCACTATTGCAATAACGATAGCGATAACGTGAAGCTAATATAATTGTATAAACTATATACATACATAGATTTTTATATAAAACATGTCCGTTGATAAATTTGGGCATTATATTAACGATAGAAGTGAAGTAATTTCAACAAAAAATGCGCCTAAGTTGTTGTTGGGCTTCTTTATGGATACGAACAAAAACATTAATGTCCAATACAAGAGAATCAAAAATGTTGCAAATGCTCTGGAGGAAAACGATGTTATCAGTAAATTGTTTCTGCTAACTAAACTCAAAAAACAGCAACAAGAAGTAGCTTTCCAGTTAGAAAATCTTAATGCTCATTTGCAGGATATCAATAAGAAAATGGATGGTAATAAATCACTTTTTGATATGGAAATTGAAGAGCTACGAGAAAAAATTTATAGAATAGAAAATTACATGTTCGTATCAATAGGTGCAAGTGCATCAAGTAGATCACAACACACTTAAAACAGCGACTGGAAAAATAAGATGTCTTCAAAGAGAAATGTTGTAAATGAATTGCATAAGCAGGCTCGAAAACGTTTTGTACGTCGTAGAGTTGTGATGAAAGGAATAGATGATCTTTGGCAAGCTGATTTAGTTGAAATGGGAAATTATTCCTTAGACAATAGAAATTATCGATTTTTGCTAACTGTAATTGATACATTCTCAAAATTTGCTTGGGCAGTACCTTTGAGCAGAAAGAATGCATTCGAAACAATTCAGGCAATGGAGAATATTTTGAAATTGGGACGAAAACCGAAAAACTTGCAAACAGACGATGGTAAAGAATTTTTCAATAAACATTTCAGTCAGTTGATGAATAAATACAATATTAATCACTACTTAACGTATAACACTATGAAAGCCTCAATAGTAGAACGATTCAATAGAGCATTAAAAGGAATGATATATAATATATGATATATGATCATATAATTGGATTGATATGTATAGAGATTTACTTGATGCATACAATAGAAAAATTCATCGCACCATTAAAATGTCACCGATTAAAGTAAATTCAACAAATGAAAAACAGCTTTTAAACACAGCATACAGTCATTTAAAGATGTATAAAATGTCAAAATTTAATGCAGGAGATCATGTACGCATAAGCAAATATAAAAACATTTTTGAAAAAGGTTATACTCCGAATTGGACAACAGAAATCTTTACAATTAAAAGAGTACAAAATACATATCCTACAACATATATATTAGAAGACTATCGCGGAAATCCTATTAAAGGCGGATTCTATGAAGAAGAACTTTCAAAAACCAGATATCCTAATACATACCTAGTTGAAAAGGTTCTCAAAACTAAAGGACATAAGGTGTTTGTCAAGTGGCTGGGCTTTGGTAATGAGCACAATTCTTGGATAAGCAAAGATGAGATATTGTAAATGGAAGAATACAATAAATAAACAACAACAAAAACAACAACAATGGCATCAATATTTAATTTAGTTTAAAATAAGTAAATAAACAATAAATACGAAACTGCTTCTTATAAATCATACTGTGTGTTTAACCTCATTTATTTACAATCAAACAGTCACAATGTCAATAACATTGACTCTGAGCTCCAATTCATCAGAGCTATCTGCTAATTATTTTCCTCCTATTGATTTAAACGGAACCTATGAATGTGCTCTAACTGATTTTCATTCATACAACAGTATCCCGAATGTGGATGTCTACAACAATATATTTTATATTGGTGAACTTGTAATTGAAATACCGATCGGATCTTATGAATTAAATGATATAGTTGACTATATAGAAGAACAATACAAACGATATAGACCAGAAAACAAAATTTTGATTGAAGCTAATAACAATACAATGCAAGTCAAAGTCAGCAGCTCTAAAGAACCAATATATTTTAATAAAGAAAATACAATAGGTAGACTTTTAGGATTCAATAGCAGAATATTAACGCCAAACAAAGAACATTACTCTGATCTTCCAGTGAATATCTTTAAGGTGAATCTCTTGAGGATTGAAAGCAGTATTGTGGTTAATACTTATATGAATAATTCTAAAGCTCATACACTACATGAATTTCCGATTAATATACCGGCTGGATATAAAATAGTTGAGATTCCCAAAAATCTTATTTATTTGCCAGTAAACTCCAGAGAGATAAGTTCACTAGCTCTTCGCGTGGTTGATCAAAACGGCGACTTAATTAATTTCAGAGGTGAGCAAATTACAATACGAATACATTTAAGGACAACTAAATAATGATAATATACAACACGAGTATATCGAAGAATACTACAGCAACATCTAATTTTCAAACGTTACAATCTAAGCAACAACTGAAAAGATCTGTTCGTCAAAAATCGCTTACAGCAGCAAAGAAGAGTTTTCTCAAGTCACTGAACTTTAAATTGAAAACAAAATGAGTTCAATAATAGACGTTTTAGATAAACCGATATCTGACGAAAATATTATCAAGAAGGATTATCACACATAAATACCATACCTTCAGTCTTTTAGCAACAACGATGAATTAAGAATTTCAATACAAAACCAAGATCTATATGTGTTACCCAGTGAAAGCTATATATATGTGGAAGGACTTGTTGTAGACGAAAAAACATCGAAATCTACACCCAACTTTCAGTTGAAAAATAATTTTGTTGCATATCTCTTTGATGAAATCCGCTATGAACTGAATGGTATTGAAATTGATCATACAAGATATTTGGGAGCCACCAGTACCATAAAAAATTTGGTTTCTTTATCACCTACGGAAAGCGTTGTGTTGCAAAATGCTGGATGGAATAAACTTGATAAAATAGATCTTCAAAATGGAAATTTTAATTTCTATGTACCACTCAAACTTCTTTTAGGATTCGCTGAAGACTACAATAAAGTTTTATTAAATGGTAAACATGAATTGATACTCTTGCGTAATAAGAACGATGAAGATCTTGTACACTCGAATGTTTCCACCGAGAAAGCAAAACTTACAATTTCACTAATATCATGGAGAATTCCACATGTTCAATTATCTGATCATAGTAAATTGAATATGATCAAAATACTTAATAATGGTGCTGCTATACCAATGGCATTCCGTTCAACAAGAAAACAAGTTTGTTCATTGTGATCTTACTAACTTAAAAGTACATTTAAACTCAACCTCTTACCCATATGACGATTTTAATATAAAATCAAAAATGAGCGCTATGCGATTCTATATGATATGTATCTAAGATTCCAACAAAGCTAATACATGAAACAACCCCAACCTCTTCTAACAGGTCAAGAGTTTAAAAATAACGCTCCAATTATTGTAGTTGATGTCAGTCACCAAAACGAAACGCTCAATACCGGACCAATCGACATAAAAATTGAATTTGAAACAGCAACAAATATTCCAGCAAAAACATCAGCTTACTGCGTTCTTATTCATGACCGCGTAATAGAATACATACCAATAAAAGGTCAAGTCCGGAAGCTCTTATAAATTAAATAACATGGATGGTGATATTGTTTTTGTAGACTTGCAAGGTTTCAAAACTAATTCAAATGACTTCATCGCAAAAGAACTAGCTGTAGTTTTCAGCAACAAGGAACGGTTCAATTTCATCATAAAACCTATTTTTGATTTCGCATGTTTATCAGCCAAAAAACAGAGAGAAGCAGTTTGGTTAACAAAAAACTATCATCATATTAACTGGAATGGTGGATCAGTCTCATTTCAAAGCGTTTGCAAGTTTTTAAAATCGAATATAAGAAATTCACAAATATATGTTAAGGGGGGAGAGAAGAAAAAATGGCTGGAAGAAATTATTCATCAAACAGTTTATAACATTGAAGACATTGGCTGCATTAATTTCAAACAAATGGAAACTAAGCATTCCATATATCTCTATTGTAGCTATCACGACTATGGTGTTTGTGCCTTAAGGAATGCAATGTTACTTAAAAATGAAAGCGTTAACAAACTTTTAAATAAATGCTTATAAAAATTAAAATAAATGTCTTTTTATTTCAAACAAAAAACCTACATACATATTTATTTTTTTTAGAGAACGCACAAACAAACATACACGATGGTTCATTCATTCATTCAAATGGTCAAGGGAATATTTGGGCACAAAGAATAAACGCTTATTATTTGTTTGTATGTATATGCGTAAATGAAATAAATTTGTAGATATTTTTGTGTACGCATGAATATGTACACCTTATCACATTTTATACTGACCAGGAAAGCAAGAAAGCGGACTGTCATACAGACTCACCAATCGTCACACACACAGACTGTCTGACAGCCAGACATTCCAACCGCCACTCAGAGCACCAAAAACACACACACTTAAACATAGCATAAATATTCATATTCTACAAAATACAGAAATCGCACCACCATCCAGATCCCCAAATAAAATCCATCTATGATCGTCATGTATAAAATAAACAAAACATCAGTTTCAATATTTATGCAATAGTAATTTTTTTTCACAACGTCTTCAAGATCAGAATAATCAAATTATTCCTCCAGACTCAAGCATTGCAAGCAAAAAAGTAAAAAAAAAACACTGAATTGCTGGACGACAAATCTTAAGTAAACACACCAAATTTTAATAAGCAAAAAAATAAAAGAAAAAATCTCACTCCAGCAAAAAGGAACGAACCACAAACATTAAGGGCATCCATATATAACTACTACACTTTTTAAATAGTGTGGTTCCTAAAAATGCTTCTAAATTTTTTTATTCACCAGGCGTACACAGTGTAAATGGACAGACAGAAATTCCCACGCTCCCATACCGACGGACATGTATTCTCAAGGTCACATATGGACAGACACAAATTCTCACGCTCACATACCGACGGACATGTATTCTCAAGGTCACATATGGACAGACACAAATTCCCACGCTCAAATACCGACGGACATGTATTCTCAAGGTCACATATGGACAGACACAAATTCCCACGCTCACATACCGACGGACATGTATTCTCAAGGTCACATATGGACAGACACAAATTCCCACGCCTACCCCAACATTTTATAATAAAAAAAAACAACAATGTGAACGCCCCTATTAAACCGTGGGAAAAAATACACACACGAACACACACAAAATGAAATTTGAGAATTGTGGCAATTAAAATTGAAAAATTTCAAATTTAATTGCTGAAATTTAATATTTTTAATGGTCCCAGCACATACAGTTCCCTACTACTCTGCCCAAGTTGCAATATTAGTTGATAAGGGAGCCTGTTTTTTTTTCGGTGATGAGTGTTGCTTTGTTGTCCACATATTTGGTAGATGCGAAGAAATCCTATAAAAAAAAGGAAGGGTTCACAAAGTAAACGCTTAAATTTTGCAGCCGAATCAAAAGAATACTTCCTGTAATATACTCCATATAGTCCGAATAAACTAATGCTCGAGATCACTTGTTTTCCTACATATAAAAGTAGAAGAAAAATGACCTTGGAGCAATGTATACATCCGAGAGCAGCTATTTGAAATGGAAGAGGATAAATAGAGGCGATGCCCGTGCAATCAGAAGATCTGAAAATGGAAAGAAAAACTATTGTTAGTTAATTAAGAATTGACGATACCTAGGTAGATTTATAAAAGAAATTTTTTTTTTGGGTTTGCCTCAAATGTTGTAGGCGTTCGATTTAATTTACTATTATTGTGCTTAGACTCAATCAGTAATGAACTATTTACAGGAAAATGAATTACGAAGATCTCTTGTCATTTGGGTTTGCCACTATGAATTTTCTCCCAGAAAATTTCTAAAGTAGGCTAGTGTTCTCCGTAGGATGTATGAAGTTTCCGGAAGATAAAATATACTTACAGGCAATAATCTATCCTCTAATCGGCAGAAATATTTGTCCTTCCTTGTCAGCAGTATGGAATATAATTCTGAATAGAAAGCCCGGCCATATTATGAGACTTTCAGGGTGTGGGAGTTCCCCACGTATAGGTATAATGGTACTTACCCGCACTTCGTTTCCTTTAAGTAAACTCTCAGAAACCGGAGTTTTGTTGTGGATTGTTTGCCAGACCCTTAGATGTTTATTTGTTTTATTCATGATGAATGTTGTAATGTCCCATGTGGCTGAAAAAAAAAGAAATTAAAAAAACATATGAGATATGTCAAAAGGTTTACCTTAGGTATGTTGTCTGCACTGCTATTCTTGCTGCAATTCGCCTTGCATACGCTATTACCTACACGAACAAAAAAATAAACTGGAATGGTGTTTTCATTCACGGGTGCGTACACTACAACAAAAGCGGTTAGTTTAAATATGTCCAATGTTTTACATATCCTGGAATAGAAAGAATTTGTCTGGATAAATAACAGATATTATAAAGAAAATTCCAGAAATTCTTTTCTATAAAGATGGCTGAATTGGCGGGAGATCCGATGGGAAGATTGGAAAATCAGCCAATGCTATTTGAGTATAGGGATGTTAGAAACAGTTTTAGTTGATCAGAGACTCAAATACAATCAAAGCGTTCACATCAAAAAAAGTTTAGCTCGGGATTTAAGAAACATAAAAGTAAGAAGATATACAGTTTATTTTTTAAAAACGAAAAAGAATCAAGAATTAAATATACAAAAAAAAGAGAAAGAAAAGGAAAAAAAACGGTGGTGGTGAAAAGCCGAACAAAGGAGTCAAGCTACCCCAGTTAGGAAGTGGAAACTAACCTTAAGAAGGATTAAGGAACTGGCTAATCAATACCATCAAGAGCAGGTAATAAAGAATAGGAGGTGTCCTAGGATTTGTCAATTATCCCGAGAACCTCCGTGCTGAATAGCCAGGTAACAAGAAAAAAATTTACTTCTAAGTTTGGTTATTGCACCCGACAGGGGACAACCTAAAATATATACATAAAGGAACGCATATAGTATGCCAACAAAAATAAAGTATTAAAGGAAAGAAAAAGGAAATAAAATTACATATTGTTAAACGAATTTAATTTAGTGGAAAAAAAAAAAATATATATATATATATAATTAAGGAAAAAAGGAGATAATATATATATATATATATATATATATATATATATATATATATATACATAATCGCTAATATATTGTCAATATCAATCACATCATTGGTCTATAGTTTTATATTTGTAAAAAGAAAAAAAAAATTATTGTTTATCTACCTTTGTTATGTCGGTAATGAGCCTAAGTTGCATAAGAGGAATAAGTTGTTTGGTATAACCACTGTCCGATAGATGGCAGTCCTTTCTTTTTTTTTAAATCAAAAATACATTGATTTAATAGGCCGGAAGCGGTATAAAATTTCTAATCCAGCTAGTTTTAGAGAGCTCTTTAAGGTTAGTCATTAGAAGGAATAACAGTAGCAATACCGTAATTGAGGCGGGCCATTTTTTTTTTTAATTCCGTTGTTTGCCCTGTGCAGCGTAGGCAAAACAACCAAAAATAAATTGTTAGGCTTATTTTTAATTGTATGGTTTAATTTAAATAATATGTATAGGTTATAAGTTCTGCTTAAGAAAATTTATAATCGCGTAGAGTGTAAGAAAAAAAAACATATTGTGTAGAGATTTTTTTTAATAAATAATATTGTTGAATGTGAAGAAGAAAATATAATGAGTCGGGATTAAATCCATAAAAAGGGTGATGGCATGAAGGTAATGTAAGGTGTGGTAGAGTCGGCATATTAGTGGGTCACAAAAAATTAGCGTTGGCGGTTCAAATTGTGACATGGTTGGGAGGGCATTGTAGGGCACAACATCTGCCTAAAATAAAGAGAGTGTGGTCAGGCAATATTAGAGTGGTATGTGTTGATTAGTAGTATATATATTTGTTATTTTTTTTAGTATATTATTATGAGCAGCGTACCCAGTGAGAGGGTTGGAACCCGCTGAGATGTTTGAGTTCCCCAAGAAAAAAGAGTTAGTCGGAAACCTCACTGGTCTCTACGTCTGTTACAATATTTATAATGACTCTAGAAATTCCTTCTAAGATTATTGCCAATTCCTCATATATCCGCTAAGTTTGTTTCAAAACGTATGTGTACAGCGAACGAAAAGCAAACATCAAATAAACAAACAAAAAAAAATACTAAACACACAATGCTGTGTATACGTATACAATTTTTTGTCAAATGGGGTAATCTATTGTAAATTGAAAAGAACAAAAGTTGTGCGGACTAGAAATTAATCTAGTGTGAATAGACTCTGTAATAGCAAAGCCTAAACTTCGCCAACGTACACATCTATCGACAAGTTCTCCTGTGTAATAGCCCTATTATGTATAATATACCTTTGTTAGCAATCAATGTGCTTTGTTGGTAAAATTTTAACTTGGGTACAATTATATACTAGGTACAAAACTACGCGAATTAATAACAGGTAGTCTCGACAGCTGTTTAAAAATTGTTACGTGTTAACATCAGGTTGATACAGTTCTCGGATTCCTTTTCATAATAAAATTTGTGTAAATAGGAACTGTTATCACATTCAACTAAGCCGCCTAAAAAGTGATGACAAACACAATATACACATGAGCATTGACGATGAAAGTGTTGCGACTTTCGAAAACAGCTGTTCAGCTCTGCTGTGTAAGTTGAATAAAACTGATGTTGACTTTCCTTTGTGCCTTGGGATATTTATCATCATGTCTTTCTGTGATTTAAATTAAGTTCGAACAATTTGCCTATGAATCTGAATTCGATTTAATATAGTAAGTACATATTTTTTGAAATAAAAAGGCCGTTGTTTAAACATACATATATATTTATGTGCATGGCTTTTATTTTTATTAAGCATTTGCAAATGATTTTATAATTTAAAATCTATAAATATACTTGTATGTACTAATTAGTGAGTGTAAAATTATGTTAAACTAGACATTTCTTTAGATAGAAACATAGAATTTCTTAAGGCGCAAACTCCATGAGCTTTTTTCTTCCCTTCACCTTTAACATATACTTGTGAATTTCTTATATTACATTTAAAAAAATTTCGAACGCTTTGAAATGAGACTGATCCATCATCCCAGTTAATATGGTGATAGTTTTTTGTTAACCAAACAGCTTCTTTCTGCTTTCTGGTTGATAAGCATTCGAATTTAAAAGGTGGTCTTATGATGAAATTAATATATTCATTTCTATTGAGTAGGACAGCTAGTTCTTTTACAATAAAATTGTTCGAATTACTTTAGAATCCTTGAACGTCCATAAATATATTATTAGCTATATATAAGATTTTGCGAACTTTGTACGACAAACTAGTGGTCACCATAACACCAACTTCGAGACGTCATGATAGGCGTATCAAGTATACACCATGGTTTCATAGAGTTTCGCGCATCACTTTTGTAACTTCAGAAAAAATGCCCAAAAATCATTAGGGGGAATGAGAACGCAGTAAGCAGATTTTTTTGGTGGAATATTGGTTGCTGTTTCAAATTCAATCTTTATGTCGATTGGTCCGGTATTGAGCGTTTCGTTTTGGTGACTGACATCTACTACAATAATTGGAGCGTTATTTTTAAACTCTTGACCAGTTAGAAGAGGTTGGGGTTGTTTCATGTAGTAGCTTTGTTGGAATCTTAGATACATATCATATAGAATCGCATAGCGCTCATTTTTGAATTTTATATTAAGATCGTCATATGAGTAAGAGGTTGATTTTAAATTTACGTTTAAGTTAGTAAGATCACAATGAACAAACTTGTTTTCTTGTTGAAAGGCAATCAACACAAAAAGCGGGGGTTCCTTGTTAGCGACCAGTTTAACATTCCATATGTCATTGGTCCCCGTATTAATGTGTGGATTCATATAACAATCCCATCTATGGAATGCCATTGGTATAGCAACACCATTATTAAGTATTTTGATCATATTCAATTTACTATGATCAGATAATTGAACATGTGGAATTCTCCATGATACTAGTGAAATTGTTTTGCTTTCTCAGTGGAAAGATTCGAGGGTACAAGATCTTCATCGTTCTTATTACGCAAGAGTATCAACTCATGTTTAACATTTAATAAAACTTATTGTATTCTTCAGCGAATCCTAAAAGAAGTTTGAGTGGTACATAGAAATTAAAATGTCTATTTTGAAGATGTATATTATCAAGTTTATTCAATCCAGCATTTTGCAACACAACGCATTCTGTAGGTGATAAGGAAATCAAATTTTTTATAGTACTGGTGGCTCCCAAATATCTTGTATGGTCAATTTCAATACCATTTAGTTCATAGCGAATTTCTTCAAAGAGATATGCAACAAAAATTGTTTTTCAACTGAAAGTTGGGTGTAGATTTCGATGCTCTTTGGTCTACAACAAGTCCTTCCACATATATATAGCTTTCACTGGGTAACACATATAGATATTGGTTTCGTATTGAAATTCTTATTTCATCGTTGTTGCTAAAAGACTGAAGGTATGGTATTTATGTGTGATAATCCTTTTTGATTATATTTTCGTCAGATATTGGTTTATCTAAAACGTCTGTTATTGAACTCGTTTTGTTTTCAGTTTAAAGTTCAATGACTTGAGAAAACTCTTGTTTGCTGTTGTAAGTGATTTTTGACGAATAGATCTTTTCAATTGTTGTTTAGGATGTAATGTTTGAGGATTAGATGTTGCTGTAGTATTGTTAGATATACTCGTGTTGTATGTTATCATTATTTAGTTGTCCTTAAATGCATTCGTATTGTAATTTCCTCTCCTCTGAAATTAATTAAGTCGCCGTTTTGATCAACCACGCGAAGAGCTAATGAACTTATCTCTTTGAAGTTTACTGGCAAATAAACAAGATTTTTGGAAATCTCAACTATTTTATATCCAGCAGATACATTAACCGGAAACTCATGTAGTGTATGAGCTTTAGAATTATTCATATAAGTATTAAGCACAATACTGCTTTCCATCCTCAAGAGATTCACCTTAAAGATATTCACTGGAAGATCAGAGTAATGTTCTTTGTTTGGTATTAATATTCTGCTATTGAATCCTAAAATTCTATTGTATTTTTTTTATTAAAATATATTGGTTCTTAGAGCTGCATGGTATTGTTATTAGCTTCAATCAAAATTGTGTTTTCTGGTCTATATAGTTTGTGTTGTTCTTCTATATAGTCAATTGTTACAGACATACTGTTGTATGAATGAAAATCAGAGCACATTCATAGGTTCCATTTAAATCAATAGGAGGAAAATAATTAGCAGATAGCTCTGATGAATTGGAGCTCAGAGTCAATGTTATTGACATTGTGACTGTTTGCTTGTAAATAAATGAGGTTAAACTCACACTATGACTTATAAGAATCACTCATTTATCACGCATTTATTATTTAATTACTTATTTTGAAAAATTATTGCCATTGTTATTGTTTTTTTATTGTATTCTTCCATTTACAATATCTTATCCTTGGTTATCCAAGAATTGTGCTCATTACCAAAGCCCAGCCACTTAACAAACACCTTATGTTCTTTAGTTTTGAGAACCTTTTCAACTAGGTATGTATTTGGATATCTGGTTTTTAAAGTTCTTCTTCATAGAATCCACCTTTAATAGGATTTCCGCGATAGTCTTCTAATATGTATGTTGTAGGATATGTGTTTTGTACTCTTTTAATTGTAAAGATTTCTGTTGTCCAACTCGGAGCATAACCTTTTTCAAAAATGTTTTTATATTTGCTCATGCGTAAATGATCTCCAGCATTAAATTTTGACATTTTGTACATCTTTGAATGACTGTATACTTCGTTTAAAAGGTGTTTTTCATTTGTTGAATTTACTTTAATCGGTGACATTTTAATGGTGCGATGAACTTTTTTATTGTATGCATCAAGTAAATCTCTATATATATCAATCCACATCATTCCTTTTAATGTTCTATTGAATCGTTCTACTATTCAGGCTTTCATAATGCTATATGTTGAGTAGTGGTTAATTTTGTATTTATTCATCAACTGGCTGAAATGTTTATTGAAAAATTCTTTACCATCGTCTGTTTGGAAGTTTTTCGGCACTCGTCCCAATTCGAAAAATGCATTCTTTCTTCTCAACGGTATTGCCCAATCAAATTTTGAGAATGTATCAATTACAGTTAGCAAAAATCGATAACGTCTATTGTCTAAGGAATAATTTCCCATTTCAACTAAATCAGCTTGCCAAAGATCATTTATTCCTTTCATCACAACTTTACGATGTACATATAAAACGTTTTCGAGCCTGCTTATGCAATTCATTTACATTATTTCTTTTTGCAGAGATTTTATTTTTCCAGTCGCTTTTTTAAGTGTGTTGTGATCTACTTAGTGTACTTTCATCTATTGATACGAACATATAATTTTCTATTCTATAAATTTTTTCTCGTAGCTCTTCAATTTCCTTATCAAAAAGTGATTTATTATCATCCATTTTGTTATTGATATCCTGTAAATGAGCATTAAGATTTTCAAACTGGAAAACTACTTCTTGTTGCTGTTTTTTGAGTTCAGTTTGCAGAAAGTGATTTATTATCATCCATTTTGTTATTGATATCCTGTAAATGAGCATTAAGATTTTCAAACTAGAAAACTACTTCTTGTTGCTGGTTTGCAGAAACCATTTACTGACAACATCGTTTTCCTCCAGAGCGTTTGCAACATTTTTGATTCTCTTGTATTGGATATCAATGTTTTTTTTTCGTATCCATAAAGAAGCCCAACAACTTAGGTGCATTTTTGGCTCTTCACTTCTATCGTTAATAAGATGCCCAAATTTATCAACGGATATCAACTTTTATATTAGCTTCACGTAGTTCTTCAATAATTGAGACAATTTCGTTGTTGTGATTAGTATGGCCTGCAGAATGTGATGCAAGCAGTAGTCTAAGTCGATCTACTAACTCGTTTGGATCATCCAAGTATATATAGTTTGGATTATGAGGGTTAATCTGCATCAAACCCCTTCCTAAATAATGAGTTTTTGTTACATCTGATGAGCTTGTATGATTTTCTTCTTTGAAAAGTTAATATGTTTGTACTTATGTGCTTTGCTCCCTTTGATTTGACCATCAGACTTGTAGTTTCTCCTGTCATGAGAGCCGGTATTTAGTTTATTTCTCGATTGCAATAGTGATAAGTCAGGATAACTTTCTTCATTAATTTTGTGAGTAAAAGTCATCTTCATCATAATTACTGCTACTTTTACTATTCGATTGTTTAAAAATTTTTTCTTCAATTAGTTTCTTGGGCATACTCTTTTCTAATTTTATTGTTGAATTCTGAGGATAAAAACTTTCATTGTCATCAATTCCTTATCAGTCGGTTCTCTTTTAACAGGTCTTCCAAAGTACTTAGAGCTACAGATAAATTCTTTTAAAGGTTCTGTGATAGGCTTGAATGTATTACTTAATTGTTCATGTGTATTTATTTCACCAGTTTTTATACTTCGAAGATTTTTCTTCAAGATATTCCTTGTAGTCACCAAGTTTTTAAGAATTTGTTCATTCATTTTAGCTATCAGGTCAGTTTAATAGGCAGCAGATCAGTTTATCAGATCAGCCAGGTATCAGATCAGCTTATCAGGTCAGTTTAACAAGTATCAGATCAGCTTATCATGTCAGTTTAACAGGTATCAGATCAGCTTATCAGGTATCAGATCAGCTGATCAGGTCAGTTTAACATGTATCAGATCAGCTTCTCAGGTATCAGATCAGCTTATCAGGTCAGTTCAACAGGTATCAGAGCAGCTTATCAGGTATCTGGTCAGCTTATCAGGTCAGTTTAACAGGTATCAGATCAGGTTATCACATCTGCTTATCTGATCAGTTACAATAATCACATGTATAAAGTTTAAAGCCAGATTAAATACTAAAGGGTACATTTGATGAACAGTAAATTATATTATGATGAAGTAATCAAATGTCTTTCTATAACGACCATTGTTTAGTTCATTATAAAAATCCGTATTTTTCCTTCCAACATTCTCTACAAATTTGTTGAAACTTTTCAAAGTTCATATCGACCACGTGGCTATATGTACTTGGCAGCACTACCAATTAATCTCTAGTTGTGAAAATGTTAAAACCCTGGTCAACACAATATAGATAATATTCAAATTAACGGAAATGGAATACTCCAGAATATACAAGATCATTCGAGGTTGTGCCAATAATAAGTGTAAACAACAACAACGAAAAACCTAGCAACATGAACGCTAAGAGATGTTATTCTTAATGATCTTGTATGCAAGTATTCGCTGCTAATAAAGCTAAATAGGTTCACAAGTATACACAGCCATATACACACAGGAGAAGAAGAGACAAAAACACATAGAACACTCATACATACAACCACACATAGTCACCATAAGCAAAACACACAAGTCAGCATTGTCATGTATACAAACACACGTATATTGCTACATGTTAAGTGAAGCACAACCAACTACAACCATGCCGAGAAGTTTCGCGAAGTTACCAGACGACGTCATTTTTGCTATATAAAGGCGCTGCCAGAGCTCAGCGAGCTAGTGTGATTTCAAATATAGACGTGTTAACATCGCTAAGTGTTGAGTAGTACAAATCACAGAAAACCAGAAAACTCAAAAGTGACAGTTCATTTTGGCCCGTATCAGCTTTTGCCTAACGATAGTGCAAACGAGTACAAAATATGTATACGCAAAGCTGAAATAGTATGTTAGAAGAAATGGCTATATATGGTCATCTCTAAACATATGTTTTACAATTTACGCAAATAATGGGGGTTGAAAATTCAACAAAAATTTCGTTTAGTTAAAAAATTGTGAAATAAATAATAAAAGTAAGTGTTGAGTGATTAAGAGACAATATTAAACTGTTTATAAACATTAAAAGAATATATCAAAAGTCCTAATTTGTGGCTGGCGGTCAATACCGTAAGAAATCAACATAAAAATGATCCAAGATTCCCAAAGGATTGAAATTCTTGTAAATCAGTTTTGTTTTTAATTTTTATTAATTTTAGTGCTCAGAAAAGTAATTGTTAATAGTTTAAGAACTGTTAAATGTTTTTAAAATATAAATCGTCGCACTGATCATCACGTAATCAACCTGGATACATATATTAAATGGGACTATGGGAGGCGAAACAAGTGCTTAATGCATGCTAATAGATGGCTAAGCCGCTAAAAAGGCATGCTCACAGGCGTAATTAGAACCTTAAACTACAAATTAAGCCGGGAATGAGAGTTTCATTGAAGTCACAGAAGATCGCATCAAAAAAATCAATGTCTAATCAAAGGTACGACTTAAGTTGAACTGCTGCAACAAAATTGGAAATTCCACAGACTTAGAAGAAGGCGGTAGGTACGTATTATTCATTTTTAGCAAAAGTTATGCTTACAATAGATCCTTTATAAAATTTACTTATATACAATTTACTATTCCATATGTTTCCGTACTAGGCTTGCGTTGACTTCAATGAGCATTTACATAAAACTAATGGTAATTTCCAACAGATCCGTGTGCCTATTCTACACCCCGATGTTACTGTAGCTTCGAATCCTCCATGTTTCCCAGTCCTTCTAAATATATTATTTTTTAACTGATAATTTGCTGTATAGATGTAAAGGTATTTATGTTTGTCAACATATTTATTTATTTAAAACAAATAAGAACAATTTTCTTTTATCGTTTATGAAATAGTGTTTTTCCAACCTGAGCGCCTTTGTCAATTTTAGTGGCAAATAAGAAAATTGGAAACCAACATTATGAAAATAAATTTTTGGTTATAGCACAAGTCATGGAAAACCTGCTGAATGAATGTTAGACTGTTTCATAACTTGCATAAAGATCTAAAAGCAATTGGTGAACTGCATATCAGAGAAACGAAAGGATTGTATAGGAATAAGCAAGAGTGTATATAATGTAAGTATTATTCTGTTATAAAAAATTTTAAACTTATAAATGTAATCTTTATCAGATTAATGGTTTGTTAAACCTAATTTAAAAGTATTAATCGAAATTTCTATATTTCTTTTAGGGTCACACTGTCTACAAAGAATTCGCTAAAGAAAAATGTTATTGGAAACAAATCTGAAAGTAGCTGGAAAACATTAGAGTCGAAAATTGTTAAAGTAAATGCAATTGTGATGGTTTTAAGATTCAAAATTTATACGTATAAAAAAATATTGATAAACACCATGCAGTAATGTTCTTAAATTTATTTTACTCTCAATAAAAATTCAAGTTCTTTAAAATATACTACTAAATTTTATTTATTTATTAACAAATCTTATTGATATTGTGTAGGTTTCCACACTACCATAGAGGTACTACACTCAGTGCGTTGCCAATTTTTTTAAATGGCTGGCTTCCCCAATAGGCCTAAACCATTTTTTTCTCAACATGTTCCGGGACAAAAAGCAAACCCATATATCCTACATAAAAGCACACGAACTTAGAGTTTTACCCTATGTTCTGATACAAACATTCATATAAATTATTTTTCTCTCACTTTAATTAATTTAAAAACACATTTACATATTCTTCCTACCATTTTTATATTCACTTGATCACTGGTGGAAAGGAGGATTAACTTCACCGCACTAATATCACTATTTTATATTATACACATCACACAAAATATACGTCGTATAATTCGGAAACAAATTCCTAATTCTCTATACCATTTGCATATCGTTGGCTCCTGAAAAATAAAAGTGTTTTAGATATTATTAAATTTATATATGTATAAGAAAAATTTACTTACATATTTTTGCTGCTACCACCACCGATTTTTTTGTTTTTGTGTGCTTTTTTGGCATTTCACACAATTGGTAATTCGTAGACGAAAGAGTAGATAATGTTTCACCCATAAATTACCAATTTCAAGCACTAAATCTTACGATAATTTAATTACTTTCAATTTTTCACCAATAATCCTGCCAAGAAATTTTAATTTTTTGTAAACAAAAATATGTCATTTTCTATCGACAAGAAAAAGAAAAGAGACAGCAAGCAAAGAAATTTGCTATCCCTCTCGCAACATTGGTCGAAAACATTACCACTACATACACAGTTGTCATGTCTAATTAGTAGTCTATGGTACAAATACTCGTGTTAAGAAAGTAAATAATAAAGTGTTGCCGCATTATATTCGTAAAATTAATTTGTCCGTGTTTTAATTTGATGCAATAAAACGAAAAGTAATAAAACCGTTTTTACGAAAAGGTCGAAAAACGTAACATTAATATATATATATATATATATATATATATATGTATATATGTATATATATATATATATATATATATGTATATATGTATATATATAAATATATATATATATATATATATATATATATATATATAAGTATATATATATATATATATATATATATATATACATATACATATATATATATATATATATATATATATACATATACATATATATATATATATATATATATATATATATATATGTAAATATATATATATATATATATATATATATGTAAATATATATATATATATATATATATATATATATATATATTTTGTTTAAGCCAAAAATTTGACTTCTATAATTTATTCTTTTAACTCCTAGTAGTTGGACCACTTTTGTAGCCAATAGAGTGTGTCAGATTGAAGAGAATGTAGAAAATCATAATTGGTAGCACGTTAAATCAGAAGAGAATCTAACGGATTTAGCGAGCAGAGGAGTTTCCCCATCGGAATTGTCAAAAAGTGGCCTTTGGTGACACGGACCTACATGGCTGCGGAAGAATGAACGCAATTGGCAACTGAATGGACACAGAGATGGAAGCTCAAGCTGTGAAAACTCATGCATCGTTTTTTACCAATTATGAAGATATTCTAGAGAGGTTTTCTAAGACACTTTTTACTTCGACAGCAACTACCAGCGATGAGTTGCCAAAGGTAAAATTACGTTTAGCGATTTTTGCACAAAAGGGTCATTTTGCAATTGAAGAAACCTATTTCCTCTATAAGTTCATTGAGGTTGAATGGTTGTTTGGTGAAATCTCCATCTCTGTCTTATACGGAAAAACACCCTATCATTCTACCGTATTCTTGTCGTTTTACACTTCTGCTGACAGAATTTGTGCACTTACTTTCTATTCACGGCGGAAATCAATTAATGCTGACAATTATTCGCATTGAATATTAGGTGCAAACAATGTATATTAGACCGAAAACGCTTTTGAATTATAAATATATGTGTATAAAATGGAGTGATGAATATTTTTGGGATTGGTGAAGATCTTTTATAAAAGAAAAAACAGAAGATTAGCACCTTTGAAATAATAAATTTATCCTCTAATATCGGGCTCGAATGGACCAAATGTTTGCGTGTAAAGAAGGAAGTTAAATAAAAAACAATTGGTATTAATGTTTTCAAATTTAATATATGCTTCTTTATTTTTACCTTTTATAATTTGTTTATGGTTTTGGATAGTGTGTGTCACTTTCGTATAGGCTCACAAACAAGTAAGATATTATACATAAAAAATACATCAAATGACCGAACGAACGAGTAAAACTAATCCGTTAGATATTTTACTAGTCAGAATCCAAGGAATACTCTGAAAAATGAAGAATGATTTAAAAAAGGAGCAAATGTGGGCCCTGACAAAATACTAATTATTGAAGTAAGTCAATATGACCAAATTAGTAGTTAGGAACTGTATATGCCAGAACAATTAAAATTGTCAAATTTCAGCAATTAAATTTAAAAATTTTGAAATTTTAATTGCCAAATTTGTGTTAATTGTTTTTTTTTTGTAATTTGATACTTTAATGTTTATGTGTGTGTATTTTCCCACGGTTAAATAGGGTGTTCACATTGTTGTTGTTTTTTTTATAATGTTGGGGTAGGCGTTCGAATTTTTGTCTGTCCATATGAGACCATGGTTATTTGTGTGTGTCCATGTGAGACGGTGGGAATTTCTGTCCGTCCATATGTGAGAGGAGTCCCGTGGAGGGGTGCTGTAGTAACCAAAAACGAGTTTGTATAAGAGAGTGTGAGAACGTGGGAATTTTCGTCTGTCCATATCAGACCTTGGGAGTTTGTGTCTGTCCATATGAGACGGTGGGAATTTCTGTCCGTCCATATGTGAGGGGAGTTCCGTGGAGGGGTGCTGTAGTAACCAAAAACGAGTTTGTATATGTGAGCGTGAGACCGTGGGAATTTTTGTCTGTCCATATGAGACCTTGGGAGTTTGTGTCTGTCCATATGTGACCTTGGGAATACATGTCCGTCGGTAAGTGAGCGTGGGAATTTGTGTCTGTCCATATGTGAGCGTAGGAATTCTGTCTGTCCATGTGTACTATGGCCTAATAGAAAATAAGAAATTTTTAGTATCTGACAGAACATTTTTAGGAAGTACAATATTTCAAAAGTATTGTATCAATGGATGCCTTTGTGTTTGTGGTTCGTTTCTTCTTGCTGGAGTGAGAGGGCCGTGTGTGTGACGATTGGTGAGTCTGTATGACAGTCCGCTTTTTTGCTTTGCTGGATTTAGCGCAAGTGGGTTAGTATAAAATGTGATAAGATGTACATATACATGCGTACATAAATATCTACAAATTTATTTTATTTACGCATATACATACAAACAAATAATAAGCGTTTATTCTTTGTGCCCAAATATTCCCTTGACCATTTGAATGAATGAACCATTGTGTTTGTTTGTGTGTTCTCTGAAAAAAATATGTATGTAGGTTTTTATTTGAAATAAAAAGACATTTATTTTAATTTTTATAAGCATTTATTTAAAAGTTTGTTAACATTTTCATTTTTAAGTAAAATTGCATTCCTTAAGGCACAAACACCACAGTCGTGATAGCTACAATAGAGATATATTGAATGCTTAGTTTCCATTTGTTTAAAATTAATGCAGTCAATGTCTTCAATGTTATAAATTGTTTGATGCATCATTTTTTCTAGCCATTTTCGACTCTGTCCCCCCTTAACATATATTTGTGAATTTCTTATATTGGATTTTAAAAACGCTTTGAAATGAGACTGATCCATCATTCCAGTTAATATGATGATAGGTTTTTGTTAACCAAACTGCTTCTATCTGTTTTTTTGGCTGATAAATATGCGAAATCAAAAGGAGGTTTTATGATAAAATTGAGGCATTCGTTGGTGCTAAAAACTACACCTTTTGCGATGAAGTCGTTCGAATTGTTTTTGAAACCTTGGAAGTCTACAAAAACAATATCACCATCCATGTTATTTAATTTATAAGACCTTCCGGACTTAACCTTTTATTGGTATGTATTCTATTACGCGGTCATGAATAAGAGCGCAGTAAGCTGATGTCGTTGCTGGAATATTTGTTGCTGTTTCAAATTAAATTTTTATATCAATCGGTCCGGTATTGACTGACTCGTTCTGATAGCTTACATCTACTACAATAACTGGGGCGTTGGCTTTAAACTCCTGAGCACTTAACAATGGTTGAGGCTCTTTCATATAGTAGCTTTGTTGAAATCTTACATACATATCATATAGAATTGCATAACGTTCATTTTTAAATTTTATGTTAAGATCATCATAGGGGTAAGAGGTTGAATTTAAATGTACTTTTAAATTAGTCAGGTCACAGTGAACAAATTTGTTATCTCGTTGAAATGCGACTAATACAAAACGTGGTCGCTCTTTACTTGCAGCTAATTTAACTTTAAAAATATGACTTGTCCCTGTATTCAATTGTGGATTCATATGACAATCCCAACTACGAATATGCGGTATAGAAGCACCATTGTTAATAATTTTAATAATATTCAACTTGCTCTGATCAGATAATTGTACGTGTGGAACTCTCCAAGAGATGAGTGAAATTGTAAATTTAGATTTTTCAGTAGAAACACTCGAGTGTACAAGAGCTTCATAATTTTTATTGCTCAAGAGTATCAATTCATGCTTTCCATTAAGTATAACTTTGTTGTAGTCTTCAGCAAATCCCAAAAGCATTTTTAGTGGTACATAAAAATTAAAATATCCGTTCTTAAGATTCAAATCATCAGTTTTATGTCATCCACCGTTTTGCATTAGAACGCTTTCAGTTGGTGATAGAGATACCAAATTTTTTAATGTGGTTGTTGTTCCTAAATACCTTGTATGATCAACTTCAATGTTATTAAGCTCGTAGCGGATTTCATCAAATAAATTTGCAACAGAGTTGTTTTAAAATTTAAAATGTTCGGAAAATTGTCCAGTTTTCTTATCTACAACGAAACCTTCCGCATATATATAGCTCTCACTTTGTAAGACGTACAAATCTTGATTTGTATTGAGATTCGAATCTCATCATTATAGCTGTACGATTGTAGATATGGTATGTAGGCATGATAGTCCTTTTTTGTTATATTTTCGTCAGACAATGGCTTATCCAATACGTTTATTATTAAGCTCATTTTGTTTTCAGTTTGAAATTCAGAGACTTGAGAAAACTTTTGTTTGCTGTTGTAAGTGGCCTTTGACGAGCAGATCTTTTGAATTGTGGTTTAGGTTGTAATATCTGTGGATGAGAGGTGACTGCCTTATTTTGTGATATACTTGTATTGTATATTATCATTACTTAGTTGGCCTTAAATGTATTCGTATTGTAATTTCCTCTCCTCGAAAATTAATTAAATCACCGTTCTGATCAACCACGCGCAGTGATAGAGAACTTATCTCTTTGGTGTTTACAGGTGAATAAATGAGATTCCTTGGAATCTCATCTATTTTATAGCATGAAGGTTTATTAATCGGAAACTCATGAAGTATATGTGATTTTTAATTGTTCATATATGTGTTAGTAGCGATACTACTTTCGATTCGCAAGAGATTTACTTTAAAAATATTAACTGGAAGATCTGAGTAATGATCATCGGTCAGTGTTAGGATTTCACTATTGAATCCTAAAAGATTCCCAATTGTATTTTCTTTATTGAAATATATCGGGTCCTTAGAACTATTTAGTTTAACTTGCATCGTATTGTTGTTAGCTTCTATAAAAATATGCTTTCCAGGACTAAGTCGTTTGTATTGCTCTTCTATGTAGTCAACTATATCTTTCAATTCATAAGATCCAACTGGTATTTCAATTACATTTTCCCCTATATGAAAATCAGTTAGCGCATACTCATATGTATCATTTAAGTCAATGGGAGGAAAATAATTAGCATATGGCACTGATGAGTTAGCGCTCAGAGTATGTGTTATTGACATTATAACAGCCTGTTCACAAATAAATAAAGTTTACTACACAGCATGGTTTATAAGAATAATTTGCATATATATTTCATAATCTTATTTTAAAATTTACATTAGTTATTAAAAATATTGATATTATTATCGTTGTTATCATTGCGGATGGCGATTTATTTCGTTTTCCAACTACAGTATTTCATATTTGCTTATCCAGGAATTGTGTTGATTAGAGAATCCCAACCATTCAACTAATGCTTTGTCTCCTTTCAGTCTGATCACCTTTTCAACTAGATATATGTATTTGAAAATCTATTTCTTGACAGTTCTTCCATGTAGAAGCCACCTTTAATAGGATTTCCAAGATAATCTTCTAATATGTATGTTGTAGGATATGTATTCTGAACTCTTTTTATTGTGAAAATTTCTGTTGTCCAATTCGGAGTATAACCTTTCTCAAAAATATGTTTATATTTGCTAATACGTACATGGTCTCCTGCATTAAATTTTGACATTTTGTACATCTTTAAATGGCTGTATACAGTATTTAGAAGCTGTTTTTCATTCTTTGAGTTGACTTTAATTGGTGGCATTTTAATGGTGCGATGAACTCTTCTATTGTATGCATTAAGTAAATCTTTATATATATCAAGCCAGTTGTATGAACCATTAAAACTAAACTCTTTCCACATCATTCCTTTTAATGTTCTATTGAATCGTTCTACTATTGATGCTTTCATGATGCTATAGGTTGAGTAGTGATTGACGTTATATTTATCCATCAATTGATTAAAGTGTTTGTTGAAAAACTCTCTACCATCATCTGTTTATAAGTTTTTTGGCACACGCCCCAATTGAAAAATAGTATCCAGTGCCTGCGTTGTGTCAACAGCTGTCTTTCTTCTCAGAGGTACTACCCAAGCATATTTGGAGAATGTTTTAATTACAGTTAGCAAAAATCTATAATTTTTATTGTATGTAGAATAGTTCCCCATTTCAACTAAATCCGCTTGCCAAAGATCATTTATTCCTTTCATCACAACTCTACGACGTACAAAACGTTTTCGAGCCTGCTTATGCAATTCATTTACAATATTTCTTTTTGAAGACATTTTATTTTTCCAGTCGCTGTTTTAATTGTGTTGTGATCTACTTGGTGCACTTTCAGCTATTGATACGAACATGTAATTTTCTGTTCTATAAATTTTTTCTCGTAGCTCTTCAATTTCCTTATCAAAATGTGATTTATTATCATCCACAAAGCTACTTCTTTTTGCTGTTTTTTGAGTTCGGGTGGCAGAAACCATTTAATGACAACATCGTATTCCTCCAGAGCGTTTGCAACATTTTTGATTCTCTTGTATTGGATATCAATGTTTTTTGTTCGTATCCATAAAGAAGCCCAACAACTTAGGTGCATTTTTGGTTCTTCACTTCTATCGTTAATAAGATGCCCAAATTTATCAACGGACATGCTTTATATAAAAAATCTATGTATGTATATAGTTTATACTATTATATTAGCTTCACGTAGTTCTTCAATAATTGAGACAATGTCGTTGTTCTGATTAGTATGGCCTTCAGACTGTGGTGCACGCAGTAGTCTAAGTCGATCTATCAACTCGTTTGGATCATCCCAGTATATATAGTTTAGATTATGAGGGTTAAACTGCATCAAACGCCTTCTTAAATAATTAGTTTTTGTTACATCTGATGAGCTTGTATGATTTTCTTCTTTGAAAAGTTTTCCAATAATATGTTTGTACTTATGCGCTTTGCTCCCTTTGATTTGAACATCAGACTTGTAGTCTCTCCTGTGAGAACTATTGGTAAGTAATATTTGTTCATAGATTTCTAGCTCGAATTTGTCATACATTTTTGGTGTTTATTTCTCGATCGCATTAGTGATAAGTCAGGATAACTTCATTAATTTTGTGAGTAAAAGTGATCTTCATCATAATTACTGCTACTTTTACTATTCGATTGTTTAAACATTTTTTCTTCAATTAGTTTCTTGGGCATACTCGTTTCTAATTTTATTGTTGAATTCTGAGGATGAAAACTTTCGTTGTCATCAATTCCAGTTTCCTTATCACTCGGTTCTCTTTTAACCCGTCTTCCAAAGTACTTAGAGCTATAGATAAATTCTTTTAAAGGTTCTGTGATAGGCTTGAATGTATCTCTTAATCGTTCATGTGTATTTATTTCAACAGTTTTTATACTTCGAAGCGTTTTCTTCAAGATATTTGTTGTAGTCACCAAGTTTTTAAGAATTTGTTCATTCATTTTAGCTATTAGGTCAGTTCAATAGGAAGCAGATCAGTTTATCAGATCAGCTAACCAGGTATCAGATCAGCTTATCAGGTATCAGATCAGCTTATCAGTTCAGTTTAACAGGTATGAGATCAGATTATCAGGTCAGTTTAACAGGTATCAGATCAGCTTTTTAGGTCAGTTTGCCAGGTATCAGATCAGCTTATCAGGTCAGTTTAACATGTATCAGATCAGCTTCTCAGGTATCAGATCAGCTTATCAGGTCAGTTTAACAGGTATCAGACCAGCTTATCAGGCATCAGGCCAGCTTATCAGGTCAGTTTAACAGGTATCAGATTAGGTTATCACATCTGCTTATCTGATCAGTTACAATAATCACATGAATAAAGTTTAAAGCCAGATTAAGTACTAAAGGGTACATTTGATGAACAGTAAATTATATTATGATGAAGTAATCAAATGATTTTCTATAACGACCGTTGTTTATTTCATTATAAAAATCCGTATTTTTCCTTTCAACATTCTCTACAAATTTGTTGAAACTTTTCAAAGTTCATATCGCTAGCAACGTGATCATCATATACATAATTCATATTTGTCGCATCTTGTTTAAACATAATAATTACATTAGCATTATCTCTTATCAAATGTTTTGGAATCCATGTCACAAGGAAATTATCGTTGGAGAAGGTTTACTAAATAAAGCAATAAACTCTCTACTTTTTGAATAACATCTTCCTGGATAATAGTACTGTGGTCCTGGCACAAGATTACAAAAGCGTTTAAATAGAGGAGATAAGGGAATTAACTTATTAAATGCTGTTTGCAAAAATCACGATATAGCTTATTCGAAAAATTAAGACTTAAACAGCAGACATCAAGCTGACAAAATTCTTTGAAAATAAGGCTTGGGAAAGAGTTCTTTCAAAAGATAGTAATCTTGCAGAAAAAACATTTGCATATATAATCACCAACACAATGAAAGCAAAAACTAAACATGGTATGGGCGTTGAAGCAAAGAAAAAGAATGCAGTGAAAAGACCATCATCACGAATTCGTATAAATGAAAAAAAAAACTGTTTCATAAAACAATTAAATCAGCAACAAAGATATTGAAAAAGGAAAAACCACAACACATTAATTCAGCCATTAAGATTGCTCGTAAAGCTATCAGTAAATCACTTAAGGGGAAAAAAGCTCATGTTGTAATACCACGTATTATAAATGTTCCAAAAAGTGGTGGTTTTTTCCCATAATACCGATTCTAACTGCTCTAGGTGAACTTGGTAGTCTAGCAACTGGAGGTGCCGCTATAGCTAAAGCTGTAAATGCAACAAAGAATGCAAACAACTTGAGGAAGCCACTAGACACAACAAAGCAATGGAGTCCATTGCGGTGGGAGAAGGACTATACCTTAAATCATATAAAAACGGTTATGGACTTGCTTGTAAAGATCAATCAAAAAACTTTTAGATATGCTACCCAACAGATCATTATTAGAATTTGATCTCAGAAAATTTTCAAAATATACTCCACACTTCAGAGGAGTTTTTAAAACCAAAAAGGACCAAAGACTGTAGAGTGTGGAATAATCAGTTTGGATTTATCAACATGCCCAGGTACTCATTGGGTAGCATACTATAAAAACAAGAATGAAAAAAATATTTCGACAGCTTTATATTTATATATTTAAAAACCATTTTCTTTTATTATTATTATTATTATTATTATTATCATATTTTTTTTTGTTAATTACAAAATATATGCACATAACATATTTTATTTTTACTGTTAAACGAGGTACTGGGAGTTTGGTATCAAAAACTCATTCATCTCACTATCCAGGATAAGGTTTCGCTCTCCTTTCTTTGTAATCGATATTTATCATTTGAAAGGGCATCTAATTCGACATGTGTTAATATATTGTATCGGTTGGGGAGAAATATTATATGGTTTTCCAGTTCAAGTTGAACTGTTTCTCCATGTTGTGTTGTTACACGCTTTGCACGTACGATGGAGTATTTGGGTGATTCATCTAAATCCTTTATGTGAATTAAGGATTTTTTATTATAGGAATTTTTGATATAGGAAGTGTACAAGTCCACCACGTATTCCTTTCTTGAAGAAATTATACATATCTGTGTCCGTTAGAAGCTCTAGTTCTATATTTGTATACTTTAGCATAGCATCCCACGATAGTCCTGGTGCAGAGTAATATTTACATGGATCTAGGTGATATATATTCTTACAAACCTCTCTAAAATTTTAATATATATCTGCAAGTAAGAGTACCTTCGTTTTTAAATAAACTTCCATATAATCTTGCAAGGTGTTGCAGCTGAAAGCGTTCCAAACTTCTTTCGCATGCTCATAGTCTTCAATCGAACACTTCTTATTATTGAGGTGATTGAAGAAACCATCCCTTGCTGGAAGCTGACCTACCTAAATTTTTGAAAAGAATTTAGGAAATCATAAGGAAAAATACCTTTCTTTTAAATTGTGTTTTAATGATGTGAAAATCTTGCTCTGAAAGATTATTAGATAAAGATTCTAAGCTTTCGGGCATAAAACGTATTGTATCTAAAAATCTAAGTTCAAGGTTGTAGTTTGAAAATCTAGATAGTGATATGTATTATGCTTTGTTGAGCGGAAGGACTCTGACTTATATTGTCAGATTTTTTACCCAACTCTTTAACAACCAGATGTGAGAAATAAGATGAATAATTGTGGAAATAGATTGGTAAAAACTTTGGAATTTGAAATTTCAAATTGAACATATTATGAGCTGCTTCCCTAAATTTACCACTTATGTGGCAGTGATCTTTCACTCTATCATTGCCTTGATATTTATGGCAAATGTGACAATTTATCCCATTTCGAAAATTTAAATTTTCGAAAAGAGATAAATCATCCATTCGATACTTGTTTTTCAAATAATCATTTTAAATATCTTCACAATCGCTAATTATACAATCTACAAACTCTTCGCCTGCATCTTCCCCCGTATATATTTCAAACTTATCTAACTTATTATTATGCTTACATGTAATATAATAACTAAAAGCACAAGGAATGTGCTTTTTACTATATATACTTTTATCACTTACTCTAATATTAGTATCGTGCAATACGCATTCAAAATCTGCATATACAACAAATGGTATGCATTTGCTGTTGATGGTCTTTGAAGCGTAATGTGGACTTGTGCTCTGATGGAAGCTCAGACACAATTTGTCCACATTCCAATTTGTGTAGCTCAATAGTCCTACCATTGCATACAGCTATTGCAAAACAACAGTTTTCTGCAGTGTTTCGTGGTCTGATGTTTTAAAAGTCTGTGGAAGGAAAATAGATACAAATATGCAATCAATATATTTATATGTGCATTAGTGCATATGTATATTTCTTTACTTACTTTGATATGTGTTTAATAAAACTAATAAATCTACATGCCTATTTTTTTATTCCTTAGTGTTGTGGTACGGCCCAATAATTTCATTGCTATATCCGAATACATTAACGCTAATAGCAGGATTGCGTTCTTCAAATGCCTTAGAACTTTTTAATGTTAACAGGAACTTTAAATTTGTAATATCAATTTCAATTCCGTCTTGCAAGTGAATAGTATCAGCGCTAATCTCTGCAATATTGTATGAGCTGCACCGTTGTCTGGGTTTAATATCAGATGTATCCAGTGCAGAACATTTATTATCATCATGTCTTTCTGAGATTTTAACTAAGTTAGAACAATTAGCCTATATAAATATTAACATAGCAAAAATAAAATGTTCGTAAAATAAACAAATCACATACAATTTGAGCTTAGGCTTGAGCTACCAATGAAAATTGGAAAAACGTTTACATATACTTAAGTATAAAATTCAAACCAAAAAAGTTTGACTTAATGTATAATGGAACAAAAAATTCAGAAAAATGGGACATGAAGAAAATAATCAAACAGTAACACGGGTATTGAAACAAAAACGTGTTAACATCAGCTTGATACAGTTCTCGGATTCCTTTTCACAATAAAATTTGTGTAAATACGAACAGTTATCACATTCAACTAAGCCACCTAAACAGTGGTGATATACACATGAGCACTGAAGATGAAAGTGTAGCGATTTTCGAAAACAGCTGTTCTGCTCTGCTATGTAAGTTGAATAAAACTGATGTTGACTTTCCTGTGTGCCTAGGAATATTTATCATCATGTCTTTCTGAGATTTTAACTAAGTTAGAACAATTAGCCTATATAGATATTAATATAGAAATTAACGCTTGCTTAAAGTCTTCATATTTATGGAGATTTGTTAAAATATCGAAACTCACTATCAACGTTCGTGTTCAGTTACAGAATGATTTATCAGCTCATAAGTTCTCTAAGCAATTGCCGAAAATTGGGAACGGTGCAATGCTTATTGATGACACTAGATTGATAATATTACCAAATGATTTTTGCCGTTTCGTACAGTCAAGAGGAATTAATTGGATGTGTTTTCACTAACATAGCACAACAATAAACATGCCATACATGGTTGACTGCCAGAGCAATTTTAGCGGCAAAGAACAAAGATGTTAATGAATTAAACATGGCTATATAATCAAAGATTCCTGGCGAAGAGGTATTGTACAAGTCTGTCGATACTGTTACCAATAAAGAAGATGTTTTGAATTATCCAACAGAATTTTAGAATTCCAATAGAAAGTTGGAGCCACCATTATTATGCTTCGTAATATCAATCAACCTCGTAATGGTACAAGACTAGCTATTAAAAGGTTGATGGCTTATGTAATTGAAGCTACTATTTTAGCTGGAATATTAAAAGGCGAAGATGTATTCATTCCACGTATCCCAATGATTCCGTCTGATATACCATTTAAATTTAAACGACTTCAGTTTCCTGTTCGCCTTGCGTTTGCGATTACCATTAATAAGGCGTAAGGCCAATCTTTAGAAATTTGTGGACTGAATTTAGTGTATCCAGTTACATGGACAGTTCTATGTAGCCTGTTCGCGCGTTGGCAAACTAGAGGTTTTGTATATTTACACCGAAAATGGAAAAACAACAAATGTTGTTTACCACAGAGCATTACAATAAAAGCAGTTTATCACTGATTTAACTGAATTCGAATTAATTTTTTTATTTTCTTTCTTGCACTTCGAAGTGTGCAGGGGGCTCGCTAGTTTTTTATATTTTTAGTTCGGTTTATGATATTATTTTGTATATAGTATGCTTTTTTATTCAAGAATATATTGATTGTGTGAATAGAAAGAAATATTACAAGGATTTTAATATTCTGTCTTTGCTAGAAATATATGACACTTTTTTATTTTTAATACACAAATAATATTTGTTTGACAAAAGATTTGTTGACAAAAAGAATTTTTTAAAAGTCACAACTTGTTACTTTTGGATACAAAAATGTACTGAATTCTGTCCTAGAAAAATTTTGATGTATATACAGAATAGAGCGAAATGCCTGCATGCGAAGCCGCTACGTAAACAGATTTTTTTTTGTCTGAGATATATACAAAGTACAGAAACATGCTTAAGCATGTTGATAAGTTACATTATGGTTCAGGGAATGAAACTGCTACGTAGACAATATTTATGTAAACAAACATTATGATGAGTGATATACACAGAATACCGAGGCATGATTAAGCCTGCAGAAAGAAAGAACTGCCACGTGAACAAAATTTATGTAAACAAAAAACATTAGGTGATATACATATAATACGGAGGCTTGCTTATGCATGCAGATACGTCACAAAATTTTGTAGCAAAAGAAACTGCTACGTGGACAAAGCATTGTGGTAACTGATAAACTAAAAATTTTTGTAGCTTAACAAGTTTTCAAAGCAGAATTATCAAATTTTAAAGTTGACCTTTTATTTGTACAATGAAGCCCTTCTGGTACACACCGTAGACTTCAGCGACATCTTCTAAGGGAGTATCGCAAAAGAGTAAAAAAAGAATTTGAGAGATATCTTGAAGGAGATGAGGAGCTTTCGCTAGATATGTCATCACAACTAACTTCTTCATCTAGCGCACTCCAAGAAATAGATGAAGCATATGAAGAGATGCTGACAGGTGATGACGACCTATTTTTAAGCATCAATACTCAGCCTGCCGAAGCTGACAGTGAATCTAACAGAAGTGGGGTAACCAACAAAGTACCCATAGAAATATTGGAAGTCCAAATGCTTCCAAATATTGATGTGCCAATGTTTCTTGCATTGTATGAAGATACCAACGATCAATTGTATATATGTATAAATATTATAAAATCATTTGCAAATACTTAATAAAAATAAAAGCCGTGCACATAAATATGTATGTATGTTTAAACAACGGTCTTATTATTTCAAAAATATGTACTTATGTTTGTACAGCAGGAAAGCAAAACTGAACTGTCGTACAGTCACATAAATCGTCAGACACACACACAGACATTCTGCCGGACAGACAAAAATTCCGATCGCCACTTAAAACAATAGAACACATACAAAACACACTTCACACTTAAAGTTAGCACACAGAAAACTACAGAAATCACGCCATCCAGAACACCACATAAACTCCATCGATGATCGTCATACATAAAATGAACAAATATATATATATATATGTATATATATATATATATATATATATATATATATATATATAAACAGGAAATCAATTTTCAATGTCGCCAAGATCAGAACAATTGAATTATTCCCTACATTCTAAAATATGAAAAAAAAAGTTAAAAAAAAAAATTCCGGATTGCTAGATGAAAAATCCTAAGTAAACACAGCAAAGTTTTAATAAGCAAAAAATAAAAGAAGAAATCTAACTAGAGCAAGAAGAAACGAGCCAAATGCATTAGGGCCATCAATATATAACTACAACACTTTTAAAATAGTGTGATTCCTAAAAATGCTTTTAAATTTTATTATTCACAAGGCGTACACAGCATAAATGGACAGACAGAAAATCTCACGCTCACATATGGACGGACAGAAGTTCCCACGCTCACATATGGACGCACAAAAATTCCCACGCTCACATACGGACGGACATGTATTTTCAAGGTCACATATGGACACACAAAAATTCCTAAGCTCACATACGGACGGACATGTATTCTCAAGGTCACATATGGACAGACACAAATTCCCACGCTCACATACGGACGGACATGTATTCTCAATGTCGCATATGGACAGACACAAATTCCCACGCCTACCCCAACATTATTTAAAAAAAACAACAACAATGTGCTCTCCCTTATTAAACCGTGGGAAAAGATACACACACACACAAATTTAGATGAAATTTGAGAATTTTGAAAAATTTTGCTGAAATTTGAGAACTTTGGCAATAAAAAGTTAAACGTTTTAAATTTAATAGCTGAAATTTGAGAACTGTCCTGGCACCTACAACTAATCACTATTTACAACTTCTATGGACGAACTCGACGATAAATGAAAAACCATGTTGATGTATTGCCTGGAAAGCGCATCGGCAACTACGTTATCCTTTCCAGGCTTATAGTGAAACGTCGGGGCACATTCTTCAATAAATGCCTTCCATCTTTTTAATTTGAGTTGGGGTTTCTCTCAGAAATCGTAAATATTAACGGTTGGTGATCTGTGAAAATATTTAGTTTGTTGACGCCATAAAGGTAATACCGAAGGCTTTTCAATGCCCACACAGTTGCCAATAACTCCTTTTCATTTGCTGGATAATTTTCTTCCACTGGGGACAAAGTTCTCGAAACCATTGAGATCGGACACCCACCCTGAGATAACACAGCGTCAATAGCATGTGAAGACGCGTCAGTAGTCAAGTCGAAAGGCTTCTCGAAGTCGGGATAGAGCAGCAAAACTTCTTTCGAAGCGACAATTTGTTTCAGCTTATTAAAGGCCTCCAGGACTTCATTATCTAAAGTTATTTTCACATTTCTCGACTACTGACTCCTATATGACCATTTTCTCCCCTTAGGTATCTTTCATCAAGGGTTTTGCAATTACTATTACTTTGCGTAGTGACAAAAATATGAAAGGAAAAGTAGTGACAAAATATTTTACTCTCGTTAGCAGAGTAAGAAGGGAAGATCAGTGAAATAATTTTTCAATTGCTTTTCATAGCGACAAAGGAACATAAATGAATTTAAAAAAATTAATGAAATTACTTTACGTATGAATGAAAAAGGAAAGAATAAATACTTTACTAACGTTGTCAATTAAAAGAGAGGAGATCAACAAAGCCATTTTAAAAGTGCTTTGGTAGCAATAAGAAAAAAGAAATCTATTCATTAACTCATTCGTTAACTTACCTGAGCAATATTGATTAACTATTTAAAAATAAAGTTAGGTTTCCTTTAAGTACAATATGACTTTCCGATATATTAATAGTTTTGTAACATTTATTTAAATTGGCACAAGCCCGACGAAAAGAATCGTAAGAATTATAGGTCTAACAGGAACGTTTAAGTTTAGGCGATTAAGCAGAAATTTAGAAACAACATCACCATGAGTTAGACCAGGACAACTAAAACACTAATGGGAAATAAATTAGACTTAAATACTTCAATTAATTTATGCGAAATAAATGGCAACACCATGAAATGTGTAAGCAAAAATCGCCTTTGTTCAGAAAACAGGTATTTTGGTCATTAAGCAAAGTATTTCAAGTGTTATGTATGAAATTATTTCAAGTTTTTCTATTGAAAATAATAGTCTCTTTGTACAATAAATATTCTTTTATTGATATTTTACTTTATTTCAATGATAATTAACTTTATTTACATAATTTTTAAAATTTTTTTTAGCAAATTTTTCTCAGTACCGCAATGTTTTCTTCTTGTTAAAAGAAACAAAAGTCAAAGTCATATGTTTGTATACTGTGCACGATATAAATTACATTTATATGTACAATAAGCGGTATTTAAGTCTTATTTAGGTTTGCGGTAAAAACAAAATTTTGTTTTTAAATGGATTTTAAAGATAAGCTACATTTAAATATCCACCGATTTATTGGGTATAAGTATCGATCGTCGGCTTCTTAGAGTAGGCAATTTTATTAAAGCAAGTCTGCTATGATATGGCGGCAAGACATACGAATTCCAACCATGACCGCGGAGACAGAAAATCAAAAACTGTCTTTATACCGATTCAATCCTACTAATATAAATAGGGTAGCCGGTATCCCAAACAATTTATCCAAGAGAAGTATATAAAAGTTTTGTAATATAAGTATCAAGAAACTCCTTAGACCAGCGTTTCATGAATCCAAGTTAATCGTAAGTTAAGTCTATAATCCAACAGTATGCCCAGATATCGTATGAACTGTATCCAATATATTAGTATCAATATAATAGGAAGTTTTAATCGGAATGTGATGGGAAAAAGTTATGTGTTTGCATTTTATTTAACTCCAATAAATTAAGTCTGCATTTTATTTGTAAAGCCTTCATTGACAATGGTTGATAAGGTGATATTTGGATACTTCACTTTTACTATCATTTTTGAATAATGATGTCAAATATCATGATGCAATAGATTTGTTATATGTATAATGCAGTAAAAGGCACGGAGAGAGATGCTGCACAGTTTCTAAGGATACAGCTAGGTATACGATCAGGACCTGGATCAAATGAGCTATTCAGCGACTTTAAGTTCGAGAGTACGGAAAGTAAATACCATATGCATTAGGTGTAGTATAAAGATATCATATGACTTGGTAGAATAAGTTGTTGAAAAGAAGTCAGCATATCTATTGCTTATTAAAATATCCTCGTTAGCAGTCACGGAGCCATACTTGAAATACTTTGGATAGCCAAAAGAACGGCGTACAGTGGACCATTTCGCGAGAAGGCGGTTAAAAATATACAATTTTTTACCGGATTGGAATTTCGATACACAGTTTTTTTGTTTACTAGGTGTGACTATAGGCTTTAAGTTAAGGTACAAACTTTTGAAATCGACAAGTTAGAAAAATAGTTATGATGTACTTAAAACGAATTTTAATATTTTCCTATTTTTGGTACAGAAGTGATATATTAAAACTTGTTATAAAAGTTTATTTTACACACAGCCTGATGTTTTAAATCAAATTTACAACTTATACTTATTAAGAAATTAAAATTTTGTCAGAAAGTGCTAATCTTTGGCCCCTGTAAAACTTTTACTACGAAAGGTCAAAGGCTCGTTTCTCTAACAAGTTGGAGTTAAAATGTTTCGTATTAAGTATCATAAACAATATAAACATTGATTGAATTTTCTTCAGATAAAAACGTTTTAATGAAGAAGACGTAGGTTTCTATTTAAGTTCATAATGGACATTATATGTAAACTTTTATGACAAAGTTGAAAACTTAAAATTGTCTAATTAAAACGATAAAAATTACGATGTTTTGAAGAACTATTATTACTTAATCAATTTTAGTAACTTTTTTTCTAGATTGCCTTGATTTGAATCTTTTAGAAGAAGTTAAATTTGTTGGTGCTTTTGTCTTCTTTTTTTTCATTTTCCTTACTTTTTCTCACTGGTTCCAGTAACGGACCAAAATCCAAATCATAACCTAATTTAGAAATATGCCGCATAAAACGTATTTTCGCATGAAGAGGGGACACTCCAAATACGTATGCTGCCTTAAAACTATCATCTTCTGGAATGGGATGCCTTAATTTACGTGATGTCTTTTGGCATATAACGCAGTTTGACGACGCTTTTGTATCAGTTAAATGTTGTGCAACTTTTCCATCAATCATAGTGAGACACATTTTAAGATTTTGTGCGCCTTGGGCTTGCTTCTATTAATGCTTTAATTATCCCAATTTTCGATTTTAACGAAACATTTATTTTTCTTATTTTTGGGATTTCGCAAGTACTCTTCGCTCTAAGGTGGACCATTTTTGCTTTAAGTTTTTATTATTGGAACATTCATACTAATAGCATTATGCAAAATATAATAAACGCTTGATAAAGTATTATCAAGATTATCATCAAACAGTTAAGAATTCTAGTTAACATTAGATAACAAACACTTAAGTTCAGTATAGTTGGTGGTCGTAAAACAATAAGATTGAAGTGGTATCAAATGTTGTTTATTAATCATAAAGTTTTTATTATCCGACAATGTTAAATCAATTTCAAAGAGAGGATGATAAAGATCCACAGGGTGAGTCACAGACAATGTGTAACGTTTACAAAATTCCGGAGGAGAGTTAACGAAAACAAGATTAAAAAAAAATCCACATCCATAAAGAGACTGTATAAAGTCAGACATAATTGTTGGTAGCATGTATTTACTATTAAAGGATTTAATCCATTCTATGTTTGGAATGTGAAAATAACCAAGAACAAGCAGTATATCAGATGCATTTGACTGATTCAGAACGAATTTTATAGCTAAAAAATTATCATAAATACCAAAAGATGAGTTAGGTTGTAATAATGAACATGTGTCAAATAAATGTCTATAACCCACACGAATTTTAACGGCAATAAATGCAATTTCGTCTTGGACATCAATTAGCATATTATATACAAGCTCACATTGGAATATATCCCGGACAGCAATAAGAACACCACCACCAAGTTTCCGTACACGATCATATCTAAATATTTGATAATTTGAACATAACATTTCATTGTTATGAACACATTTTTTATCACTCAGCCAAGTTTCCGTAAATACTATAACATTATATGTCATATCAAAACTGTTTGCAAAAATTAGTTAGTTTAGTGTTGAGACCTCTTACATTTTGATAAATAATATTAATGCGATTATCTGTCGATAATTAGATTAGTTTGTTAAAGTTAATGATTGCGGCAAATGAATAATATCAGCAGTTGATGTGTTTTTCTACTCGTATTGATTTACTATTGCATCAAAGCGATTTTTGGAAACAATTATTTTAATTATTTCATTGTTTCTGAATAATTAGATTTGAAAACAGTCATATCAATATTAATGCCAATTTTGTCTATTATATAATGTTTTAGAATTGGAGTATTGTTTGGCAGATTAAAAACAGGAACTGTAGGATTTAAATTAATTGGGACAGATAAATTAGGATTTACAGTTGATGGTGAGACTGAGGGTACATGATATTCCAGTACAGCGGTAAACACGGGTGGGTGTTCAGAAATACTAACAGGACTTTTTTCAGTAGTTGATGGGTGAGTCAACTATAAGAAAAAACAGGCGGAAGCTGTTGATGATACATTTTCAGAAACTTTTTCAACAGCATCAATTTGAGAAGTAGGTATTTTTCCCTTAGGTAAGCATTAAGTTTTTTAGGATTTCTTTATATAGGGTAAATTTTTTAAAAAGATTGTTTATATCATTATGGATTTCGTTAAACTGGTTGTAAGTGTTATTGAAAAATGAGTAAAATTTAATATCATAACATAACTAATTTAATAGCTATACATTTCTTACAGTACCAACAACCCTTATCTTCACGAAGGTTATCGAGAGTTCGAGGATCCAAATCAATGCGTTTGGCGTGTTAAATAGAATCACATAGCCAGCAGGAGACCACCGGATCATCAGATCTATTATGGTATTTATTTTTGCAACACGATATGATAAAAGTTATTTAATTATAATATTTAACATTAAAATAATTTTATACTCGTATGTGTTGTGCACGACCCTATGCTCCTTTTGGGAGTAAAAGGAATATATATATATATATATATATATATATATATATTAAGATCATATTGATCATAGTTATTCTTGTATTATATTAAAAGTTTTTTTATATTAATAATATCAATTACAAAACATTAAAAGAATTGTTTGTTAACACATACATATCGTTTTCATTACATTATTATATATAACTAAAATTTATAATATTTATGAATTTTGTAGTTAGTATGTTTTAATATTTAAAATTAACTAATTTATACTTTTTATACATTTTAGAGTTAGTATTTTTTAGTATAAAAAATTTTTTATTTATGTTGTTAAAAAAATTTGTGTATATATAATTGAAAAGAAAATTTTTGACAATATAAAATAATTTCCTGAAGAAGCTAACCGAAGGCTAGCGAAATATCGAAATATATACTTATATAAAATAACCTCAAAACTTAAATAATTCTATTAATTACTAATAATAATAATAATAATAATAATAATAATAATAATAATAATAATAATAATAATAATAATAATAAAATAATAGTAATAGTAATACCTATTGATCTCTTGGCACGCGAGCGGAAAGAGGCAAGGAATTCCAAGAGGGGCGGTCTTGTTAGTAGTTCTGTGGAGCGAAGGTCCAGTACACTCCAACGATAGCAAAACAGGTGGAGCACGGAAACCGCTGGCAAATGGACGGCGAGGCTCATCCCCAACATAGAGATGTGGGTACAAAGAACTTTCGGGGAAATAAACTACTTCCTGGCACAGTGTGCAAGACAGAGAATCCCTTCTGCATGTACTGCACAGCAGGAAATGATGACGTAAATCTAATAATAATAGGTTGTATAATCTAATATATAAAATAAAATATAAATTTACATTACAAAATATAGTTTAGCTTCGTCTTTGCTCAAACGATAAAGGTCCTTCAAACGCTGCTCCGTAATGGTAAAAGGATCAGTTGTATCCCTTAATATTTGGTGATGAAGCAGCAGCATGTTTCTCCTATCATGTTGTTCAGCAACCACTAACACACAATATATATTGTATATTTTTAGCACACAAATATCTCAGTCTTTTATTAACAATAAACTTTTTTAATATATGTATATATTGAATTTTTTTTTCTCACAAAAAAATTTGTTTATTATTTTTTACTTGGATCCTTTTTTGCTGTTTGTTATTTGCGTTATTGAAATATTCCAATAAAAATGTAATTAGTGTTGCTTCTTTTCACTTTAAATTACAGAAAAATTTTTTCTCACAAATTGAGAAAGGATGGAATTTTTTGTTTCACATGACAATTCCAGAAACCAGCTACGGTCTATGTACATTCTTGACGCATCCATACACAAACTTAAAATATTGGTACATTTGAAACTGTGTGTTTGAAGTGTGTTCTAATCGAACAACACGTGAACTTCTTATAATCGTTTAAAAAAAAAGTAAATGTCGACAAAATTTTATAGGCACACATAAATATATGTATGTATGTTATAAAAATAAAAATATGTGTTGATTGCTTTTGAACAGTACGTTGTATGTATGTTTGATGTGTGTACTTTCTGAACCTTGGGTTTGATATTATTGTTGTTATTGTTTGTTTATTAACAGAGAATATGCATGTAAGTATGTATATCACATTTAGTTCATAGCACAAAATCAGTGATCGGTTTAAAAACAATATAAGAAGCACAAAACAAAATACAAATTATAATGGCGATTTTTCTGTTAAATTATTGGTTTTATTACTATTTGAAAGAATTTATTTTCCAGAATTTAAATATATAAGCGATTGTTAATAAGCACTTGTATTTTCCTAATTGGTCAAGTCTAATTGAATTGGGTCACTAAACTTTCTTTTTACCCTTTACTTCAATGAATTCTTGAATTTCATTTCCCGAAAATTTTTTCCATATATTGTGTAAGTGAGAAATCTCTAACATTATTATATATCGGATCTCGAGAATGCGTATGTGAAGCTGTACCTTCCAGTCAGCTGGTTTTTATCAGGAGGCAATTTTAAAGAAATTGAGTCACAATCCAATTGATTGAACTGCAAAATAATTATCTTAATTTTTCTTGTATATTTTTAATTTTCAATAAAAAAAAATAGAAATTTATTATATTCTATTATTACTACTATATATTTATTTATTAATATACACTAGGTGTCATAAGTCTACGCTTCTTGAAAATTACATATTTAAGCATGAAAAATATCAAAAATTTTTATTGGATATTATAATATATTGCGCATTAATGAATGATCGAAAAGTACTGTGAATTTTCAATGCACCATTTTGCATGTATGTTTACTTTGCAAAAAATAACGGTGCAATTATAAAAAAACCATGTGCATTTATGGTATCAAAAGTGTACGCTCATATCGTTTAAACCATTGATACGTGCTAAGAGTGTTATAGTTTCAATAATTTTATCTCTCTAATGTTAAAATGGAGTTTAATAATTGGTAGAAGAATCAAAAACAAATTATATTTTCAAGTTTTAGACAATGGAGGAAAAGAGAAAAGAAATAAAACTAGAAGAAAGAAATATAATTTTAAAGCTGCAAAGAGACGGTCTAAATTATCGTCAAATAGGCAGAACTGTTGGCCGAGCATGGACATCAGTTGGAACAGTTATTCAAAATTTCCAAAAATGTAATTACTTCAAAACCACGATCTGGCCGACCATGTTTGTTAACAGACAGGGAATCCCGAAGTGTTTTGTCTATTATAAAGAAAAAATCGACAAACAACAACGTTTCAAGTAACTGCACACGTTAAAGAAAGGTTTAAAAAGCAAATAAGTCAATCCACTGTTAGAAGAATATTAAGAAGAGCATGCTTTCATGGCCAAGTTGGCCGTAAGAAACCCTTTATCTCCTTAGTAGTAGAAAAAAAGGTATTGAGTTTGCTTACAAATATGTAAACATGGACCCAGACTTCTGGAACAGGATTATTTTTTCTGAAGAAGGTAAGTTTTGTATATTCGATATAAAAGGAAGGAAAATTGTGTGGCGAAAAGCCGTTACAGCCCTCGATAGACAGTACTTGCTGCCAACTGTTAAGCATGTTGGTGAAGGAGTTATGATCTGGGGATGTATGGCACCTGGAGGAATAGGTAATATGGAATTTATAGATTCGAAAACGGATAGATTTGTTTATCTTAACATCCTGAAAAGAAATTCAAAGCAGAGTGCTGAGAAATCAGGATTGGCTGATTGTTATTTCCAACAAGACAACGATCCTAAGCACACTGCTGAAATCGTTAAGCTGCTGTGTAATGTGCCAAATATGTTACATACTCCTTCGCAATCGCCAGACCTTAACCTAATAGAACACCTATGGGCATTGCTAGATCGAAAAAGTCGTCAGCGAGCAATAACGAATAAAACAATGCTCAAGGACGTTGTGAAGGAAGGATGGGAGAATATTACGTCCGAAAAAACTACCCACCTCTTCAATTCAATGCAAAATAGCCTCAGAGAGGTTCTTAACCGTCGAGGTTATCCTACCCGATACTAAATTTTAGTTTTTTTCAATTAATTTTGTATATATTTACTAAAATCTTTTTATGAGCGTTGACTTTTGGCGTACATAATCTCAACATGAATTTATATTTTTTGTTGTTGTTGTTAAACTATAAATAATTTATAAGATAATATTCTCTTTTATATAAAGTATTTAATTTGATATAAAGTATTTAATTTTGTAAAAAGCAAATTTAAAGAATATATATATTTATCTTCATTTTCCAAATAAAGAAGTTGCATACTCCAAGAGCGTAGACTTATGGCACCTAGTGTACATATATTATATATATATATATATATATATATATATATATAAAGCAAGCAAGACCTTCTTTGTTAAAAGTTCGATCAAAACTCCCATTGTAAGTTAATTAATTTTATAGATCAATATTACCTACGCCTGCTTTCGGTGTTGGAGTGGCAGAATAAACATTTTGCGAAGTGATATGCCAAGTATTAGATGTTTATATTATAATGATGAAAGATATTATAGCTAAAATGCCAATCACGCTGGTTAATAACTTTTTAAAAATAAATGTTAATTTAAAATCGTTTGCATAATATTAATATTAATGCAAATATGATAGTCATTTAATAGACGATCTTTAACCAATTAAAGTTCCTACAGAATATACTACAAATATACTTAAACGAAACACGTATTTTTCGACTGCTCAAGGCATTCGTAATTACATAGCAAACTCGCTGTGATATATATACATACATATACAGTTTTGTATACCATAGACAATTTTTGTATACCATGACAACTAATTACGGAGATGTTACTTTTCTGAACATCATTACGATGCTGCGAGAGGGACGGCAAATTTCCTTGCATGCGATCTCTTTTATTTCATAGTGAAATAAAACGGTACGTTACTTATAATCAAAAATATTTACTAATTAATGCTCAAGTGGAACTACATAGTTCAAAACTATAAAAAACACGTCCATACATAGTACATACATATGAGTATATTAAACCAATTCCTTTGTCTAGTAAAGAAAATAACTGAAGTGTAAAACAATAAAAGGTGTGATCCCGTACTCTACTTTGGGTGTCCGCGGGCGCCCAATCTTGCCCAAAACTGTTCCGTACTGAAAGCTTCGGCAAGTGAGAGAGATTGTGGGAGAACAACATTCTTCTTCTTCTTCTTGCATAAAACAGCCCGAAAAATTTCTTCGGGCAGTTTGGGAAAACAGTTAAACGGTCAGCTGTTGTAAAAAGATAAACAATTAAAAACTGCAAAAAACAGCAAAAAGCTATTATTGAGAGATTGCAATAATATAAGAATAAATGGCGAATAAGTACTGCTTGAGTTTAACTTGCATGCAGGCACCACATACCATGTATTAAAATTCAAAACACTTCGATGTTTTCTTTTGGTAAAGAAATTTGGCTTTTTCTGTTCCCGCACTTTTGTACATTTTTAACAATAAGTAAGAGCATTTTTTGCTTACTCTCACTTTACCGAACTTGACACAAAAAGTACGGGATCACATCTAAAATTGCATTATAACAAATGTGCATGAAACTACAATATACATAGAAATAAAATAAGCAAAAAATCAAAACTTGAAATATAAGTGAAGAACAATAAATAAATAGATAAATAAAATAAAATTAAAATCCTGTAATATAATTTTGTGAAGACCAATTTAAACAGAAATACTTAGCAAACCCGATGGAAATATATGTAAAATGTTCTAACATAATTGCATACTCACAGGAAAGTGTACATGTAGAGGAGAAAAAAGTACGTGAAACATAATAGCAAATTTTTTTTAAAATAATTTTTGAAAGTGAAATACTTAAATAATAGTAAATTCTGATTAAAAAATAATTTTTGGAAGTAAAATGCTCCTATAAGCGCAAATTTAAAAAATAATAATCCTTGAGCATAGAATTGTAGAAATTTTTTTTAAATTGAACTTTTAATAAGCTTTTTAAGCAATCGAATGACATTAAGAGGAAAATATATAGTAAAAATTCTATTGATACAAATATTAATTCTTTAGAATACCATGTCTAAATATTTTAAGTTTAGTATTAAGAAGTGAAACCAATCGTAAAATATTACTTAATTATAATAAAATAACAACTGTTGCGATTAATACGTGAGCCTCCAACAGAAATAACAAAATAATAAATTTTTAAAACAAAGAATTCATAAATTATGTCGAATGCAAGTAACTTAATCAGATCTCCCGTCCTAAATAATGTCCATTCTGCCAACGCGGCACCCGTAGTTGAGAGAAATAGGGAGAATGAAGATGATAGAATAGCTAAGATTTGCGCCCAACAGTGTGCATTAGCCATCAGACAATATTTAGATCCTAACATAAACATAAGCGGCGAGGACCAGGGAATAGAAGAGAGATTCAGAAACAATTTAACAGATTTAAACAAAATCCCTGACATTGTCTGAGGCTTAAGAGAACTTTCAGGGAATCCTTCTGAATTTAGCTCTTAAAAAAAGAGCGTAGAGAGGATACTAATGATTTATGAAAACACTAGGGGATCGCCAAAATATTATGCGACTCTAACCACGATTAGAAACAAAATAGTGGGTAGCGCAGACGCCGCCTTAGAAGCATATAACACTCCCTTAAATTAGGGAAGTATAACAAAATGTCTGGCGTTACATCACGCAGATAAAAGGGACCTTACTACACTAGAGTATCAGATGAGTACTCTTGTCCAAGGTAATAATAAGGTTCAAGAATTTTATCAATAAGTATATTCCCATCTCTCTTTAATTACAAATAAATTATCCTGTGTGGACTTAGGAAGGGAAGCACTTAATTTGCTTACACAAACCTATCGAGATAAGGCTCTAGACACTTTTATTAGAGACCTTAGAGGAAATATGCCGCTCAAAACGATAGAAGACCTCCTCTGAAAATACAAAGAAATTTTCATGTAGAAACTCAGGAGGATGAACAAGCTTACGAACAGCAAATGACTAAATACGAAAACCAGGAGAAACTTCCGACACTGGATGAATACCTGCAAGATGAACCAAATTCTCCAAATCAATTAGAAGCTAACGATCTTATCGATATCCATTTTTTAGATTAACCAATTCGTCCTTGCCTTATATTGAGTGCAGGACAAATACTGGACAAATTTTAAATTTCCTGTTGTACACCGGATCAAATAAACATTATATTCAGACAATTCTAGTGCAAAACACCATACCAAACCAAGACCCATTTTTGGCCAGTTCAGTAGGGTGACATACCAAAATAACTCATCACACCTTTATAAACTTATTCGATAAACATACTAACAAAATAAAGTTCTTTTTATTGCCAACACTCAAATCCTTTCATGGTATTTTGGGAAATGATAGCCTTAAAGAGCTGTCGGCAGTAATTCATTCAGCTGAAAATTATGTAATAATAAATGGCAAATTAAAAATAAAACAAAAAACTTCACAATCAGTAAACACCATCAACATTAGAACGGACCACTTGACAGAGGAACAGAAAAACAATTTACTGGAAATAATTTCAAGACACTGACTACTTTTTAGAGAACCGAACGAAAGTTTAACGTATACCTCGGCTGTCGTAGCTGAGATCCACACTAAAACTGATGAACCTGTATACTCTCGATAATACCCTTACCCTATACATTTAAAAGAAGAGGTAGAAAAACAAACACGAGAACTCTTACATCAGGGAATAATTCGACCTTCCAAATCGCCTTATAACTCTCCGATTTGGATCGTTTCAAAAAAACAGGACGCATCAGGTCAAAGAAAGTTTAGAAATAGAATAGACTACCGAAAATTAAATGAACAAACAGTACCTAACAAATACCCAATTCCGGAAATAAATGATGTTCTCACGCAACTAGGAAGCAATAGATTCTTTTCGGTTCTTGATCTAAAAAGTGGCTTCCACCAAATACCACTTAAGGAAAAAGATAGGCAGAAAACGGCGTTTTCAGTGAATAACGGCAAGTACGACTTCACAAGACTTCCGTTTGGCCTAAGAAACGCACCGTCTATATTTCAGCGTACTTTAGACGATATTCTGAGAGAACATATTGGAAAGATATGTTTCGTGTACATGGACGACATAATTATATATGCGAAAACCGAATTAAGAAAATATAGATACCATATTTAAAACCTTACAACACGCAAATATGAAAGTCCAACTGGACAAATTAGAATTTCTGAAGACAGAAGTGGAATTTTGGGCTTCAACACCAAAAACCCTGAAAGAACTAAGATTATTTTTAGGCCTGTTAAACTATTATAGACGCTTTATCAGGGACTATGCCAAAATAGCAAAACCACTGACAATGCTTCAAGAGGGGAGGCAGGATGTTCGTCCAAATATATGTCTAAAAAGGTACCAATTCACCTAAGTCGAGAAGATATGGACGCATTCATAAAATTTAACAATATATTAGCTCCCGAAGACGTTATGTTGGCATATCCAGATTTCAGTAAAGAATTTTCTCTCACGACAGACGCATCAAATTTCGCATTGGGAGCAGTACTATCCCAAGAGAATAGACCGATAGTATTTTTATCAAGAACACTTAGCAAACCGGAAGAACACTACGCGACCAACGAAAAAGAGTTGCTTGCCATAGTGTGGGCATTGAAGTCTCTAAGAAATTTCCTTTACGGATCCGCCAAGTTAAAAATTTTTACTGACCATTTGCCATTGACATATGCCTTGAGTAATAAAAATTCTAATTAAAGCATTCCTCTAAGATTTTAATTACGAACTGCAATACAAACCAGGCAGCACTAATGACGTCAACAGTTCAATAAACAGCTTGACATCTACCATACACAGTGATGAAAGTTCATCCGAAAACCTAATACAATACACCGACGCCCCCATTAACGCCTTTAAAAACCAAATATTCATCTCAAATCAAAAAAGCCAACCACTTTAAAATTTTGAAATTATTTTTCCACTTATCATAGGCACAGAATTAATGACCCCGATATATCAACAGAATCCCTTACCCAACTCTTAAAAAAATATCTGAACCCTTCAGTGACCAACTGCATTAACGTATCGGAAATTGCAGGAGATTTACAGAGATAATTTCACCCAATACAGAGTAACCTAGTAACTGACTTACGAAATGAAGAGGATCAGGAAACTGAAATACTTGAGGAACATAACCGCGCTCATAGGAATAGTGTAGAAAATAAGTCACAACACTTAGCAAAATTTTATTTTCCTAATATGCATTAAAAAATAAAAAGATTAATCAATCCTTGTAAGGTATGTAAAGAAAACAAGTATGAAAGACATCCGAACAGAATTGCTATTCAGGAAACACCTATCCCAAAGTTTCCTGGACAAATCGTACATATACATAAATGTTTTTATGCCAGGAAAAGCAGCAATATTAACCGCTATAGATAAGTTCTCGAAATTTGCACAGGCCAGAATATTAAAATCCCGATCTGTTGAAGATGTAAAAGAACCTCTTAGGGAAATGTTGCTCTCTCTAGGTATACCGGAAGAGCTATTATATTCATGCTAGAAAATCAATACAAGATAAGAGCATTTAGGACACCAACTTATAGCAGTAGCGTTAATGGACAGATAGAAAGATTTCACTCCACCCTTTCGGAAATTCTACGTTGCCTAAAAGCCGAAGCTGGACTCTGCACTTTTTCTGAACTTCTGCACAGAGCAATCTATGAATACAATAACTCTATGCATTCTACTATAAAAAGACACCCCTCACTAATCCCCAAGAAATAGAAACTAAACAAGAAATCATCACGAAGTTAGATAAAAAACAATTAGAGGACAGTACTTACCATAATAAGACGAAGACCGAACCTAAAGTTTACAAACCAGGAAAAATTATTTTCGTGAAAGAGAATAAAAGACTAGAGACTAAACTTAGCAAGACTTTTAGAAAAGAAATAGTTAGGGAAAACAGGAACACCACAGTTCAGGAAAAATACACAAAAAAAACAAAAAAAAAAAAAGAAAACAGTTCACAAGAATAATATAAGAAATTAAATCATTAACAGAGTACTCCTTATTGCCGTCGCAGCCGACATAAAAATAATGAACTATACGAGCTCTCAAATAGTAACCATGACAAGTGGACCTGCAGAGCTACAAACTGGGACTTTCAAACTTATTCACATAATTGACGTAAATGAATATCGGAAATTAAGTGATAAATTGCGGGATACATTCCAAAACGTTAGCAGATCACACTTTCTCTATCCTTTTTTAAATCACCAGATAATTGAACTTCAAGAATACTTAGACAGATTAAAACCAAGATCTAAAAGATCTTCGAATTTCTTAGGCAGTGCATGGAAATAGCATGCTGGAAGCCCAGACCACGACGGCTTTGAAAGCTTAGAAAAGAAAACTAATAAAATATTAAGAAATAATAATAAGTAAATAATTATAAATAGACTATCAATTGAGAATATTAAGGAAATTACCAAAATTACAAATGAAATATTGAAAAATTCAAAAGACATTAACAATAACTCTGCAAGAGAACATGAAATAACAGTTTTAAAATATAGATTAGATATGATTAAGGAAGAAATAATTAACATTCAATATGACATTCATTGGGCTAAAATAGGAATAATAAATTCCTTTATATTATACTCTACAGAAATAAATAATAAACCTAGAACAAGCACTTGAGTTTGTAAATGTAAACATAGCATCTAATAATGATTCCTTTGTTTATATTATGAACATACCAATGAAAAATGTTAATAACTGTAATAAAATATTATTAAAACCTATCAAATATAAAAAATATGTAAACACGATTAATTACGATAAAATATTAATATGCGATAATGTAATTTTTGGAATAAAGAATAAATGTAAGAATTATAATAATGTAAACCAGCAAATTGTAGTCTCATAAGCAATCGTAATACACCCACAATAGACGAGATTTCACCTGGAACAATCCTTTTAAATAAATTTGATGGAGCGATACTTATCAACGATAATCTAGGAACCTTACTGGTACATTCCTGGTGCAATTCCATAATGAATCTATAACAGTATTGGATCAAGTCTACCAATCCTTTGAAACAACTGGTATAAAACCATTACCTGCTATCTTACAACCCAGACATCCAACACCAACCATCGAAGAGGAACTATCATTAGAAATGGTAAAAGAGATGCAATTTAACAATACAGAAGCTATAGAGTTACTCAGTACCAGAAATAAATTGAATTTGGGAATAAATCTAATACTATTCATTGCAGCCATATTTTCAACGACTCTTATAATTACTAGAATTAATACCTGTAAAAAGGAGAAAAAATCATTTATTATCCCGGCGGTATTCGATAACCCGACACAGGTTCACATGTCGATGCCTGAATTATCCCAAGCCAAAGAAAGAGATAACCAGAGAATAACGAGGATCGCTCATATTCCTTATATCTGACCGAAAGAGGACGATCAGCTAACACAGAAAAAGTCTCATTAGAGGTTGCTGAGCTTCTTGCTAAAAACTTTTGTTTGGAAACGGCTGACACATTTTCAGACGCTAAATAAACTTTATTGCACACGTTAACAAACACGTACCAATATAATTAATAAGCATATTTTATGAAATTAGATCTTAAGCGTGTTAATATAATTAATAAGCATATTTTATGAAAACTGTAATTCAACTTAAAAGTAGAAATAAGTTTCAGTCTTAATATTCTTTTAGTGGTGAACGGAAATATATAAAGTATATTTTGTAAGCAATTAAATTAAAATTATATTAATTTACACACGGATAGATAAAGTTGAATAGGGCTTAAGAAACAATCAAAACTGCTATATTAGACTGAGCCGAATCTTATATACCCTTCACCATCGTACGTCTAGCATAATACCAATTTTGTTTTCTCTAGCCTATAAAATAGCTTTAGTAAGAAAAAAATAACGTCAGTTGCCTTTTTGTTACTTTTATGAATGAAAAAAAAATTAATATTCTACCCCTAAGAACGAAATTTTGATTTTTATAAATATTTTATGCCAATTTTGCTTTTCCTGAATTAAAAATAGTTTTAATTAGTAAAAAAAAACGACGTTAATTTATTTTTTGGTTACTTTTATGTAAAAAATTCAATTTCTTATCCCTGAAAGCGAACATAATAATTTTGTTTTGTTTTTTACCTATGCAACTCTTAACAAGGCATGAAATAGTTTTATTTAAGAAATACTTAACATTTTAGTCACTTTTATGTACTATAATATATTCACTTGTCCAACCCTGGATTCTAAATAATTCTTTTTTTAACTTTTGATACTAAATTCGTTCCTCTGAAATTATGAAAAAGTCTTAGTTAGCAAAAAAAAAAGGTAGTTACTTTTTTTTAAGTTAATGTATAAGAAAAATTTATATTTCCCAAGCCTGGAAGAGAAATTTAAATTTTTTTAAATTTTCTTACCAATGCAAACTTTCATGTTATACATCATGTGGTTTTATTTAAGAAAAACTTAAAATTTTTAAACATTTTGGTTACTTTCATGTACTATAAAAATTGATGTTATCCAACCCTGGAAACGAAATTTATATATTTTTTTGTTATTTTTGATACTAATTTTGTTTTTCCTGAATTAATATATAGTTTCAATTAGTAAAAAACGACGTTAGAGAAATTTGGTTACATTTATGTATAAAAATATTTCAACTTCCCATCCCTGGAGGCGAAAATAAATATTTTTGTTCTTTTTTTATCAACGAAAATCTTCATAAACTATAAAGCGACTTTATTTTAGAAAAACCTAAATTTTTTAAACGTTTTAGTTATTACATGTACCACAATATATCGAATGTGCAAAAAAAAACTTTTAATTTCCCATCCCTGGAACTTTTTTTTAATTTTTTTAGCTCTTAATAGACAATTGAAGCTTCGTCAGGCATAAAATATGTTCAATTTACAAACAATCAAAAAATAATTGGTTTTTGCCGTTAATTTTGCGTCGAAATATAGGTGTAAGCTTCCCAGCTCTAGAACTGTATTTCGGATATAATAGCACTCTATTTAAGCTCATTTCCAATCAATCGGTCCAAGAACGAAGTCTCTAGCTCTTCTTTGGGCTTGGGAAACCCGATTTCACGTACAAACAGACGGACATCACTCAATTGTCATTGCTATTCGTAAGGATCCAGAATATATATACTTTATGGGGTCGCATTTTAATATCGAAGAAATTACACACGGAATGACAAACCTAAATATACCCTTTCACTTTTTTGTAAAGGGTGTAACAAAATTAACCACATTAAGCACACTTACCATAAGCATGGAAATTAAAACAACCCCGAATCAAAAATGTCTCTTCGCTTAGTGATCCTTCTACTCTTGTTCGTCAATTTTTATTCTCTTGTGCAATGTAAGCGTGGTGAATTTAACACTCCTCTCATAAACAGAATATCTGCTCTTAAGTGCCCAGGAGATGTGCAAAATAAACTATCAATCAGTAAAGGCCCCATTAGCCAGACGCTGAAATCGCAAACGCAACGCAGCGCAAATGCTAACGCAGCTCCGCTTATAGATGCTTCAAAACGCACCATATTTTTTTACAGAAAAAAATTGTGTATGTACATATATATATATATATATATATATATATATATATATATATGTATATATATATATATATATATATATATATATATATATATATGTATATACATATATATATATATATATATATATATATATATATATGTACATACAACAAGTAGTAGTGTTTAAAGTTATTTTGAGTGGTAATATTAAAAAAATAATATGTATGTATATTGTAAAATGGATATGGAAAATATATTTATTTGCTTACACCTTTTACGTTTGTGCAAAATGTCACAGAATACTGTTTAGCTTGTGGTGTTTATCATTTAAAAACAAAAAAACTTGTGATCGATGTAATATCTTCATTATATGTATAGCTAAATTATAATTTTATTAATACATTTATTTTATAAGGGTCCTGTTGGCTGAAGTAGTGAACACAAGACTACGATGCCTTAGATCCCGAGATTGACCTCGCCCTCAGTCATAAATATGGTTTTGAATTTTTCTGACATGCTTTAGTGCAAGATTGTGTTAATTGTTATCGGGTTGTATCAATAGCATTGCACTGGTCGCTAAGCATTATCGACACATTTACCTGCATGTACATACATAAATTACATATGTAGTAATATTGGTACCACATAAATTTATGCCTATGCGTTCATATATCTGCATATACATACGTATGTATAACATTGACCTATTATTGTACAAAATATATTTACAGTCTTTTGTGATTTTATAAAGTAAAACAAGTTATATAGCAAATTAATTTATTGAATATGCCATATATATCTACAAATGTATCTTTGACGTTTCTCTTTTACAGAGAGAGAGGATGGGAGTAACTTGTTTCGCAACATGAATTGGTTTAATTTTAATTCTTGTTCCGAAACATTGCAACTATGCTACAAACAATTTTAGTGTTTTAAGTAAACATCAACCTTGTTTTAAGATGCCACATCACATTGTATGTACATAAGTATGTATAATAAAATACAGAACTTGTTTTATATTGATTATTATAAAAAATTAATAATAGAATCAAGTATACGTACATTGAAATGGATTTAAATAAATCGATTGCACTAAAGCTTACTGTAGAAATCGAACAGCCAGGTACGAAAATTAATTTTTAGTTTATGTTCTTATATTTTCATTAAACGCGCTTTCGTTAACTCAATGGCTATTAAGACAAGCACTTGGGTCTTATTAAGTTATTTTTTAACCGTAGAGTGATCCTTGGGATAAAAATGTTCCATAAGAAATTTGTTTTACTCTTTGTTTTTTTGTCAGTGAAGATTTTATTTCAATATTTAACGACTTTGTAAGTGCATCGTGAGTAATTGGCTTTTTACATTCTTTATACAAATTTATTGCAAAGTTTTGTTGTAATTTCAAAACTGCATAATTCGATCCTATGGTACAGAAATGTTCCATATGAAATCACATATGAGACGCTCGCCCTCTGTGGCAGAGAGCTTGGCATTGGTACTACCGTTATAATTGTATTTCCTTTATGTCTAACTCAGTCAGCTCAGCGTGAATTTATAAGAGGTGAATGCAATAGCAAATACAAATCAAATACATCAGAACACAACAAGCATTTAGATGGAAATAGCAATGTTGAACTTGATACAGATTTGTTGCATGCCTACTTTGGAGTGTTGATACTAGCTGGCGTTTATAAGTATGATTTCTCATTATATAATTATAAACTATTTTCGGGAAATTATTCCAAATTCACTGCTAGGTCAAAGAATGAAAATTTGGACGTCCAATATTCCGCTCTATTATGTCGAAGAAGACGTTTCTGAATGTGCACAAAACTCTTCGTTTTGATGACGTAATTAGTCGTCGCCAACAACGCAATGACGACAAATTTTCACCGATAAGGAACCTATGGGAACGTTGGGCGGAACTTCTTCCAATGTAGTACAATCCGCATACTTGTGTCACAGTAGAGGAGCAATTGCTTGGATTCCTGTTACGCGTCCACAGGGTAGGTTCCAACCCATTGTTTTACAGCCCTGGGACCGTCGCAATAAATTTTAGAACACGATGAATTTGAATTAAAAAGAAAATTCAAAAAAACGGACAGTAACGACTGAGAACTGAAAACGTTTGGAGGGAGAATATGGTGTTAAATTCTCCAATTTGCCCACCAAACCAAGGACACCTTTTTCTCTAGATAAATCCTAGGTGTCCCCTGAGACCATCACGCACGCTTATACACTTACTGACACATCCAACCTACTCGAAACGAAAGACTTAACACGCAGACATTTTGGCTGTATATCTATAAACAAAATTTACATATTTATTAACAATAAAAAAATGGGATATAAAACAAAACTTATTTATTAATTACAAGTCTTAAAATCTTAGCACTAAAATTTAAAAATTGGCTTCTCATACTAGTATTTTGTCTTTAATTATCCTAATGGGTGCCTTAATATAAAACAAGGACAATTCAACAACTCAATAAATATTCTCCTCTACAAATCAAACTGAATTAATTTTCCCTTCTCAAAAAAAAAAAAATTGCAATAAAATGCTAGCCTCTCTGCACCTAACCTACCTAAAAGAGCTCCCTTAAATGGTTACACAGTACATAATAGAAGCTAAAACAAAATATAACCACTCTATTACAACTTCTCTTAGATACAGGAAATAGCAAAAAACGGAAATCACACAAAAAAAACTTTTCCTTTTTATATTCAGGCACTAACAATAACGAAACAAAACAAAATTTAGACGGAAACTATTCCAAACTTATCACTAGATTTACACTACTTATAACTAATAATATGATATCCTATTTATATAAGAAAAAACAATTCTTATAATAACTTATTTCGGTTTGCTATATTAATAATTAATTCCCTCCTCTTTTTCTTGATTATATTGACTGCGGTGGTACTCTTTCCCAATCAGCTTTCGTTAGGTGACTTATGATATGGTTTTACAAAATGCTTCTGACCCAGATATGACTAGGTATTTTTAATCGTTTACCTGTTTACCGCTTGACTTTACTTGGTACCTGGTGAAGTCTTTCCCTTTTTGCTGGCAGTACTTCACCACTGATTCGGCCCGCTGACTCTCGTCCAGACCCCGACTTTCTTCCTTTGAATTTTGCTATCTTTGACTTCAGGTTGTTAATGTTTCAGGTTGGCTTTATATATTTTATAGTTATATTTCTTAGCTTCACTCTTTTTTTTTTTTTTTGTGATCGCCACCACAATCAAAAACTTTCTGTGCTAAAAAATTTTCTTAACGGCCACTTCGCATTACTTACTAACCTACATTCCTTGGAAAACACATACTAATCTTCCAAGGACCGTTCCTAACACACACTCACCTTTCCTTGCATACTATTTCTACTCATGCACTCATAACGATCCATTGGATCGACCTTCCAACACTGGTCACTTCCATCCATACAACCCTGTTTCACTCTCTCGGTCTGGGAACGCGCTACCTAATCTTCTACCCTGTGGCATTACTAACAAGCATCCAACTTTCATTTCACTATTCTGTGGCAGCTGGATATGCTTTTACAAAACTCATTTCATTTATCTCTCTAAACCCCAAAAAAAACTCTAAAAAAACTTCTTGTGCCGCAACAAAACTCAGGGGCTACCACGCAAACGGCAGGAGGTCCGGTGTGCGGCAAGATAATGTGGATGAATAGTAGGACTGCTAGTGACACGATGCACACATAATACATGTACATAGTAATGTGGATGTAACCAATTCCATATCGCATTATAAAAATGACAACGTGTGGGAATCCCACACCCTGAGTAGTCTCAGGCCGGGCTACATCATCACCCAGGTAAGTACCCTCTCCATTTAGTGGCAAATTCTAAAGTCCGGTTTATTCCCCTAGGTAAGCGCTTCGGTCATCAAATAAAAAAACAAAGTGAAGTAGACCATAATTGACTAAGAAAAAACGGGACGGACACTAACATAGACTTAAAACTACATTGCCCCCTATCCCTACTGTTGTTCAACCTAACATTATTCTATTAACCTAGATATCACAGAAAATAATTTTTTCGCACCTGGTCCTGGGCGTGGTACACACCGATAGATTTTCCTTGGAGTGTCTCTAATTCAAACATGTTATCCCCACAGATTTCACTACTCGACATTTTAGGTATTTTGGACAAAATTTTGCATTCTGGCACTTCTTAAAATCGGAAACTGCAAAATATCTTCTAAAAACCTCCTGTCCCGGACTGAATTTAATAGTCCTAGCCCTCTTATTATACCTAGCTGCACTTGTTACGTACGTCTCATGAAGATTGTTCTTGACTTTTTCTCTGATGATTTCCAACTTATCGTTCCTCCCTAAATCTTCTATGTAGTGGTCGGACATCGACTGTAACTTTCGTGCTAGTCTATAATCCGCTCCATTTGAATATAGATGATATCCGAATAGCGCGAAGAACGGAGCTACACCGGTAGCCGTATGAACGGAAGTTCGTAATGCACATTCTGTTTCCAGCAGATATAAATTCCAATCCCTATGGTCGTCTTTCAGATAAGCCCTTATGGCCGATAATACTGATTGATTTACCCTTTCAGCAGCGTTGGACTGTGGTGAATAAAATGCGGTCTTCATGTGCGTTATCTTATATAAATCGTTTGATTGCCATTCTCTAGACATTCCTTCTCCGTGACGGAATAGTTTTTCTGATACTTACTAAATGTTTGCGAGTAGAAAGCTATTGGATTTTCATGCGCTTGGTCATTTTTCTGATAGAGAACTGCTCCCATTCCGTATTCTGAAGCATCACACTGGATATAAAATTGCCTGTTAAAATCCGGATGGTGCAGGACAGGGGCCGCAACATTCTTGTGCCGCAACATTCCATGGATGATGCAAATTTCGGCATCCTGCTAAGCCCGAGAATACCTCCTAAGCCCGAGAAATATAGCATCAAATTTTGGCTTATTGTCTCAGCTGAAACATGCTATGTGTTTCAAATTCAGCCATATTTGGGAAAAGGAATAAGTGCAATCTCAGAAAAAAATCAAGGAGAACGAGTGGTTCTCGACTTGACGGAAGATCTAAAAGACCATAATGTCACAATGGACAACTTTTTCTTAGAGTCTAACGCAAAAGCTTTTGGAAAGAAACATTACAATGGTAGGAACTTTATGGAAAAATAAGCTAAGTATTCAAAAATCTTGGTAGAGATTGGTGGATTGGTAGAGAATCCACATTGACTTTCACACAAGATACAGCACTTGTGTCTTACATAAGTCGTAAAAATAAATGCACTATTGTAATGATTACCATGTATAACAAACCTGTTATCGATAGTGATAAAACAAGTTTACCGGAGATAATTTCAGTTTACAATTCTACAAAAGGTGGCGTAGACACGGTAGATAAAATGCTATCTTGTTACAGCTGCAAGCGTAAAACGAATCGGTGGCCCATGTCAGTTTTTTCAAACATAACTTCAGCTTTGAATGCTCATATAGTATTCAATAAAGTATGTCCAGACTGGCAGCCGAAGCAAAAATACACCAAACAAAAAAAAATTTTGCATGAACTGGGCATTACATTAGCCCATGATTATATGAAAAAGCGAATCCATGCATCAAGAAATAGTTCCTCATTATCCCTTCTTCAATCTATCACAAGAAACAATGAAGATATAGTTGGGGATAAGATTCCCGAGACATCATCAACGAGAATCAGAAACTCACAAAAGGGGACCGTCAAACGAGGCCGCTGTTACAACTGCTACCATTCTGGTGGAAATAAGGATAAAGGAACTACTCTGTTTTGTTGTATTTGTAATAAGACTATATGTAAAGATACACATGCTGATAATATTTGTACATCATGCCTTCCAACCAAAAAAGTTAATAAATGAAGTTCGAACTAATTAATAGTACGAGAAAATATATAGTTTTTTTTATGAATTTATGTAGGTAAATATGCGGATTTGTTTGTCTAAATTTATAAAATAATGAATTGCAATCCGTTTAATTAGAGAAAGATACTATTAAAATATTGTAACGGAAAGAGAATGTTTAGCTGCAGTAGAAGCTGTAAATCGATTCCGATGTTATTTTGAGTTACAAGAATTTGAAATTATTACTGACCATGCAAGTATTATTTGGCTTCTGCGTCAACCAAATTTAACTAAAAGATTAGCCCGTTAGGTATTAAAATTACAATCCTTTAACTTTACTATTAGTCATAGAAAAGGCAAGGAACATGTTCCAAACGCATTGTCACGTTGTTATAACGGCGAAGTATCTCAACTAGATTTTTCTAAACCTGAAATCGATTTAGATTCACAGCACTTTTTTTATTAAGAATATTTGTATTTGAAACAAAAGATTCAAAGTGAACAAAGCAAATACCCGGATATCAAAGTCATTGATAAATTTGTTTATATTCGAACCGAGCATAGCATCGGGGATGAAGACCAATTTGATTGGAAACTTTGGGTACCAGAAAAATTACGACTTGAAGTCATGAGAAGAGCTCATGATGAACCTATTACAGCTCATGGAGACATGGCTAAAACTATTCAGTATCGGAAGTATCGGACTCTTACTCATTTTAAACCACATGTCAAAATTCCATTGGTTATTCCCCTTGAAGAAACTCACCTCGAGTACTCCTATAGAGATTATACATAAGCAAATTTTTCATGTGTATGGTGTTCCTGAAACCATTGTCAGTGATACTGGCTCCCAATTCCGTACGAATGATTTTAACGCATTTTTAACAAGTTTCTGTATTCGGCATACAGCTGTGTATTCCCAGCAAAGTAACGCATCAGAACGCTTAAACAGGTCTATTATAGCAGGAATTCGAGCTTACTGACAAAATTATCATCGTTGTTGGGATGAGAATTTATCGAACATTAGATGTGCGCTAAGAAATGCCTATCATCAATCCATTCAAAGTAGTAGGCTAGTGCCTACTCCTTGCTCAAAAATCTTAAAATGCTTGACGAGCCTTTATATCACCTTTCCCGAGATGATAACCTTCACCTTATACGTCTAGATACTAGAAATAATATTCGAAAGGTATATGAGGTCAGCCGAAAACGATACAATCTTCGCTCTCGCCATGCAAATTTTAGAAAAGGTCAGGAATTGTACCGAAGAAGCTTTGCTCAAAGCAATGCCGAAAATAATTTCAATGCGAAATTGTCGCCGTTGCTTATAATATGTCGAATAAAAGAAAAACTCGGTTCTAATTATTATTTGATTGAAGATCTTAAAGTTCTAGCCAATCCTGTTGTGAATGTCACCACTTTTGTCTAGTTTTTTTTCTCGATATTTTTATTTGTTCTCGATATTTCTTTATATAAAAAACTATATAAAGCAGAAAGAGATAAAACTATAAAACAAATCGGATAATCGTATGATGTTCTTGAACATACGACTGCGAAGCTGGTGTAGAAGAAAAAGCAAGTGGTTGAGGGCATTCTGTTTCTGACGGTGAATTTAAATGGTTGACATAAACATGTAAAAAAAATTTAAACACAGTAAAAGAAAACATTCTTAAAAAACTTAAATACCTTGAAACACAAGGAAAAGAAAAAATCCTTAAAAATAAAATTTGAAAAAGTTCGGAATCAGAAAAACAAAATCCTCCACATTTCAGAACTGTGTCGAAATCGTAACTTGGTGTAAAAACAATCCACGGCATTCGTTGTGTGTCAGTGAAGTAAAATAGTTTAATCACATAACCATGAAAAATTAATTCTAAAAAGATCCTTAATATGTGAAAAACAAAAAATGCTTAAGCTTAAACAATTCTAAAAAGATAAGAAAAACAACCTTAACATGTGAAAAAGAAAAAATCCTTAAGCTTTAACAAATTTTAACAAACAATAAGAAAATGGAAAACCATTAAAATGTAAAAACGTCCAGAAATCAGAGAATCCTTAAAATTTAAAAACTACCAAAATCATAACAAGAAAATACTTTTAAATGGAAAATCTGCTAAAAAATTCGAAAAGAAACACAAAATCCTTAACATAAAAAAAGAAAAACAACGCGGTGAAGAAACGGTTGGCAAATTCCGTTGAAAGAGCTGTACTTTTGAGGGAAGCAACTAGCAGAAAGCAGCGAAATTGTACAAGAAATTTTTAAAGCAAAGCGAGAAAAGCTTAGCAAGCTAAGAAAGAAAAAAAAAGCCATTACACCGAAGCCGGCAAATAAAAAAACCTCTAAAGAAGAGAAGAAAAGAGAGCAAGGAGCACAAAAAAACCCACCCAAAAGAAATTACCTCCGGAAAACTTTGAAAAGAAGACAAGAAAAAAATTTTTGTATTGTAGAAATTAAAGTATATAATATATATATATATATATATATATATATATATATTTATATATATATATATATATATATATATATATATATGTATATATATAATATATATAAAGATTTAAAAAAACAGATATTTGTTGTTCCGCAGAGAAAAAATCTTGCTCCAGCCACACCAGACACCTGTAGTCCAGTTCAGGAGGCCTTCGAACTTCAGAGTGCAGCGTTTTGGTGAGTGTATTTCCTTTTGTTTGTATAAAAAAAATTTTTCTCGTATATAAAATAAAATTTGTCGCCCAAATAATGCGATTCCTTTGCTTATCCCTTACATCTTTATATGTATATCTTATATATATATATATATATATATATATATAATAGAAATGTGATTAAATTGAATAATTAAATAAATATGATGATAAAAATGAAACAATATATATATATATATATATATATATATATATATACATATATATATATATATATATATATATATATACATATATATATATATATATATATATATATATATTCCTAAAGAAATATATGAAATCTATGCAGAATCCTTAGTAACTTTAAAAAAGAAAAAATATTTATTTATTTTATTGTCCTAAATAATAAAGTTGTCAAATCTCTTAAATGTTAACTAAATATAACGCATTTATCATTAAATAAAATTAAATCAATGAAATGAGTTCATTAATAAAATAAAATGTGTATATAGTTATGTAGTCTTTCTGTGGTTGGTGGGGTAGTTCAGGGGAAATTTGGGTACCTGAATCAACATAAAAGTCACCAGGACAATTGGGAGGTATGGTAAAGGACATTGCTCGTCAACCACACCTGACGTAGCTGTTCCAACAGGGTACTTTCCTTCAGATAACAACCCCCATTTATTTGATATGTATATCACTACATATTTTTTAAATTAATTTTTCTTTACTAAATATAAATTCCTTTTTTTTTTAATTTAGACTTTTCTTTCTCCTAAACTATTTCGCCGACGGTCTTCCCCGACCGTCGCCCCAAAAACATTTTGGGAACGGGTAATATTCACTAATAAATGTAAATTTATGGTTTTTGGGGCAAGAGTTCGGCGAAAATCGAATACAGCCTTAGACCCCCAAAACGTAAATCCAACAGTTAAACACGGATGTGTTTCAGCTAGGGTCTGGGGATGTATGGCCCCAAATGGCGTTGGCAAATTAAGAATAATAGTGGGGACAATGGATAAGGCTATGCAATTTGATATTTTAAAAGATGTCTACATCCCTAGTGTGGAAATATTAGATTTGGGAAGAAATGTCATATTTCTTCAATACAACGATCCGAAGCATTCTTCGAAAATGGTAAAAGAATGACTACTTTATAATGTCAAGCATAAGCCGGGGCATCCCTAAAAACCTTCCGATCTAAATTTTATTGAGCATTTGTTGGATATTTTCAAGCGAAATCTAATAAAAATCGCAAAATAACATCTATTTAGCCCTAAAGGAAGCACTGATAGTGGAATGCTGCAAAATTACACCTGAAGTCACAAAAAAATTGGCATTATCCATGCCTTCTCGCCTAGCAGATGCAATAAAAGCAAAAGGAGGTACTTATGTAAAAGTACCTAAAACGAAAATATTAACTATTTTGTTTTATTATATATAATTTTAGGAATTTGAACTATTTTTATGTTTATTTTTAATATTTAGTATGTTTAAGTAAAACGAAGTAAAAATAAATAATTCAATATATTTTTCTTCTTAAATTGTAATTTTTACGGTCGCATGTATATTTTAGTGATTATGTATATATATACACAATTATGTAAATATGCACTTAGGTGTTAATTTAGTCCTTTTCCTTTTTATATCCATATATGTATGTATACTAATACACATAGTTGAGTAGTAGTCTCAGATTTAAATTAAAGGATTTAATATCCGAATATAACATAACTGGAGGTCTTTCTATATATATATATATATATATATATATATATATATATACATGTATATATATATACATATATATATATATATATATATATATATATAAAATATATATATATATATATATATATATATATACATTAAAGGCTAATTGTTCGAAATTTGTTTAAATCTCAGAAAAACACGATGATAAATATTCCAAGGTACAAAGGAAAGTCAACATCAGTTTTATTCAACTAACACTGCAGAGCAGAAGAGCTGTTTTCGAAAGTCGCAACACTTGCATCATCAGTGTGGTTGTTGCTCTTTATTTCTCTTACACCTGCAATTTGAGTTGGCGAAAAACCAACCAGTTGTGGAATAAATCGTAATAAAATAAAAAACTAAAATTGATCAGTGAATTCTTGGTGTGACTTTGATATTGTTTTAGGCTTCTCATTTATTAATGTGGAAGTTTGAAATAAATGTCTTTAGTTATTCTAAGAAATGTTGGGTAAAGTTTCCCTGATGATCTGCATTAGCCCCAGTGAAATGCGCATAGGAACTAGCGTAAACCCCTCAACTGATCAATTTGAATTTTTTAATAAGATTTTGGGAAAAAAGAACTAGCACATAATTAAGATTAAAGAGTTTAAAAATCCCCAAAATAAAATAAAACCGATGAAAAATAAAATTTTTGTTAAAGATTTTGTGAAACGACAATATGTTCATTTTTATTGTTCACACACTATATTCGGGGTAAATTAAAAAAATTTAAATCAAAATGACGAGTGAATTCAACTTTTACTTTTTTTTCTGATGTACCCTCAACTGATCAATTTGAATTTTTTAATAAGATTTTGGAAAAAAGAACTAGCACATAATTAAGATTAAAGAGTTTAAAAAACCCCTAATATATACACCGAAATCTGGAATGTTTTATTTTTTTATTAAATAGTTTATTTAGTTACCAACATTTTAAACGTAATTAAAAAAACGGATGAAAATAAAGTTTTTATTAAGGATTTTGTGGAACGACAATATGTTCATTTTTATTGCTCACACACTATATTCGGGGTAAATTCAAAAAATTTAAATCAAAATGAAGAGCGACTTGAACTTTTGCTTTTTTTCGGATGGATCTTCGCGATTGAGGAACCCACAATAGTCCGACATCATTTGTTCATATCGATTTTTTTCCATTTCCTAGTTGGGCTCCACAAGGGTTTGAGTAGGACCATACACCAAAAAAAACAAAAGTACCGTTATCTAAAAAACGGTACTTAGGAAAAAAAAACTACAGCGTTTTTCGTGTTCAGGAGGTCCCAATTAACTTATCTAGGCATGTGGTGTTCTTGGTATTTTTTCAAATTAAAAATTTGTAAAGTTATGTTATAAAAATGATTTCTCAACCGATGGTTTTCGTTACAGTTCATATACAGTTGCACCTAGTATGGACGAAGAAAGCGCTCTATTACCATGACTTCGTGATGAAGAATACTTGTCAACCTAGACATATGATATAATTGTTTTAAAAACATTTTTGATACAATCTTTCAGCTAAAAACCAGAAAAAGCTGCGAATTTCAGTAATGGTGGGATCTTATAACGTAACTACTAATCAGGACACGATTGGATATGGAGGAAGTTTATTAGAAGAAAAAATAAAAAGAAATAAAATTCTCCGTTTGTAAATGCAAGAATAATATGAGCAAGCAATAGGTCTGTCTGCGTACACATATTTTGCATCATTTTGTGCAAAATGTTGTAAAATCTTGCAAAATGTTGTCTGCGTACTCCAAATCTCTTGCAACGAGAAAGCCAAAAAGATAATTTTTTGACAGTTTGAAGTTAGAGAACTTGCAAAATGTTACTGGAGAAATTTCTTCTTGCAAGATTTTGCAACTAGTTTGAACAGCTGTTTTTATTTACTGTTATATAAAATAATGTTTGTGAAATGAAAATAAAAATTGAAATTTAATAATGGCAGAGGTAAGTAGTTAGAATTGTGTTGATTTTTAATATTTATAATAAATTATAATAAACAAAACATTTTACTTCATGGTAGAAACGTCCAAATAGACATTGTCACCGTGACTTAAGTGGATTGGAGATGGCAGAACAATGGAATAAGTAGAACTTTGTGGGACAAACTTTGCAATTGAAGAGGCGAAGAGGTTTCTTGCGGAAATAGTGTGCGAGATGAAATTCGCCAAGCAGTGCAAATTCTGTCAGATAACTAAAAACTGATTTCATTATTTTTAATTCAATATATACATGCATATGTATGTATTTCCATTTTTATTTTTTATGTGTTTGTTAAGTTTGTACATTTTGTAATCGGCTTCAGTGCCATTTAGGCTTTATTTTTCTTTTGATTTTATTAGTCACTGTAAATAAAAATCAAATAAAATAATTCACTTATGATTTTATTTTTATTGTACATTTTTATTTTTGCTATATTAATATTTGTATAGGCTAAATTGTTCTAACTTAGTTAAAATCTCAGAAAGACATGATGATAAATATTCCTAGGCTGTTTTCGAGGTCGCTACATGAGCACTGAAGATGAAAGTGTAGCGACTTTCGAAAACAGCTGCTCTGCTCTGCTGTGTAAGTTGAATAAAACTGATGTTGACTTCCTTTGTGCCTAGGAATATTTATCATCATGTCTTTCTGAGATTTTAACTAAGTTAGAACAATTTCGCCCATACAAATATTAATATAGCAAAAATAAAAATGTTCAATAAAAATAAAATCACATACAATTTAAGCTTTGGCTTGAGCTACCAATGAAAATTGGAAAAACGTTCACATATACTTAAGTATAAAATTCAAACCAAAAAAGTTTGACTTAATGTATAATGGAACAAAAAATTCAGAAAAATGGGACATGAAGAAAATAATCAAATGGTAACACAGGTATTATAACACACAAGTGTTAACATCAGGTTGATACAGTTCTCGGATTGTTTTTCACAATAAAATTTGTGTAAATAGAAAACTGTTATCACATTCAACTAAGCCACCTAAACAGTGGTGATAAACACAATATACACATGAGCACTGAAGATGAAAGTGTAGCGACTTTCGAAAACAGCTGTTCTGCTCTGCTGTGTAAGTTGAATAAAACTGATGTTGACTTCCTTTGTGCCTAGGAATATTTATCATCATGTCTTTCTGAGATTTTAACTAAGTTAGAACAATTTAATATTAATAATTCACTTATATTCATTATATAGAAACAACAAAGTACTCTCTTTTGTTAAGAGCATAGCATTCTTTCCTTTATTTTTCATTGCCCTTTCTGCTCCTCTATAATAGCTTATAGTTTTTAGATCTTCTCTTCGTTGGCTTCCTTCTGCTCCGCATGTCTCTGCATTTTCCACGTGCTCTTGTAAAGACGTTTTCCTTCGCTTAGAGCATGAAGCCGTCATATCCAGATTTTCTGTATATGCAATTGTAAAATATACATACATAAGTAAATAAAAAATAATTAATCAAATAATAAATAACCACCTTGCGAAGAACTCACTATCCAAACAGTATTCAGGATTCAGCAATCTCTGCGAGAGCTAACTTTTCCTAAATTTTTTGGCTTTTTTAGTTCAATTGTTTACATACCGTACTTTTTTTGTGCAGTTGTGAAGCATATTTTTTTTGTTTTTTTGAGTAGGACCAGCACTCAAGGGACAACTCCTACATATGCAGTGCATTGCGCTGGAACTGGAAAGGAGAGGATAGTGTTAGGAGGACAGATTAGAAGATAGAAAGGTTTTTTTGTAGCTGTTTTTACTTTTATTACTTCGTCGGTGAATTTTTTGCTACAGATACCGACGAGGAAAGAGGGTGCTGCTGTATAATGCTCTTTTAGTACAAGACGGTGTTACTCACTGTCGGTAATGTTGAGCGACCAGTGCTATGCCTTCGACATTGAGACAAGCCGCCAACAATTAACACAATCCTGCACTAATGCAGATCAGAAATATTCGACACCATATTGATGACTGAGTGCGGAGTCGAACTCGGGACCTCAGGCATTGCAATCTTGTGTCTTACTATGTCAGCCAATAGCACCCTCGAATAGGCTCTACATACTAAGTATTAACTTCATGGGGTCTTGTGTGACTAAGTATTCACTCTTATTCCTGTTGTCAACATGAAAACGAAACGATATTGTTTTGCCTTGCTTACTTCAAATTGTTATTACAGTTGTCGTTATCGAATATTATCGATGACTGTCAACATAGAATTTGAAACGACTTTGAATTTGTCGTCCCCTGAATTTGACCACACCTGACGTAGGTGTTCCAACAGCGTACTTTCCTTCAGATAATAACCCCCATTTGTTTGATATTTATATCACTACATATTTTTAAAATTAATTTTTCTTTAATAAATATAAATTCCTTTTTTTTCAATTTAGACTTTACCTTCTCCTAAATAAATAGGGAGTCTATAACAAAATAGACATTCCATATGCTGCTTTGCGTTCGTAAGCCTAGTAAGGTCCAATACCCTTATGTACCGACTGTTAGCTACCAATTGCAAAATCAATGGCTCCCGTAATTCTTAGTTTGACCTCCCGTATATCTATAATTACCAACTCATATGTGTTTGTTCATATGCAGTCAGCATAACCTTCAGATTTTATTAATGTATATTGCATGTATATATACATATGCACAATTATATAAATATGCACTTAGTAGTGAATTTAGTCCTTTTTCATTCTATATCCATATATGTATGTGTACTAATACACATAGTTGAGTAGTAGTCTCAGATTTAAATTAAAGGATTTAATATCCGAATATAACAAAACTGGCGCGTTTTCCTTTTTGCTTTTATATGATTATATACATATCTTTCCATATATATATATATATATATATATATATATATACATATATATATATATATATATATATATATATATATCTGAATCTAACAAATTGGCTTGTTTTTTTCTGTCCATATACACTACTATACATACATTTACCAATATATCGGAACATAAGAAAATGGCTTGTTTTTTCTGTTTATATAATTACATTGTATACATTTTCATATAATCGGACCATAAAAATCTGTAATAAAAAATTTTAATGAACTCATTATTTAACATTTATATTTTTAATTTACGATTATATGTAGGTTTAAAACAAAAAATAAATTCAATCTCTCCTGTAGCATCGTGTAATTCTCAAGTAACTTTTTATATGTAATACAAATTCAACATTTAAGTTTCTTATTAATTTTAAAAATAGGTTTAATAAAGAAGTAGATACATAAATAATACTTATTACATTTAAGTTTATTTTGAATTATCAAAATATGTTCGAAAATAAGGTTTAATAAAAAAGTAGATACATAAATAATAAGTATTACCTCAGGCTTGCTTGTATTTAAAAACTGAATTTAAAAATTATCACCCTTATTCTGCGTTTCGGATCGTATATTTCTGCGTTTGGCAACTTTAGTATTCTGCGTTCCGTTCCCCGTATGTTATTCGATTGTATGTATTCTGCGTTACGATCATAGCTACGTTTTTCTAAGTTGTGTATGCACAAGCGGAAATTTTTTCGATTCTTGTTTTTGTGGTTAAAAAAGTATGTAATTAAATAAAATGTGAATATAAAATGCTATGAATTTGTTTTCTAATAAATTCTATTAATTTTTTTTCACTTTAAAGCTATATTTAATATATTGCAGGTAAACAAACACCTGCAACATCGCCGTTGCTGTCGATTCCATTTCTTCTCTAAACTAAATTTTTATTTTGTAATGATGTTTAGCAAATGAAAATTTAACTCCGGCACTTCAGGATTCCTCACGATGGAATAGTTTGGCCACAATTGGCGTTTGCCTATGATCTGGCTACTTTCTTCCTTTCTGCACTTAACTGATGCGTTTATTTAAATATAGTTACCACAATATTTAGTTTTTATATATGGTTTTCTCACTTTATATTCATAAAATTTTACTTGTTTTAGTTTAGTAATTACAATGTTTACAAAATTGTATATTTTAAGTGTTTCTATTTCATACGTTTCATAACAAAGCAGCTGGTTGAAACACACTCTTCTCTTCGTCTTCTTCTTTCGATTAGGTTGTTGTCTAGAATATCAATTTTCGATTCGATCGTAACTAAATGCGGGAACATAATCGAAATGCAGAATAGGAGGTACTTATGTAAAAGTACCTAAAACGAAAATATTAACTATTTTGTTTTATTATATATAATTTTAGGAATTTGAACTATTTTTATGTTTATTTTTAATATTTAGTATGTTTAAGTAAAACGAAGTAAAAATAAATAATTCAATATATTTTTCTTCTTAAATTGTAATTTTTACGGTCGCATGTATATTTTAGTGATTATGTATATATATACACAATTATGTAAATATGCACTTAGGTGTTAATTTAGTCCTTTTCCTTTTTATATCCATATATGTATGTATACTAATACACATAGTTGAGTAGTAGTCTCAGATTTAAATTAAAGGATTTAATATCCGAATATAACATAACTGGAGGTCTTTCTATATATATATATATATATATATATATATATATATATATACATGTATATATATATACATATATATATATATATATATATAAAATATATATATATATATATATATATATATATATATACATTAAAGGCTAATTGTTCGAAATTTGTTTAAATCTCAGAAAGACACGATGATAAATATTCCAAGGTACAAAGGAAAGTCAACATCAGTTTTATTCAACTAACACTGCAGAGCAGAAGAGCTGTTTTCGAAAGTCGCAACACTTGCATCATCAGTGTGGTTGTTGCTCTTTATTTCTCTTACACCTGCAATTTGAGTTGGCGAAAAACCAACCAGTTGTGGAATAAATCGTAATAAAATAAAAAACTAAAATTGATCAGTGAATTCTTGGTGTGACTTTGATATTGTTTTAGGCTTCTCATTTATTAATGTGGAAGTTTGAAATAAATGTCTTTAGTTATTCTAAGAAATGTTGGGTAAAGTTTCCCTGATGATCTGCATTAGCCCCAGTGAAATGCGCATAGGAACTAGCGTAAACCCCTCAACTGATCAATTTGAATTTTTTAATAAGATTTTGGGAAAAAAGAACTAGCACATAATTAAGATTAAAGAGTTTAAAAATCCCCAAAATAAAATAAAACCGATGAAAAATAAAATTTTTGTTAAAGATTTTGTGAAACGACAATATGTTCATTTTTATTGTTCACACACTATATTCGGGGTAAATTAAAAAAATTTAAATCAAAATGACGAGTGAATTCAACTTTTACTTTTTTTTCTGATGTACCCTCAACTGATCAATTTGAATTTTTTAATAAGATTTTGGAAAAAAGAACTAGCACATAATTAAGATTAAAGAGTTTAAAAAACCCCTAATATATACACCGAAATCTGGAATGTTTTATTTTTTTATTAAATAGTTTATTTAGTTACCAACATTTTAAACGTAATTAAAAAAACGGATGAAAATAAAGTTTTTATTAAGGATTTTGTGGAACGACAATATGTTCATTTTTATTGCTCACACACTATATTCGGGGTAAATTCAAAAAATTTAAATCAAAATGAAGAGCGACTTGAACTTTTGCTTTTTTTCGGATGGATCTTCGCGATTGAGGAACCCACAATAGTCCGACATCATTTGTTCATATCGATTTTTTTCCATTTCCTAGTTGGGCTCCACAAGGGTTTGAGTAGGACCATACACCAAAAAAAACAAAAGTACCGTTATCTAAAAAACGGTACTTAGGAAAAAAAAACTACAGCGTTTTTCGTGTTCAGGAGGTCCCAATTAACTTATCTAGGCATGTGGTGTTCTTGGTATTTTTTCAAATTAAAAATTTGTAAAGTTATGTTATAAAAATGATTTCTCAACCGATGGTTTTCGTTACAGTTCATATACAGTTGCACCTAGTATGGACGAAGAAAGCGCTCTATTACCATGACTTCGTGATGAAGAATACTTGTCAACCTAGACATATGATATAATTGTTTTAAAAACATTTTTGATACAATCTTTCAGCTAAAAACCAGAAAAAGCTGCGAATTTCAGTAATGGTGGGATCTTATAACGTAACTACTAATCAGGACACGATTGGATATGGAGGAAGTTTATTAGAAGAAAAAATAAAAAGAAATAAAATTCTCCGTTTGTAAATGCAAGAATAATATGAGCAAGCAATAGGTCTGTCTGCGTACACATATTTTGCATCATTTTGTGCAAAATGTTGTAAAATCTTGCAAAATGTTGTCTGCGTACTCCAAATCTCTTGCAACGAGAAAGCCAAAAAGATAATTTTTTGACAGTTTGAAGTTAGAGAACTTGCAAAATGTTACTGGAGAAATTTCTTCTTGCAAGATTTTGCAACTAGTTTGAACAGCTGTTTTTATTTACTGTTATATAAAATAATGTTTGTGAAATGAAAATAAAAATTGAAATTTAATAATGGCAGAGGTAAGTAGTTAGAATTGTGTTGATTTTTAATATTTATAATAAATTATAATAAACAAAACATTTTACTTCATGGTAGAAACGTCCAAATAGACATTGTCACCGTGACTTAAGTGGATTGGAGATGGCAGAACAATGGAATAAGTAGAACTTTGTTGGACAAACTTTGCAATTGAAGAGGCGAAGAGGTTTCTTGCGGAAATAGTGTGCGAGATGAAATTCGCCAAGCAGTGCAAATTCTGTCAGATAACTAAAAACTGATTTCATTATTTTTAATTCAATATATACATGCATATGTATGTATTTCCATTTTTATTTTTTATGTGTTTGTTAAGTTTGTACATTTTGTAATCGGCTTCAGTGCCATTTAGGCTTTATTTTTCTTTTGATTTTATTAGTCACTGTAAATAAAAATCAAATAAAATAATTCACTTATGATTTTATTTTTATTGTACATTTTTATTTTTGCTATATTAATATTTGTATAGGCTAAATTGTTCTAACTTAGTTAAAATCTCAGAAAGACATGATGATAAATATTCCTAGGCTGTTTTCGAGGTCGCTACATGAGCACTGAAGATGAAAGTGTAGCGACTTTCGAAAACAGCTGCTCTGCTCTGCTGTGTAAGTTGAATAAAACTGATGTTGACTTCCTTTGTGCCTAGGAATATTTATCATCATGTCTTTCTGAGATTTTAACTAAGTTAGAACAATTTCGCCCATACAAATATTAATATAGCAAAAATAAAAATGTTCAATAAAAATAAAATCACATACAATTTAAGCTTTGGCTTGAGCTACCAATGAAAATTGGAAAAACGTTCACATATACTTAAGTATAAAATTCAAACCAAAAAAGTTTGACTTAATGTATAATGGAACAAAAAATTCAGAAAAATGGGACATGAAGAAAATAATCAAATGGTAACACAGGTATTATAACACACAAGTGTTAACATCAGGTTGATACAGTTCTCGGATTGTTTTTCACAATAAAATTTGTGTAAATAGAAAACTGTTATCACATTCAACTAAGCCACCTAAACAGTGGTGATAAACACAATATACACATGAGCACTGAAGATGAAAGTGTAGCGACTTTCGAAAACAGCTGTTCTGCTCTGCTGTGTAAGTTGAATAAAACTGATGTTGACTTCCTTTGTGCCTAGGAATATTTATCATCATGTCTTTCTGAGATTTTAACTAAGTTAGAACAATTTAATATTAATAATTCACTTATATTCATTATATAGAAACAACAAAGTACTCTCTTTTGTTAAGAGCATAGCATTCTTTCCTTTATTTTTCATTGCCCTTTCTGCTCCTCTATAATAGCTTATAGTTTTTAGATCTTCTCTTCGTTGGCTTCCTTCTGCTCCGCATGTCTCTGCATTTTCCACGTGCTCTTGTAAAGACGTTTTCCTTCGCTTAGAGCATGAAGCCGTCATATCCAGATTTTCTGTATATGCAATTGTAAAATATACATACATAAGTAAATAAAAAATAATTAATCAAATAATAAATAACCACCTTGCGAAGAACTCACTATCCAAACAGTATTCAGGATTCAGCAATCTCTGCGAGAGCTAACTTTTCCTAAATTTTTTGGCTTTTTTAGTTCAATTGTTTACATACCGTACTTTTTTTGTGCAGTTGTGAAGCATATTTTTTTTGTTTTTTTGAGTAGGACCAGCACTCAAGGGACAACTCCTACATATGCAGTGCATTGCGCTGGAACTGGAAAGGAGAGGATAGTGTTAGGAGGACAGATTAGAAGATAGAAAGGTTTTTTTGTAGCTGTTTTTACTTTTATTACTTCGTCGGTGAATTTTTTGCTACAGATACCGACGAGGAAAGAGGGTGCTGCTGTATAATGCTCTTTTAGTACAAGACGGTGTTACTCACTGTCGGTAATGTTGAGCGACCAGTGCTATGCCTTCGACATTGAGACAAGCCGCCAACAATTAACACAATCCTGCACTAATGCAGATCAGAAATATTCGACACCATATTGATGACTGAGTGCGGAGTCGAACTCGGGACCTCAGGCATTGCAATCTTGTGTCTTACTATGTCAGCCAATAGCACCCTCGAATAGGCTCTACATACTAAGTATTAACTTCATGGGGTCTTGTGTGACTAAGTATTCACTCTTATTCCTGTTGTCAACATGAAAACGAAACGATATTGTTTTGCCTTGCTTACTTCAAATTGTTATTACAGTTGTCGTTATCGAATATTATCGATGACTGTCAACATAGAATTTGAAACGACTTTGAATTTGTCGTCCCCTGAATTTGACCACACCTGACGTAGGTGTTCCAACAGCGTACTTTCCTTCAGATAATAACCCCCATTTGTTTGATATTTATATCACTACATATTTTTAAAATTAATTTTTCTTTAATAAATATAAATTCCTTTTTTTTCAATTTAGACTTTACCTTCTCCTAAATAAATAGGGAGTCTATAACAAAATAGACATTCCATATGCTGCTTTGCGTTCGTAAGCCTAGTAAGGTCCAATACCCTTATGTACCGACTGTTAGCTACCAATTGCAAAATCAATGGCTCCCGTAATTCTTAGTTTGACCTCCCGTATATCTATAATTACCAACTCATATGTGTTTGTTCATATGCAGTCAGCATAACCTTCAGATTTTATTAATGTATATTGCATGTATATATACATATGCACAATTATATAAATATGCACTTAGTAGTGAATTTAGTCCTTTTTCATTCTATATCCATATATGTATGTGTACTAATACACATAGTTGAGTAGTAGTCTCAGATTTAAATTAAAGGATTTAATATCCGAATATAACAAAACTGGCGCGTTTTCCTTTTTGCTTTTATATGATTATATACATATCTTTCCATATATATATATATATATATATATATATATATATATACATATATATATATATATATATATATATATATATATATATATCTGAATCTAACAAATTGGCTTGTTTTTTTCTGTCCATATACACTACTATACATACATTTACCAATATATCGGAACATAAGAAAATGGCTTGTTTTTTCTGTTTATATAATTACATTGTATACATTTTCATATAATCGGACCATAAAAATCTGTAATAAAAAATTTTAATGAACTCATTATTTAACATTTATATTTTTAATTTACGATTATATGTAGGTTTAAAACAAAAAATAAATTCAATCTCTCCTGTAGCATCGTGTAATTCTCAAGTAACTTTTTATATGTAATACAAATTCAACATTTAAGTTTCTTATTAATTTTAAAAATAGGTTTAATAAAGAAGTAGATACATAAATAATACTTATTACATTTAAGTTTATTTTGAATTATCAAAATATGTTCGAAAATAAGGTTTAATAAAAAAGTAGATACATAAATAATAAGTATTACCTCAGGCTTGCTTGTATTTAAAAACTGAATTTAAAAATTATCACCCTTATTCTGCGTTTCGGATCGTATATTTCTGCGTTTGGCAACTTTAGTATTCTGCGTTCCGTTCCCCGTATGTTATTCGATTGTATGTATTCTGCGTTACGATCATAGCTACGTTTTTCTAAGTTGTGTATGCACAAGCGGAAATTTTTTCGATTCTTGTTTTTGTGGTTAAAAAAGTATGTAATTAAATAAAATGTGAATATAAAATGCTATGAATTTGTTTTCTAATAAATTCTATTAATTTTTTTTCACTTTAAAGCTATATTTAATATATTGCAGGTAAACAAACACCTGCAACATCGCCGTTGCTGTCGATTCCATTTCTTCTCTAAACTAAATTTTTATTTTGTAATGATGTTTAGCAAATGAAAATTTAACTCCGGCACTTCAGGATTCCTCACGATGGAATAGTTTGGCCACAATTGGCGTTTGCCTATGATCTGGCTACTTTCTTCCTTTCTGCACTTAACTGATGCGTTTATTTAAATATAGTTACCACAATATTTAGTTTTTATATATGGTTTTCTCACTTTATATTCATAAAATTTTACTTGTTTTAGTTTAGTAATTACAATGTTTACAAAATTGTATATTTTAAGTGTTTCTATTTCATACGTTTCATAACAAAGCAGCTGGTTGAAACACACTCTTCTCTTCGTCTTCTTCTTTCGATTAGGTTGTTGTCTAGAATATCAATTTTCGATTCGATCGTAACTAAATGCGGGAACATAATCGAAATGCAGAATAGGAGGTACTTATGTAAAAGTACCTAAAACGAAAATATTAACTATTTTGTTTTATTATATATAATTTTAGGAATTTGAACTATTTTTATGTTTATTTTTAATATTTAGTATGTTTAAGTAAAACGAAGTAAAAATAAATAATTCAATATATTTTTCTTCTTAAATTGTAATTTTTACGGTCGCATGTATATTTTAGTGATTATGTATATATATACACAATTATGTAAATATGCACTTAGGTGTTAATTTAGTCCTTTTCCTTTTTATATCCATATATGTATGTATACTAATACACATAGTTGAGTAGTAGTCTCAGATTTAAATTAAAGGATTTAATATCCGAATATAACATAACTGGAGGTCTTTCTATATATATATATATATATATATATATATATATATATATATATACATGTATATATATATACATATATATATATATATATATATAAAATATATATATATATATATATATATATATATATACATTAAAGGCTAATTGTTCGAAATTTGTTTAAATCTCAGAAAGACACGATGATAAATATTCCAAGGTACAAAGGAAAGTCAACATCAGTTTTATTCAACTAACACTGCAGAGCAGAAGAGCTGTTTTCGAAAGTCGCAACACTTGCATCATCAGTGTGGTTGTTGCTCTTTATTTCTCTTACACCTGCAATTTGAGTTGGCGAAAAACCAACCAGTTGTGGAATAAATCGTAATAAAATAAAAAACTAAAATTGATCAGTGAATTCTTGGTGTGACTTTGATATTGTTTTAGGCTTCTCATTTATTAATGTGGAAGTTTGAAATAAATGTCTTTAGTTATTCTAAGAAATGTTGGGTAAAGTTTCCCTGATGATCTGCATTAGCCCCAGTGAAATGCGCATAGGAACTAGCGTAAACCCCTCAACTGATCAATTTGAATTTTTTAATAAGATTTTGGGAAAAAAGAACTAGCACATAATTAAGATTAAAGAGTTTAAAAATCCCCAAAATAAAATAAAACCGATGAAAAATAAAATTTTTGTTAAAGATTTTGTGAAACGACAATATGTTCATTTTTATTGTTCACACACTATATTCGGGGTAAATTAAAAAAATTTAAATCAAAATGACGAGTGAATTCAACTTTTACTTTTTTTTCTGATGTACCCTCAACTGATCAATTTGAATTTTTTAATAAGATTTTGGAAAAAAGAACTAGCACATAATTAAGATTAAAGAGTTTAAAAAACCCCTAATATATACACCGAAATCTGGAATGTTTTATTTTTTTATTAAATAGTTTATTTAGTTACCAACATTTTAAACGTAATTAAAAAAACGGATGAAAATAAAGTTTTTATTAAGGATTTTGTGGAACGACAATATGTTCATTTTTATTGCTCACACACTATATTCGGGGTAAATTCAAAAAATTTAAATCAAAATGAAGAGCGACTTGAACTTTTGCTTTTTTTCGGATGGATCTTCGCGATTGAGGAACCCACAATAGTCCGACATCATTTGTTCATATCGATTTTTTTCCATTTCCTAGTTGGGCTCCACAAGGGTTTGAGTAGGACCATACACCAAAAAAAACAAAAGTACCGTTATCTAAAAAACGGTACTTAGGAAAAAAAAACTACAGCGTTTTTCGTGTTCAGGAGGTCCCAATTAACTTATCTAGGCATGTGGTGTTCTTGGTATTTTTTCAAATTAAAAATTTGTAAAGTTATGTTATAAAAATGATTTCTCAACCGATGGTTTTCGTTACAGTTCATATACAGTTGCACCTAGTATGGACGAAGAAAGCGCTCTATTACCATGACTTCGTGATGAAGAATACTTGTCAACCTAGACATATGATATAATTGTTTTAAAAACATTTTTGATACAATCTTTCAGCTAAAAACCAGAAAAAGCTGCGAATTTCAGTAATGGTGGGATCTTATAACGTAACTACTAATCAGGACACGATTGGATATGGAGGAAGTTTATTAGAAGAAAAAATAAAAAGAAATAAAATTCTCCGTTTGTAAATGCAAGAATAATATGAGCAAGCAATAGGTCTGTCTGCGTACACATATTTTGCATCATTTTGTGCAAAATGTTGTAAAATCTTGCAAAATGTTGTCTGCGTACTCCAAATCTCTTGCAACGAGAAAGCCAAAAAGATAATTTTTTGACAGTTTGAAGTTAGAGAACTTGCAAAATGTTACTGGAGAAATTTCTTCTTGCAAGATTTTGCAACTAGTTTGAACAGCTGTTTTTATTTACTGTTATATAAAATAATGTTTGTGAAATGAAAATAAAAATTGAAATTTAATAATGGCAGAGGTAAGTAGTTAGAATTGTGTTGATTTTTAATATTTATAATAAATTATAATAAACAAAACATTTTACTTCATGGTAGAAACGTCCAAATAGACATTGTCACCGTGACTTAAGTGGATTGGAGATGGCAGAACAATGGAATAAGTAGAACTTTGTGGGACAAACTTTGCAATTGAAGAGGCGAAGAGGTTTCTTGCGGAAATAGTGTGCGAGATGAAATTCGCCAAGCAGTGCAAATTCTGTCAGATAACTAAAAACTGATTTCATTATTTTTAATTCAATATATACATGCATATGTATGTATTTCCATTTTTATTTTTTATGTGTTTGTTAAGTTTGTACATTTTGTAATCGGCTTCAGTGCCATTTAGGCTTTATTTTTCTTTTGATTTTATTAGTCACTGTAAATAAAAATCAAATAAAATAATTCACTTATGATTTTATTTTTATTGTACATTTTTATTTTTGCTATATTAATATTTGTATAGGCTAAATTGTTCTAACTTAGTTAAAATCTCAGAAAGACATGATGATAAATATTCCTAGGCTGTTTTCGAGGTCGCTACATGAGCACTGAAGATGAAAGTGTAGCGACTTTCGAAAACAGCTGCTCTGCTCTGCTGTGTAAGTTGAATAAAACTGATGTTGACTTCCTTTGTGCCTAGGAATATTTATCATCATGTCTTTCTGAGATTTTAACTAAGTTAGAACAATTTCGCCCATACAAATATTAATATAGCAAAAATAAAAATGTTCAATAAAAATAAAATCACATACAATTTAAGCTTTGGCTTGAGCTACCAATGAAAATTGGAAAAACGTTCACATATACTTAAGTATAAAATTCAAACCAAAAAAGTTTGACTTAATGTATAATGGAACAAAAAATTCAGAAAAATGGGACATGAAGAAAATAATCAAATGGTAACACAGGTATTATAACACACAAGTGTTAACATCAGGTTGATACAGTTCTCGGATTGTTTTTCACAATAAAATTTGTGTAAATAGAAAACTGTTATCACATTCAACTAAGCCACCTAAACAGTGGTGATAAACACAATATACACATGAGCACTGAAGATGAAAGTGTAGCGACTTTCGAAAACAGCTGTTCTGCTCTGCTGTGTAAGTTGAATAAAACTGATGTTGACTTCCTTTGTGCCTAGGAATATTTATCATCATGTCTTTCTGAGATTTTAACTAAGTTAGAACAATTTAATATTAATAATTCACTTATATTCATTATATAGAAACAACAAAGTACTCTCTTTTGTTAAGAGCATAGCATTCTTTCCTTTATTTTTCATTGCCCTTTCTGCTCCTCTATAATAGCTTATAGTTTTTAGATCTTCTCTTCGTTGGCTTCCTTCTGCTCCGCATGTCTCTGCATTTTCCACGTGCTCTTGTAAAGACGTTTTCCTTCGCTTAGAGCATGAAGCCGTCATATCCAGATTTTCTGTATATGCAATTGTAAAATATACATACATAAGTAAATAAAAAATAATTAATCAAATAATAAATAACCACCTTGCGAAGAACTCACTATCCAAACAGTATTCAGGATTCAGCAATCTCTGCGAGAGCTAACTTTTCCTAAATTTTTTGGCTTTTTTAGTTCAATTGTTTACATACCGTACTTTTTTTGTGCAGTTGTGAAGCATATTTTTTTTGTTTTTTTGAGTAGGACCAGCACTCAAGGGACAACTCCTACATATGCAGTGCATTGCGCTGGAACTGGAAAGGAGAGGATAGTGTTAGGAGGACAGATTAGAAGATAGAAAGGTTTTTTTGTAGCTGTTTTTACTTTTATTACTTCGTCGGTGAATTTTTTGCTACAGATACCGACGAGGAAAGAGGGTGCTGCTGTATAATGCTCTTTTAGTACAAGACGGTGTTACTCACTGTCGGTAATGTTGAGCGACCAGTGCTATGCCTTCGACATTGAGACAAGCCGCCAACAATTAACACAATCCTGCACTAATGCAGATCAGAAATATTCGACACCATATTGATGACTGAGTGCGGAGTCGAACTCGGGACCTCAGGCATTGCAATCTTGTGTCTTACTATGTCAGCCAATAGCACCCTCGAATAGGCTCTACATACTAAGTATTAAATTCATGGGGTCTTGTGTGACTAAGTATTCACTCTTATTCCTGTTGTCAACATGAAAACGAAACGATATTGTTTTGCCTTGCTTACTTCAAATTGTTATTACAGTTGTCGTTATCGAATATTATCGATGACTGTCAACATAGAATTTGAAACGACTTTGAATTTGTCGTCCCCTGAATTTGACCACACCTGACGTAGGTGTTCCAACAGCGTACTTTCCTTCAGATAATAACCCCCATTTGTTTGATATTTATATCACTACATATTTTTAAAATTAATTTTTCTTTAATAAATATAAATTCCTTTTTTTTCAATTTAGACTTTACCTTCTCCTAAATAAATAGGGAGTCTATAACAAAATAGACATTCCATATGCTGCTTTGCGTTCGTAAGCCTAGTAAGGTCCAATACCCTTATGTACCGACTGTTAGCTACCAATTGCAAAATCAATGGCTCCCGTAATTCTTAGTTTGACCTCCCGTATATCTATAATTACCAACTCATATGTGTTTGTTCATATGCAGTCAGCATAACCTTCAGATTTTATTAATGTATATTGCATGTATATATACATATGCACAATTATATAAATATGCACTTAGTAGTGAATTTAGTCCTTTTTCATTCTATATCCATATATGTATGTGTACTAATACACATAGTTGAGTAGTAGTCTCAGATTTAAATTAAAGGATTTAATATCCGAATATAACAAAACTGGCGCGTTTTCCTTTTTGCTTTTATATGATTATATACATATCTTTCCATATATATATATATATATATATATATATATATATATACATATATATATATATATATATATATATATATATATATCTGAATCTAACAAATTGGCTTGTTTTTTTCTGTCCATATACACTACTATACATACATTTACCAATATATCGGAACATAAGAAAATGGCTTGTTTTTTCTGTTTATATAATTACATTGTATACATTTTCATATAATCGGACCATAAAAATCTGTAATAAAAAATTTTAATGAACTCATTATTTAACATTTATATTTTTAATTTACGATTATATGTAGGTTTAAAACAAAAAATAAATTCAATCTCTCCTGTAGCATCGTGTAATTCTCAAGTAACTTTTTATATGTAATACAAATTCAACATTTAAGTTTCTTATTAATTTTAAAAATAGGTTTAATAAAGAAGTAGATACATAAATAATACTTATTACATTTAAGTTTATTTTGAATTATCAAAATATGTTCGAAAATAAGGTTTAATAAAAAAGTAGATACATAAATAATAAGTATTACCTCAGGCTTGCTTGTATTTAAAAACTGAATTTAAAAATTATCACCCTTATTCTGCGTTTCGGATCGTATATTTCTGCGTTTGGCAACTTTAGTATTCTGCGTTCCGTTCCCCGTATGTTATTCGATTGTATGTATTCTGCGTTACGATCATAGCTACGTTTTTCTAAGTTGTGTATGCACAAGCGGAAATTTTTTCGATTCTTGTTTTTGTGGTTAAAAAAGTATGTAATTAAATAAAATGTGAATATAAAATGCTATGAATTTGTTTTCTAATAAATTCTATTAATTTTTTTTCACTTTAAAGCTATATTTAATATATTGCAGGTAAACAAACACCTGCAACATCGCCGTTGCTGTCGATTCCATTTCTTCTCTAAACTAAATTTTTATTTTGTAATGATGTTTAGCAAATGAAAATTTAACTCCGGCACTTCAGGATTCCTCACGATGGAATAGTTTGGCCACAATTGGCGTTTGCCTATGATCTGGCTACTTTCTTCCTTTCTGCACTTAACTGATGCGTTTATTTAAATATAGTTACCACAATATTTAGTTTTTATATATGGTTTTCTCACTTTATATTCATAAAATTTTACTTGTTTTAGTTTAGTAATTACAATGTTTACAAAATTGTATATTTTAAGTGTTTCTATTTCATACGTTTCATAACAAAGCAGCTGGTTGAAACACACTCTTCTCTTCGTCTTCTTCTTTCGATTAGGTTGTTTTCTAGAATATCAATTTTCGATTCGATCGTAACTAAATGCGGGAACATAATCGAAATGCAGAATAGGGGTGAATATATTATTTACAGATTTAGGTCCCAATCTATTTAGTTTTTCGGTAATGATATTGCCTGCCGCAGAGAAAACACTTTCGGAGGCAATCGAAATTGATGTTAGCCTTCACATAGCAGGAAGACTACGGGTTAAATTCGTTAAAAATGCTTTCTACTGTAGTAGGATTTCTCGTGTTTATAAAATAATAAAAACAATTTGAAGTAACTTTTTGTCTTGTTTTCGTTAGAGATATGTATGTTTGTTTCAGGTCTAAAATTTACTTAGTCTTAAATTCCTCCTCGATTGGTTGGTGGAAAAAAATGGTTAATGCTTACATAAGGTATCCATGTTTTGTATATTTCCTTTAATATTTTAACCTTTAACTATGCTACAGACGCAGAGTCGGAAGGTTTAGCTGCACAAATATTTTTTAAACTATTGATTGATAAATATATATAATTAATTGTTTTCTCCATGACCGAAAGAAATGTATACTGATAAGAACAAAGGGAAATGGAAAATACATTTTCCACTGATAAAAAAAGTTACTTAACAAAGAACAAGTGGAAAACATGTTTTCGTGTAGATTAAGATACCTAGCTGTAAGAAATGATAAAGAAAATTATTATTATAAATAGATGTTAAAAAACAAATTATAATCAGTCTTAAGAATATAATTATTAAAGAAACACACGTTTCGTTGTTTGAAAAAAATAAATTTTATTTTTTAGACTCTTTCCTCAGGCAAGGAATTAACCGGGGACTCAAACGGAATACAAGTGAAATAATCTTGTATTCTTTGTCAAATAAATTCCACGATCCTGAAGAAGGATAATTAAAAATAAAAAGTTCCTGAAAAATCGGAAAGTAATTTACAAATATTTTTAAAAATCAGAAATAAAGTTAAAGTGAAGTTAAAATTTATCTGTAATTAATTAAGTGAAAACCTACCAGTATAAGCTGGATTTCCGTATAAGACGCCAAAAGAGTTTTAACTTATCAATAAAAGTAGAAATCAAAGAGATGAACGACATACCCACACTTAAGGCGCACATCGATGCCCTCACACTTTAATTGACATCCATGAAAATAGAATTGGAAACTCTAAAAAACCAAACACCGTTCCAAGTAACAACAATACCAACCATGCCTGCACTCCGGCCAAATATTGCATCTGCCAAATAAATAAATACCGAAATATTTAAATGTTTACCGACATTTAGCGGTATAGAAAATGAGTACAACCCATTGCGAAACCAGGTTATCATTACGAAAGCCGCATCAAGAGTCCTATCAGTTAACGGGACAGAGCTAAATTTTTACGCTATAATAAAACGGTTAGATTGCACATATTCGGACAAACGCCCCTTATATTTATTGAAAGACGGCATGTCGAGACTCAGACAACGAAACAAGACACTGACCTAATCCCATGATGACATCCACCAGGCGCTAACATTAATTCAACAAAAAATTTAAACAATGGAAGAAAACATGAGACCAGAAAGATTATCCGACGGAAATAACGATGCTATCCGCGTTTTTATCATGGGACTTCGTAGTAATTACACCAGAGGTATATTATACTCAAACAAGCCTCACAGTCTTGGAGAAGCTTATGCAATAGCCTGCACCATCTATCATGACAACCAGGATTCACATTTTGAAAGTGGAATACCTCAACGTCATGAAAAACAAAGCACGTCGCATCATCAGAGAAACGATTGACAACTGCGACCAGCATACCAAGTAAACCAACAACGACAATTCCATCATCCTCCACCACAAAGAAATTACACTGAACCAATGGAAGTGGGTGATTCAAAGCGGTTTAGAAGACTAACGAACTTCCAACAACATACCAGATGGAATAATCAAGACGGAGCAAATACTACACCACATCACAACCCATTCCGAAACCACAACCAACATTTTATGAAAAGGGAGAGGAATCCTTAATCTCAAAACTTAAAATTCAACAAGTTCCAGAGAATTAATCAAACTCAAGATAAAGACCTACAATCGATTAAGAATCAAAATAACGAAGACGAATATGAAAACGGAAGCGATTTTTTAGGCGAGTGAAAGGTCTGCCTTGTCTACAACGCACCTGCAGAGAAACATGTAGATCAATAAATATTTTGTAGCCCCTGTACAAATAATTACATTAGTAGTAGTTGTAAGATAGGGAAATCAATATCAATAAAACCTGTTAAAGTCAAAACACTTCATGGATTTTTAGTAGTAAATAAGAAAAAATAATTTCTGTTCTAAATCACCACTTAACTTTTTATGAAACAGAAGGCCTTCAAGAATTCGATATGCTATTAGGAGAACAGAGATTAAGATCAGTTAAAGCAGAGATCAATCTCTTTGATTATAGTTTGACATATAAATATAAGAAAGAAATAAAAAAAGGTGAACAAAAAATTAATTACACAATAAATAATATGTACAAAGAAGATATTGAAAGGATAATGCAAAAGAATAATTCAACTAACGAAATACTGCCATTCACTACAGTTATTCAGGCATCCATTCGAACAAAATCAAAAGATCATATTTATGTATGGCAAGAACAAATACAGAAATTGTTAAATAATAAAATTATTCAACTAAGTAGGAGTCCGTACAATTCCCCCATCTGGACCGTCGCAAAAAAGGGTACCGATGACCAAGGTAAACCTAAAAGACGAATGCTAATAGACTTTCAGAAGCTAAACGCTCAAACTGTCACTGACCGCTATCCAATACCAGACGTTGGAATGACAATCCAAAATTAGGTAAAGCAAAGGTGTTCACTACATTAGATTTAGAGTCAGGATTTCGTCAAATCCTTATAAAAGAATCTTACAGAGAAAAAACAGCATTCAGTGTGAATGGCGCAAAGTATGAATTCTTAAGCATGCCTTTTGGGCTCAAAAACGCTCGCAGATGCCTTATCACGTCAGCAAATTAATAACACATCTAGTTGTTCACAACACTCAGAACAAAGGGGTATAAAAAAGTAAAACAACACCTAAATAACTTCAGAGATCATATAATATCAATATTTGATGAAAATAAAATAATTGAAATATATACAAGTACAATTTTTCCAGATCGAGTTAGACATACTACATACTATAAAGCAAAAAAAGAACTGATAGATAGATTAAAGCAAATAGTAAATCCAAAAGTGCAAAATGCACTAAGACTAAGTGAAGAAACATTGTTTCAATTACGAGATGATATTATCACTACATTCCCATCCAACTTGTTTGTTACAGCACAAACACAGTTACGAGACGTTACTAATCTAGAAGAACAAAGAGAAATAATAGGAAAAATACATTGGAGAGCCCACAGAAACTATAAGAACAATGCCCAAGAGATAACATTAACATACTATTGGCCAAAAATTAAAGAAATGTGTAGAGAAGAAAGCATAGTGTAATATTTGTCAACAAAACAAATATGAACGAAGACCAAATAAACAACCTATAGGAAAAACCCCAACACCCACGAAAGTAGGAGAGGATATACAAATGGACATATTTTATATGAATAACCAAGTGCATATCAGTACAATTGATAGATACTCCAAATAGTGTTATCAAAGAAATTTGTACATAAATACGCCTCAATGCTAAATATTTAATGACTGATAATGAAAATGCATTTACTGATGTAGTGCCAAAGAGTGTTTATAAACGCTTACAAATACAGCTAAAGCATTAAACACAATAAGGACAGCAGGCTACACGAACACCGACTACAAAAGCCGTTGGCTACAATCGTTGCCTCGTAGTCAGCTACTTAATTTTTTTTTAAACGAAACCACCAACTCAATAACCATGTGTTGTTGTTTGTAGTAGAATTCTCTTCATACGCCAGTGTAGACGCTTTCATATATGTTATACTCTTAAATAGTGTTATTGCAATAAAATATATTTAAAGTCAACAATATACGACAAGAAATCATTTCATTAGCTTGGAAATAAAGTTTGTTATTTCTTTTTGTGAAATAAAACAATATATTTTTAAGTTTACAATAATTGAATTTATTTATATTATACTGGCAATATTGCATCTACTCAATGTCGCTCACCAAAATAGAAATTAGTTTAATTTTGGCTACAGCTACAACTGTGGTCGGTAGTCGTGTGGCTGTGTCGTCGCTAAAATAGTCATTCCCATTTCAATGCGTGTATTCTAATTTTGACAGGCTGTAGCTCGTAGCCTACTGTCGTTATTGTGTTTAATGCCTAAAACGATACCCATTCATCATTCAACAACTAACAGTCAAGTCGAACGCATGCACAGCACATTGATCGAAATATCAATAGCCTTGGCACATCAGAGCTATTCGGGAGCGTCAACATCGTCGTCAATATTATATCAACATCACTTTTACTCAACATAAACACCGCGTCAACACTAATTTGATATTTTATAAGTGTTGAAATGTGACGCTGCCTGTTTATCGATAATTTAGATACACATATCTATTTCATGGAACTGCTGGTTTGTTTTGTTTACAATTTTTATGGAAAATTTGGTATAAAATATAAAGTGCAACCAGACCACTGATTGTTTATTCTCTTTTGAGAGTTTTCACGTTTTGTTACAGAGCATTTTTTGTTTAAAAACTGTTTGCTGTACCTTTTGCCATCCATCGACATATCTTTGCGGTGGTCCAAGGGAAATTGTGGAAATATTCTCCCACCTTTCCTTAAAATTATTGGGTACAGTGCCTGTGAGAAATCCCCTTGCTAGTTTAGGATTTTGTTCCATCTCCTCCAGCAATTTTTCAAATTGTTTGGGATTTGTAGTTTTAATTGTATCTTTATCCATTTTTTTTTCTTTTCAAAATAACGCAAAAAAATTTTGTCAACACAACACAACACCAAAAACATTGACAACAAAATTAGAGTCAATATTGAACAGCATAGCCGTCACATTTTCATTGAGAATATAAAAAACATGTTGACAGTAATCGATAGCTTTCAATATTGAAATTGGGAATGTCGATTTGCATCAAAGACTAAAAACAGTATTGTGTTGCATTGACACTGCCAAATAGAATATGGGCGAATATATTAAAAAAGAAATATTTAATATTGTTACACAGTGTACAATTTGGCAACGACCGCAGCTGTTTGCGACCGCACACAACCACATAATATGTTAGTGCGCGTGCGTTCGGGGCTTGGTTATCACTGATATAGAACGAAGGCAGGAAGAGCTAATATTAATAAACCGAATTGAATCATTAAAGATACAATTAATACTGAATACACACCGTGAAAAAAGAGCGCTAAACTATCTAGGTTCAATATTGAAGTTTGTCTCTGGTACGCCAGATCACGACGACTTAATCGAAATAAAAAGAGGACTTAATTATCTGATAGATAATAACAATAAACTCACGTTTTGAAAAAATTTTGGAAACATTAGATCCTAAAGAAATTGTAGATAACATGATTATCAATGAGTTATGTCGTGAACTTGAAGCTATAACAAATACAATAAATTTTGCGAGAAATGGAAATTTCTATTCAGGAACATTGAATCTGAATGAAATAAAAGAAATCATATCTAATGAAGCTTTTGACTTACCATTAATAGATATCCTAGAATACTTAGACATTCACGTTTTTTTATAACCAAGCTGTAATTACAATTTATAAATATCCTATAATACAAAAATTATGTAAACTATATAATATACACCCTCTAGCATATAAGAATGGAAAATTTGTTTTAGATAAACATATTGCTGTTTATAACGGTAACTACATGTCAGTAACTCAATGTGAAAATTCCATAGGTAAAAATATTTGTAAAATTGTCAAAAATAATAACTGTACAATAAATATGTTAGAAAACAAGCCGGCGGAATGCGCCATTATTCAAGAAAATAATTCACCACTCACAATACTACAGAAAGTGTTACATCCTTACCGATAAAGAACATGTTTGGAACGGCCTAACGATTAAATGAGCTAAATTAATTCAATTCAATATTTCAACAAATATAGACGGAAAAGACTATCACCAACAGCAAATAAGGGAAGCTATACATCAAAAATATGATGAACAAGTTGAAATCCTTCAAATCCTGTCTTCAGATTCCAAACATAAATACCCAAATATCCAGGAAATGTTGAAATATTTAACCCCTACAGAATACCATCCCATACAATTTACCATGTATTGTATACTCGGAATTTTAGGAACAATAATACCTATGTACATTATTTTTAAATTATGTGAAAATTATAAAGATACAAAAGAAAGAAAAATCGCTGACCATATATATGATATTGAAATAGCAAGATTAAAAGCAAAAGCTAATCTTGTATAAAAAAGTGGGGGCACTTTGTTTTAAGAGGGAGGAGAGTTAATATGTCAATAATATAGATAAAGACAAGAGTTAATAACAAAGAAACAAAGTACAAGTGAAAAACATGTTTTCGTGTAGATTAAGATACCTATCTGTAAGAAATGATAAAGAAAATTATTATTATAAATAGATGTTAAGAAACAAGTTGTAATCAGCAGGGCAACCAAAAATATGCTTTAAAAAAAGGGTTTAAAGCGCATAAAAAATGCTGTAAAAAACAGGAAAAATGATCTTAAAATGTAAAAAATATGCTCTAAAAAGTTTTGTTTTTCTTAAAGATATAAGATTTTATCTAAAAAATAATTAAAAATAACATAAAAAATAAACATGTTGGGGAATTCATTAAATAACTTGTTACTTTAGGAACATATTACATGTCGAAGACAACATATGCTAAATACATATGTACATACTAATTTATGTAAGCAAATTTGTACAAGTATAAGTCTGTGAAATATATTAGCTTAATTCATATTGGAATTGCAATAAATTACGACGTGTTGGCTTAAATTCTCAAAAAGAAAGTTCTGTCTGTTGCTTCTAAAAATACTTTTATAAAAATAAAAACTTCTTTCTACATCCGCTGAATTCATTGGAGCATATTTAAAAGACAAAACTTCGCCCACATCATATTCTGAAGTTGTGCTTGCTTTAGAACCATTCAGCTGACTACAAATATATTTATTGCTTCAAGGCCATTGTTTTTATCCATAATTCGTTTTAACTTATTTTGAACAATATGCTTAGAATCGAAGTCAGGCACATTGTCGATCTTTTTAACGGTGTCGTTCAGTATTTTTATTTGCTCAGTTAGGGAAATGCCAGCAGTTTGAAATTTTTTGATATTGTTGGCAATAAATCCATAATTCGATGCAATAAAAACTAAATCTGTTTTTGTTTTAGATTTACGTAAAGCTTCTTTGTCAATTTGAATCGATTGAGCATCATCTGTTAAACTATCTAAAACTTTAAAAACTTTTTCATTATTGGTACCATAATAATTTACAGCCTCAATCCATGTACCCCAACGGCATGATACAAAGAAGAACAGATAATGCAAAGAAATTTTAAAAACACATTTCTTCTGCGCATATACGTCACACCCTCAAATAAAAATAAACACTGACATAAACATATTTTTTTATTGTAAAAAGTTATTATTTTTTGCTGCGACCACTACAAAATTGTTTTTTATTTATTTTGTATGTTTTTAAAAGTATAAGAAATTATTTTTTCATAAATCGTTTTGTTAAAAATCTTTGTATAACAAAGACTTAACAGTTCAAATTTGTTTGTATTTTATATCTTGTTTCTAAAATTGAAATAAAAGACAACTTCGATTACTAAAGTTAATTTATTTATTGTTTGCTACATACTTAACAAAATAGTAAGGAAGTAAATTCTAGTTTATTGTTTTATGCCTTTTGTGAAAAAAACTTGAAGTTTTTTTTCTATACACTCAAGATTATACTTAGATTTAGCTATACATTTTTCCATTTCTGTCTTTTCATATTTGTGAACTTTTTCCATCTTCTCCATCTTCTCTTTCATATTTTTTAAAGCTGCGTCATTTAATTTTTTTTCATTTTTTATTATAACTATCTCCTTTTCTAAAGTTTCTCTGTAAAAAATATACATATTTTTATTATTTAACGAATGAACCAAATAAAACAATGCTTACACTTTCAGAGTTAGGTTATGGAAAACATTCTCATTCATGGTAAAAATTTCTGCATTAGACTTTTGAAATCCACAAGTTTCAATTTCACCCAACTTTTCCACTGTAGTAACTGCATGTTCATTTTGAATTGACTCCAAAGTTTCAATTTCACCCATGTTTTCCGATGTACCTACAGGTATATTTTCAGTTGACTGCAAAATATTCTTTTTTTTCGTGATTTTTCAAAATATCTTCAACAATTTTTTTATTATTCCTCCGCTCAATTCTTAAAACACGGTAAGTATTCTCATCGGCCTGGGCTAACGCACTGTTAATTGTTGGGACTACACCTACCTTTAGCAATCTTTTTTTAGAAAAACCTTAGGAAACATACATATATGAATATTGCAACTCTAAAATTAATATAATTGTACTTTTATTACCCATTTCATACTGCATGGTATTGGCGAAATCCTCCGCTTTAAAATGATGCATGCAGACCAAAGATTTATCTGGATTGAATCTTTTATGGCCACAAAAGCTAATCCATTTCTTTCGAAGGGCACTGTCTGTTGGAAATTGAAAAAAACTGCATTCAGCCGCATTACTTTTGTATATTTTGTTGCAATTTACAACACTACACTTCATTTTACTTTTTTTTTCACAAGTTAAACTTTTATTTTAATATTAGAATGTAAATTTATTTAATTTTTTTAGCTCAAATGAAATAAATTGCTTTCTCACAAAAAATGTATTACAGGGTGTGACGTCACACAAAACAGCTGATTCATATACAAGCATAACGGACCTGCGCATTGCATTATCTTTGTTTTCTTTGTATCATGCCCCAACGGGTTGCCATTGCTTCAGATGGGAGAGAAAGTTCCGGCGGCGGCTTACCGGATTTTCGAAGAACTTTTCTTTTAACGATTTAAAAAATTTTTGGTGTTTAAAACTTAAATATTAAACAACCAAGAAGCTAAGGCCCAACGTGTTTATATACATAAATAGAATAAGATAAACATTACACTAGTCCGCAAAATTCAATTCGCTTTGGTTATGTCAGTGGCAAATTCAGTTCGCCGTAGTCGATTAGATGAACTCCACCTGGTTGTAAATTGTTCAAGTACACATTAAAAATAGTTGGAATGTAGTCATAACAAAAATTTTGCAAGAAATGCTCTTTTAAAAGCAAAATGTGCTCTTAAAGTTGCTTTTAAAAGTAAAATATGCTCTTAACGTCGCTTTTGAAAGTAAAATATGCTCTTAAAAGTAAAATATGCCAACATATGCCCTTAAGGGCAAAATATGCCAAAATATGCTCTAAAAAATCGGTGCCAAAATTCCTAAAAATATCTGAAACGGATAAATAACTACCTCATATGTTTGTAAGACATGCAGAAAAAAATATGATATATCATAAATTTGGTTGCCCTGGTAATCAGTCTTAAGAATATAGTTAATAAAGAAACACACATTTCGGTGTAGTTGAAAAAAATAAATTTTATTTTTTAGACTCATGCCTTAGACAAGGAATTAACTCGCATCAACAAAGTTATCTATTACCTATTAACTTTTCTTAATTCAGTTTCGATGTGTTCTTCTTAATAGTCTTCCCAAATTAGATCTTTGTTTGCCATTAAACTTAAAGTTAAAGTTGTACTACTGCCTGATAATGTTTATCTTCCTATTAATTTTGTGTTATACTCTTATTTAAAATTTGAGCGTTTTTTAAACTCTTCTTGTACTTTTATATTAAAACTTCCGTATATTCTTCCCCTTTTTAATTGCAAGCGTTACTTTAGGACATTTAGTGACTTATGGCCCGGTTAGTTAGTGGTTTCACTGATGATTCCAAAGACAATCTTTGCGATATGATACGCATCTTGTGCAAACAGAGATGCGGTTTGAACATATGCCATATTAACGCGCAGAGCTTAAATAATAAAATGGATGAATTTCGTTTACTTTTTGAGAACTCTGGTGTAGATATTGTTTGTGTTTCAGAAACTTGGTTTGATCCTATAGTTCTTAGCTCAATATTTAATCTGGACAAATATCGTCTTTTTCGATGTGATAGAAGATCTCATGCTGGTGGTACTGCGATTTATGTAAGAAATGGCATATCGTGTAGGAAGTGTTTCAACTCGGAATTTGGTGATCAAATGGAGTATATTTTTGTTGAGGTTTCATCTATACGTGAAAAAGTTTTAATCGGTTGTGTCTATAGGCCTAATCGTTTAATTAAAACTGATAATTTTTTGGAGCAAGTAGGAAATCTGACGCTGAAATATGGGGATATTGTGATATGTGGCGATTTTAATTCTGATTTACTTAGTGATTCTCACCTGGTGTATGATATGAATGCTATTGGTCTTTTTCCAATAAATACGTCTATTCCAACCCATTATACCAATACTAGGGATACACTTATTGATATTATCTTTGTGAGTGATAAGGAAAGGGTTTTACTCTATGACCAACTGTCAGCTCCATGTTTTTCGAAACACGATCTGTTATTTATATCATTTAGTTTTCAGCGTAATGCCTATCAGAATACTGCACAATATTATGATTATAGGAATTTGGACTATGAGTTGCTTCGTTATGAAATACAGCGAACTGACTGGGATTTGATTTACTTTATACCATCTGTTGAGGACCAGTTGGACTTCCTCGGGATTAATCTAAGCAACATTTTTGATATATGCGTACCCATAAAGACTGTTTCGTTTGGTAGTAAAAAGAAACCCTGGTTTGATAATGATATAAAGCGTGCAATTGAGAAAAGGGATTTGCTGTATAAGAGGTGGAAAAGATTTAGAACTGAAGAGCTTCATAAGGAGTATAGTATAGTCAGGAAAATTGTGAATAGAAAGATCAAGAATGTAAAGTCATTGTACTATTCTTCTGTCTTTACTTCAGCTATAGGATCTAGGAAAACTTGGAGAGCCATACGGGATATTGGCATTAGTACGGTAAGTCTTGATCAGGATGATGAAATAGATATTGATGCACTTAATGTGAAATTTACTTCTCTGCCTAATCTTCCTGTAAATTATAATCTCTACCTGAATCAACCGGACCCTACTCGACCGGATTTGTTTAATTTTGACTGTGTGACCCAGGAGGATGTTCACTCTAGTTGCTTGGCTATTAAATCTAATTCTGCTGGTATTGACGGAATGCAGCCCAAATTTGTTAAGATGTTGCTGCCTTACTTGCTGCCATACATTACTTTTATATTCAACACTATAATTACTAAGAGCGTTTATCCCAGAAATTTGGAGCATGCGAAAATCATTCCTGTTCCTAAGGCAAGTGGTGATTATCGCCCAATTGCTATATTGCCATATTTGTCAAAAGTGTTCATTCCTGTTCCTAAGGCAAGTGGTGATTATCGCCCAATTGCTATATTGCCATATTTGTCAAAAGTGTTTGAAAAAGTTGTTGCACCGACAAATGTACAAATATGTAAACGATAGGAAACTTCTTACTGAAAGACAATCTGGCTTTAGACCTAAACACAGCTGTACAACTGCACCCTTAGATGTGTCGGAAGATATTCGAAGAAGTATCGATAAGGGGGACATTACATTTTTAGTCCTTCTCGATCACTCTAAAGCGTTTGATATGGTGCATCATGATACTCTTTGTTTGAAACTGAGACGTCTGTTTAACTTCTCCCGAGCATCAACCTGTCTGTTATCTTCGTACTTGTCTGGCCGCCATCAATCAGTTTTTACTAAGAACAAGTTTTCGCGTCCTTTACATGTAGCTAAGGGAGTTCCACAGGGTTCAATTCTGGGTCCACTCCTCTTCGCGATTTATATAAATGATTTGATTAGGCACTTTTCGTTTTGTTGTGTTCATCTTTATGCCGATGATGTACAAATATATATCAGTACTGATAAGACAAATATTAGCGAATGTGTGGAAAAGCTAAACGAAGACCTCAAGAATGTGAATGTTTGGGCTTGTGCTAATGGCCTGTGTATCAACCCTACTAAATCTAAGTGCTTGGTGATAACTCCTAGGTCTATGATATCTTCCTTGCAGCCTAGGATAATTTTGGATAACCACCCAATTGAAATTGTTAGGTCGAGTAAAAACCTTGGGATTGTTTTCAATAACAATCTGACATGAACAGATCATGTAAATCACGCCTCGGGAAGAACGTTTGCTATATTAAGGAATTTGTGGAAGACTCAATACTTTACTCCGCTAAAGATACGCATACTTCTTGCTAAAACCTATCTTGTCCCGGTTTTGCTATATGGTTGTGAGGTATTCGCTTCATGTGATAGTGCTAGCTTTAGGAAATTGAGTGTGGCCTTTAACGCGGTAGTGAGATATGTTTATGGATTGTCAAGGTACAACCATGTATCAGCTCTTGGAAAGACGTTATATGGTGTTTCATTTGTTGATCTATTGAAGACAAGAGTTCTATTATTTTTACATAGAATTATCACTACTCGTGAACCAAATTACCTCTTTGAGAGATTGTCATTTATTCGTTCTCAAAGACGGAATGACCTCATTCATTTTAGATATCTGTCTCTTGTATCTGAATGGCAATTTTTCGTTTTTTCTGTTCGTCTTTGGAATTTATTACCAACCGGAGTAAAATTATTAAGAAATGCTTTGCAATTTAAAAGGGCTTTAATTAACTATTTTTCTTGAATATATTGATAATTTTTTTTTCTTTTTCTCTCATTAATTAAAATAAAAATTTATTTTTTTTTTCTTTTACTTTTCTTTGAATAACTGGAAGTCAATTAGGGTTTTCATAATTACATATCGTTATTATAATTATTACTATTACTGTGATTATTACATTTTTATAATTTCTTTATTTTATTTTTTTTTTTATAATTTCTTTATTTACTTTTATTGTTCATTAATTTTGAGCAAATATATATAATTCTGTACTGTAAGCATAAGACCTTAGGTCTTGTTGCATGGAAAATCGCATCAATAAATAAATAAACTTAAATAAAAGATTACAGTGTTTAAAATAAACAAATTCATTAATGATTTCATTTTGTATTACGAAAAAAATTACTTTTCCAATTTTTATGATTTCGTACTACATTTTTATTTCCACTTTTACACTCTACACAATTGCAATATTAAATAGTTACTAAAAAGTCGATTGAAAAAGCAACATTTAAAACTGTCTGAAATTTAAAGAATGAAAAGTATAAAAAGTACGCTCATGAAAATACCGTTAAAATACAGAAAAATTAAAAGAAGTACACTGAAGAAAATAGCGAAGAACAAAAAGAAAAACAGTCAAGAAAATACCGTTGTACTGTCATAATATATTTTGTACTCTCAAATTTAAAAGTTATTTCTTATTGTTTTTTGTATTAATAAGCGAATAACAATAGCAAATAAATTTAGTTAGTTTAAGGGTTTAAAAAACCTGTTTCCTTTTTTGATATTGTTCAGATGGACGATTTGTTTATTAATAAAAACACATTTAGCACTTTAGAAAGATTTTCTTTGTAGAATTTTGTCTAAAACGTTGATGCTTTTTATGAAAAATATCCTTTTTGTCAAAATTACCACACAAAAAACAGGCTTCATATTAAAATCTACCAGACCTTTCAAGTAAAAATCCAAATAAATCAAAATACTGCAATAGAAAAATTAAAAGCTATACGGGGTGTCATAGAAACAGATTTTATCGGAATCGGATTTGAAACCGACAAAAAATAAATACCTTGGTGTTATGACAGCTTACCTCTGTCGTTTTGTTTTTGGAAATATTAAAAAGCTGTTTTTTATTTTATTTTATTTTTTTTTCAACTGGTTGATTTCATTGAAAATGCGAAAAAAAACTAAATTTTGTATTAATTAAAAAAATTGTTTCTCAACCGATGCTTTTCTTTACTAGGTGCAACTGAATATGAAAGTTGCACCTAGTATGGACGAAGAACGCGCTCTATTACCATGACTGCGTGATCAAGAATAATTGTCAACCTAGATATATGATATAATTGTTTTAAAACATTTTTGATACCTTTCAGCTAAAAATCAGAAGAAGCTGCAAGTTTCAGTAATGGCGGGATCTTATAACGTAAAAGGCACATACAGAAAGCGTATTTGTTTAAACTGTTAAAGCTTAAGCTTTAACTGCTATGTTATGCCAGTATAATTGTTCTCGCGTATACTAGGCCAATGGCCTAGAACCAGGGTTCCAAATATTCATTCATTTATCACTCATATCCATGAACACGAATAGTTATATTTTTTTGTAATGTGTTCTATTCGTGTTTGACAAAACCAAAAATATTGCCCTTTATTCGTTCTTGTATGAGAATACTAGAGTTGTATTTTATTTGTATTCATACATGAGTAAAAATAAGCAAGAATTTCTGTTCATACACATATGGTGAGAGCATTAAATTATATTTCGCAATACCACTCAGAAAAGAGGAGTAAACAAATTCTATCAAATTAAATATACATGAATAACAGAATATAAGTTAAATATGTTCGCAAACAAAAATTTTAACAGTGTTGAATGTACATGAATAACAAAAATTTATTTTGAGAGTGTTCGTATATATATATATATATATATATATATATATATATATATAATACTAGAAATTTTTCCTATTACCACGACCAAAATTTTACTATAATTCAACATATCATTATTCTACAATTGCACAAAGTTCTTATATTCTTCATTTCCATATGCTACACGTATGTAAATCAGAATCTGTTACTCATCATTTCCCTTGTTCATGCACACATTAAATAAATTTTTTTTTCATGTATACTCGACGCTGTATAATTTTATATTCACGAAACTTTTTAAAATGAATTCTGTTATTCATGTACGTTCAACTCTGTAAAATTGTTATTCACGAACACTCTCAAAATAAATACTGTAAAACCAACCAATGACATTTTCGGCGATACACATTAATGAGAGCGATGAATACGAAAGTCAAGTTTGAGTAGAGCACTGATGCTCAAAACTGAAGAGTGTTTGTATTGGTGAGAAACTGAGAGTAATTTATGAGTACAGTAAAACGAAAAAGTAAATGAAAAGCAAGAATGATAGAAAACAGATTACATCACGCACAAAAAATTTTATTCTTCTGCGCAGGTAGGTGAAGTAAGAAACATGGGAAGGTTACAAATATATTTAAGGTTTCAAGCAAAAAAGTGCTTAAATTTATTTCTCCAAGAATTAAGAATACGCAAAATCGTTTTATTGCAGGTGCATTCAAAAATTGTTTCAAACATCAAAGGTAAAAAGATTACAATGACGAAAACGTCCTATATTGCATTTTATTACAGGTAGTTTTTTAAAGGGTTTTTTCTGACAAAACAAAATATATTGGAAGGTTACAATATTATTTTCTATATTTTTAAGGTTTACAGGTCAACTAGAGAAGTAATTGTTACAATTTACTAGGCCACTCAAATAAACTTCTGAAACATAACCCACGTAATGAACGCAAATAAGAAGTTGACAGAGATCGTTTATGTCCGTGGTTTCGTCAATGCAAATAAAATAAAATTCACAATTTTGCTTAACAGCAGGGGGGTTACTCTCTATCGCGATGCGAAAGCAAATGCGATGCGAAAGGCAAATGCGATAAGAGAACAATTTGGTACTCTGTATGTCTTACGCAAACGCTTTCGCAAAGTAATTATAAAATGAAGCAACACTGCCACCGCAAAGTAAACAATAACGCAGAAGGACAAAATAAAATGTCAAAACTTGTGAACAAAAAAATTGTAAAGAAAATTGTTGTACAGCGTGCTTTTTGTTAAAAAAATAGAATAATTATTTGTATTTCAATAAATAAAAATAAACTGCGATGGATTCTATAGCTTTATGGATGGAAGACGAAAATGAACGTGTGGACCGAATTACAAGGAGAATATTAAGAGATAGATCCGATATACTCTCCTTAAATGACCGCATGTAAGAAAAATAAATCGATTGTGGAAAATGTTTTAAAATAGTGTTTGTTTCAGCTTTATACAAAATTTCCGACTAAACAAAGAAGCGTTTATTTATGTTTTGAACGCTATTCAGCCCGAGCTGAAAGCTCTAAGAAGATCAACAGGAATCCCAAGCATTATAAAATTGGGCGCTGCATTAAAATTGCTTGGACAAGGCGGTTATCAACAGCAAATTGGGCAAGACCATCTTTTAGGACTATCTCAGCAGTCAATGTGTCGTTGTTTGACAGAGATATGCGCGGTGATTGAGAGAGTGCTGTGTTTATTTTTGTATGATTTTTTAAATCGGACCAAACCTATATATGTATGTAGGTACAAGCATAATTAAAAATGATTAACATCCCATTTCATATACATAAATGAAAGCAATCAATATTACCTTTTTCCAGCCAGCTATATCTCTAACAGGAGGTCCATTAGAGTTAAGGTTATCGGACAACTTCGTCCACAAGTTATGTGCAACCTGTTTGGCATTTGCTGCTTGTAAGTGCCCCTTGGCCAATTCCTTATGTTCCACCATGAAATCAACTAAAATTTCAAACTGTCGTTGTTTTGTCTGCAACTTTTTTGGCTTTTCCCTAAAAATATTAATATACATATATTTATTAAAAAAAATAAATAATATACAATATAATTTTCAATATACTTGCATCTTTTTGTTTATTTGCGTTTGCTATTTTACTACCGCAAGATATTTGTACGTATCAAACGATTTTGACATACACTTTCGCTTTGCAGAGTGCGGTGCTGCCACATTTGCGAAAATAACACAAACTAAATGCGAAAGGCAAATACACAAACGCATTAAAAAGTACCAATTGTTCGATTTCGTATGATTTTTCTTTCGCATCGTGATAGAGAGTAACCCCCCAGAATTAGATATTAGATACAACGCGATAAGGGTAGAGATTCAACTAAGTTAATATTACAATTAAGTTTAGAGAGAATTTTATTTAAGAGTTCTTTAATAAAAGTACCACCAGAAAATGGTTTGCCCTGCTTCGCAATAGGTAGGCTTACAACACTTGACTTTTTTTTAATCTCTATTATATATTTCATCATTATTTTCTTCCTCTTCTGTCCATCCTTTAAATTTTTTTATATATATATTTTTCATTTTTATAATTTTCATTATAATTTTGTATATCGGTATGAAAAACATCAAAATGCCTTCTGATAACCAAATCCCAGAGTCCTTTAAATTTTTTTATAACACAAAAGGCATTGAGGATAATCAAATGCATAATAATTCACTAAAGATTTTCGTAATGGTACCTCCATATTTTTTACGTACTATTTTGTACTCTTTGCAGTCTGAAAGCCAACTGAATTAAAAGAGCATAACAAACTGGTGGGTGTTAACAATAAGCAATTGCTCTATGAAATGAGCATCACTGGAGTAGAGCATGTATGTTATTTTTCTATATTCATACACGTGTATGTTAAAAAAATAAACTATTGTATTCCTACATGTATGCGAACTAATAGAAAAAAATTAACCAATTCTCTCTTGAACGCGAATATAAAAAAAAAAAAATTAAATTTTCATTTCTGACAATTTATCATATATGTATAAATTAGAGTGTTCATACATGAATTCTTATGAACCCTGCCTAGAACACAAGAGAATTATGCTGGCATAACATGGCAGTTTATTGGCATTTTCGGTGAGAGGAGTGGTTTTTGCTTGGCAAAATTTTTCATCCAGCTTCAAACCCGCATTAGCAGAACAAAACTAGTACATACGCACTTATGAAAACACAGGCTCTGTGTTTTCTATTTTGTGTATACGTATACAATTTTATGCCATATGAATTCATCCCGTGTGTTTTGAAAAGAACAAAAATTGTGCGGACTAAAAATTAAGGCCAAACTATAATATGCGTAGGCTAGCTTTGGCTACTGTCAAAACTCGACGAAGACTGTCAAATGCATATGCGAACATTTGTGTTGCTATATTATACGTACACTCAAGGCCGAACTATAATATGCGTACGCTAGCTTTGGCAACTGTCAAAACTCGACGAAAAGACTGTCAAATGCATAAGCGAACATTTGTGTGGATATATTATTCTTACACTCAGTTGTAAAGGAATGCACTTTTGCAAAAACTTATTTATGATATATACATAACATGTAAATACATATATAAATATTTTCAATTTATACATACATAAATATATTATCACAAGTAGGTTGTTACCAATTTAGAAGGTAATTTAAGAAATAAATTGGAAAGTACTACAATGTACAACAATGTGTGCAAGTGGTTGGCAACATATCGTAAATGGTAGGAAAATACACAAATACACCATAATATATATACAATATAGAGCTGTACAAAACAGCTCTTTTGAGTGAGCGCTCTTTTTAGCTCCGCTCACTTTACTGAATTAATTCATTCAGTTGTTTCAGTTCATTCAGTAGCTCAGTTGTTTCAGTACTTCAGTTTATTCAGTAACTCAGTTGTTTCACTAGCTCAGTTCATTCAGTAGCTCAGTTGTTTCAGTAGCTGGCAACTCTATAAATAAAGAGCACTACATCCCTGTATGCATTAGCACATGTGTGTGAATTAATTAATTTTTTTCGTATGGTTTTGACATACAAACTGAAACATCACTGAAAAGAGCTACTGAAAGAGACAGACCTAATGAATCAACTGAAACAACTGAGCTAAAAACGCTCAATTGAATGAAAGATTCACCTCGCTCAATTGACTGAATGATTCAATTGAATTAATTCATTCAGGAGCCGTACAGCTCTAATACAATAAGCAAACGCTAAACATTTAATATTTCCATTAATTTTAAACATTATTTATTCAATTATGTGTAGAATTGATTTCGGCGTACATTGCAGCTTCTCTTGTGTGCACGTATCACAGTCTATGGTATGTGTGTATCTAAAAATAATTATCAATAACAACGAACAAACAGTTGGCCTTTCAAGAATGTGCGATCAGTTTCGGTCAATGCGTAGGAAAATTAAATTCAACGAAAAGTTAGCAAAGCAAATTATGTTTGTACACATTTGATTGCATGTATTCGCAAATTCGCCTGCGCTAGCGTACGCATATTATAGTTGGGCCTTTAGTCTCGTCTGTACAGGCACAATGAGAGTATAGACTTTGTTTATTTCTTTTGTGTTAAGATGCTTGTTCGGCTAAAGGTCCAATTTTATGAATATAAATTTGTTTTTATTTTAAAACATTTATTTTTCCAGTACTTGTTTATTGTTTATTTTTTTGTTGCTGTTTCAGTCTATGGTCTCATGAAAACCCTCCAGACCAAGTACTTACAAACTAATGATTAAAATTAAAGTAGTTAAAGGAAGTAGAAATATCACAAAAAACATACCAATATACAAGGAAAAAGTTTAAATGATAATAATTAAATTATATGAAGCGTTTTAACCTCACTTTATCAGTGCTGAATTCAATAAAAGATTTATGCTGTTTCTGTAAACTTAGATTGATTTTATTTAGCTGAAGGAGAGCACGAGTTAAAGTGCCATTGCACGCATCATTAGTCCGATGAAAAGGTACATCAAAAAGCTTACTCAGCCTATGATTCCTTGATGGAATGTAAAACGGAATAGAATTGAGTAAATCAGGGCAATCAATACAGTGAATATTGATGACGATGTTGACGCTGCCAAATAAAATTTGGGCGATTATGTCAACATCACTTTTTCATCATATTTGCCTTTCATTCGCCCATATTCTATTTGGCAGCGTACACATTGTCGTCAATATTATGTCAACATCACTTTTACTCAACATAAACACCGCGTCAACACTAATTTGATATTCTATAAGGGTTGAAACGTGACGCTGCCTGTTTATCGATAATTTAGATACTCATATATAATTCTTGGAACTGCTGGTTTGTTTTGTTTAAAATTTTTGTGGAAAACTTGGTATAAAATATAAAATACAACCACACCACTGATTGTTTACTCTCTTTTGAGAGTTTTTGTGTTTTGTTACAGAGCATATTTTGCTTAAAAACTGTTTGCTGTGCCTTTTGCCATCCATCGCCATATCTTTGCGGTGGTCCAAGGGCATTTAACATTGTGGAAATATTCTCCCACATTTCCTTAAAACTATTGGGTACAGTGCCTCTGAGAAATCCCCTTGCTAGTGCAGGATTTTGTTCCATCTCCTCCACCAATTTTTCAAATTGTTTGGGATTTGTAATTTTAATTTTATCTTTATCCATTTTTTTTTTTTTTTCAAAATAACGCAAAAAAATTTTGTCAACACAACACCAAAAAAAACAAAATCAGAGTCAATATTGAACAGCATCGCCGTTACATTTTAGAGAATATAAAAAACATGTTGGCAGTAATCGATAACTTTCAATATTGACATTGGGAATGTCGATTTGCATCAAAGACTAAAAACAGTATTGTGTTGCATTGACACTGCCAAATAGAATATGTGCGAATATTGATGACGATGTTGACGCTGCCAAATAAAATATGGGCGATTTTGTCGATACAATTGAGCGCAATTATCTGTGTCTTTTTTGTAATTAAGTCTTTTTTCTGTTGGTATGTTGATAATATTAAGCATTGCCAGACAAAATCTCTTTGTAACTATTCTCTTCTGAGATCTTAACTCTCTTAAAATCTGGTTTGTGGGAGTTAGTGATACAGTGGGCAGCGAGTGCAGTTTTTTTTTTTTTGCTGTAAAGGTTTATAGACAGATTTTGTACGATTTGTGCGAAGACAATTTTTTATTTTGTTTGTGGTGTCCCAACGCAAGTTTTGTTACATGGTTTTGAACCATCACCCTCGCAATCAGTTTTATATACATCAGATCTATCTTCGGTTTTTAGTATATCTTTAGTTTTGGTATATAAATTATTCAAAGAATTTCTCGTTTTCATGGTCAATTCGTTCTTTTTGTTGTCATAAATATTTGCATTTTTCAATCTTTCTGATAATTCTTCAACGTATGTCATTGATTTATATATTTTCGGATTATTATTGTTGTTTCCTTTGATTTTACATATTTTATAAGTTCGATTATTTTATTTTATTTATTTATTTATTTATTGATGCGATTTTCCATGCAACAAGACCTAAGGTCTTATGCTTACAGTACAGAATTATATATATTTGCTCAAAATTAATGAATAATAAAAGTTAATAAAGAAATTATAAAAAAAAATAAAATTAAGAAATTATAAAAATGTAATAATCACAGTAATAGTAATAATTATAATAACGATATGTAATTATGAAAAACCTAATTGACTTCCAGTTGTTCAAAGAAAAGTAAAAGAAAAAAAATAATAAATTTTTATTTTAATTAATGAGAGAAAAAGAAAAAAAAATTATCAATATATTCAAGAAAGATAGTTCAATAAAGCCCTTTTAAATTGCAAAGCATTTCTTAATAATTTTACTCCGGTTGGTAATGAATTCCAAAGACGAACAGAAAAAACGAAAAATTGCCATTCAGATACAAGAGACAGATATCTAAAATGAATGAGGTCATTCCGTCTTTGAGAACGAATAAATGACAATCTCTCAAAGAGGTAATTTGGTTCACGAGTAGTGATAATTCTATGTAAAAATAATAGAACTCTTGTCTTCAATAGATCAACAAATGAAACACCATATAACGTCTTTCCAAGAGCTGATACATGGTTGTACCTTGACAATCCATAAACATATCTCACTACCGCGTTAAAGGCCACACTCAATTTCCTAAAGCTAGCACTATCACATGAAGCGAATACCTCACAACCATATAGCAAAACCGGGACAAGATAGGTTTTAGCAAGAAGTATGCGTATCTTTAGCGGAGTAAAGTATTGAGTCTTCCACAAATTCCTTAATATAGCAAACGTTCTTCCCGAGGCGTGATTTACATGATCTGTCCATGTCAGATTGTTATTGAAAACAATCCCAAGGTTTTTACTCGACCTAACAATTTCAATTGGGTGGTTATCCAAAATTATCCTAGGCTGCAAGGAAGATATCATAGACCTAGGAGTTATCACCAAGCACTTAGATTTAGTAGGGTTGATACACAGGCCATTAGCACAAGCCCAATCATTCACATTCTTGAGGTCTTCGTTTAGCTTTTCCACACATTCGCTAATATTAGTCTTATCAGTACTGATATATATTTGTACATCATCGGCATAAAGATGAACACAACAAAACGAAAAGTGCCTAATCAAATCGTTTATATAAATCGCGAAGAGGTGTGGACCCAGAATTGAACCCTGTGGAACTCCCTTAGCTACATGTAAAGGACGCGAAAACTTGTTCTTAGTAAAAACTGATTGATGGCGGCCAGACAAGTACGAAGATAACAGACAGGTTGATGCTCGGGAGAAGTTAAACAGACGTCTCAGTTTCAAAAAAAGAGTATCATGATGCACCATATCAAACGCTTTAGAGTGATCGAGAAGGACTAAAAATGTAATGTCCCCCTTATCGATACTTCTTCGAATATCTTCCGACACATCTAAGAGCACAGGTTATTCCGTCAATACCAGCAGAATTAGATTTAATAGCCAAGCAACTAGAGTGAACATCCTCCTGGGTCACACAGTCAAAATTAAACAAATCCGGTCGAGTAGGGTCCGGTTGATTCAGGTAGAGATTATAATTTACAGGAAGATTAGGCAGAGAAGTAAATTTCACATTAAGTGCATCAATATCTATTTCATCATCCTGATCAAGACTTACCGTACTAATGCCAATATCCCGTATGGCTCTCCAAGTTTTCCTAGATCCTATAGCTGAAGTAAAGACAGAAGAATAGTACAATGACTTTACATTCTTGATCTTTCTATTCACAATTTTCCTGACTATACTATACTCCTTATGAAGCTCTTCAGTTCTAAATCTTTTCCACCTCTTATACAGCAAATCCCTTTTCTCAATTGCACGCTTTATATCATTATCAAACCAGGGTTTCTTTTTACTACCAAACGAAACAGTCTTTATGGGTACGCATATATCAAAAATGTTGCTTAGATTAATCCCGAGGAAGTCCAACTGGTCCTCAACAGATGGTATAAAGTAAATCAAATCCCAGTCAGTTCGCTGTATTTCATAACGAAGCAACTCATAGTCCAAATTCCTATAATCATAATATTGTGCAGTATTCTGATAGGCATTACGCTGAAAACTAAATGATATAAATAACAGATCGTGTTTCGAAAAACATGGAGCTGACAGTTGGTCATAGAGTAAAACCCTTTCCTTATCACTCACAAAGATAATATCAATAAGTGTACCCCTAGTATTGGTATAATGGGTTGGAATAGACGTATTTATTGGAAAAAGACCAATAGCATTCATATCATACACCAGGTGAGAATCACTAAGTAAATCAGAATTAAAATCGCCACATATCACAATATCCCCATATTTCAGCGTCAGATTTCCTACTTGCTCCAAAAAATTATCAGTTTTAATTAAACGATTAGGCCTATAGACACAACCGATTAAAACTTTTTCACGTATAGATGAAACCTCAACAAAAATATACTCCATTTGATCACCAAATTCCGAGTTGAAACACTTCCTACACGATATGCCATTTCTTACATAAATCGCAGTACCACCAGCATGAGATCTTCTATCACATCGAAAAAGACGATATTTGTCCAGATTAAATATTGAGCTAAGAACTATAGGATCAAACCAAGTTTCTGAAACACAAACAATATCTACACCAGAGTTCTCAAAAAGTAAACGAAATTCATCCATTTTATTATTTAAGCTCTGCGCGTTAATATGGCATATGTTCAAACCGCATCTCTGTTTGCACAAGATGCGTATCATATCGCAAAGATTGTCTTTGGAATCATCAGTGAAACCACTAACTAACCGGGCCATAAGTCACTAAATGTCCTAAAGTAACGCTTGCAATTAAAAAGGGGAAGTATATACGGAAGTTTTAATATAAAACTACAAGAAGAGTTTAAAAAATGCTCAAATTTTAAATAAGAATATAACACAAAATTAATAGGAAGATAAACATTATCAGGCAGTAGTACAACTTTAACTTTAAGCATCATCCAACTCGTTAGCTTCAGGAAATAAATCATGTAGATATTTGATCTCCTCAATTGTAGCATGTTGTCATCAGCCGTCTTTTTAATGTACACATTACCACGCAAAATAAAAGTATTGTACAAAAGTTTCTTTCTTTTAAGACGAGTAGCAGCCCGTAGTATTTGAAAATTATTTTTAGTGAGATTCTCATTGACATAGAAGTTGTAATCCGAGTTAATGCCAATGTGTTTTAAGCAGAAATTGAAGTTTCTATTTGTTCTCCTAAAGCTAGATAAAGACTTCATGAAGAAGTTTCTGTCATACGCTGACTGCATTTTGACGATAATGGCTCCATCTTTTGAATATGTATTACCGTTATTATTCCTGTTCTGGGTACGGTATATTGATTTAACAGCAGGAGTGGAGGTTTTAATGGTCTCACAAATAGAGTGAAATATATCCATAAGGTTCTCATTTTCAAAAAATGGTATCGAATTTATCCGTAACTCATTTGCAACGTGATTATTCTCCTGATGCCTAATCTTCGCTTTTAGAGTTGCAATTTCATCATGCATACTTTTCAGGTCACCAGCAACGGTTTCCAGTTTTTCAAGTCTTTCGTTTAAACTGCATATCTCGTTTTTTACAACAGCAAACCTTGTTTCAAGGGCATTCAAAAAATCCTCTTTGTACTTATTAAGCTTGATCTCAATTACCTTCTCCAATTGTTCCGTGAGCTTTTCAAAACGCTTATCCATCACTGTTATAAGCTTAAATGGTGAGTCAGGAATAAGAGCTGAGTTTTGTAAGCTCCCATGTACACATTTATGAGTAGGAGTTCCAGTATTATATGCTGAGTGACTCATTATGGTTACAGTATTGTCCTGGTTATTTGTTGGTATAGAGTTTTTCTTCTTATTAATTTTCGTGTTCTTTTTTCTTAAATTGTACATTGAGACAATTATAAATTAAGTTTTTTTATGAAGTATAATAAATTAAATTAGCACTTTTAAGTAACAGACATACATATGTAGATACAGTGGTTGTAAAATCTGATATAATTTAATAGCATAAAAAACTTGGCATCACTCTTCCAAGCTGCCAGTGTTATTAAGCCCGTATTTAAGAGAATGCGTCAGCTGATGATTGATTTTTTTTTTTTATATTGTTATTGTTTGCGTTCTTTTAACATTTTTGTTGTGTATTGCAATTTTTCTTTTAACCAGTGTAGTGTTGTTAGTGTATCAACTGGTTCAGTAGTTTTGTTATATATTGTCCTTAATATTTTGCCGAATATATTTTGTTCATGCGGTTTTCTCGATATTTCTGTAAATTTCACTGTTGTTGTACTCAATGTAATATATCAGTGTATATGTTATATTCAAATTTGTAAAATTGTTGTTATTGTTTTTAGTGTAATAATATATTTAGGTTTTATTTTATCCTCTTTCTTTTCGTTTTGTAATTTTTATTTTCAATGTTTAATATATTGGTGTATTTTGTTATATTGTTTATGTTATGCTTTTGTTATTAACGTTTTTTGTTTATCAAAAGTATTTTATTTATCAAAAGTATCTTGTTTATTCTGTATAACTATATTTTCCATGCAAATTTTGTATTTTTTATTTATGATTATGCGAGTACAAACAAAACACGTCCGATGCGTTTCAATGCTATGTGTTTTGAGATGTTTTAATTGAACATTGAGGTTAAACTATGATTCTATGTGAGAACTCATTTTTCTCGTGTATTTTTAATTTTGCAAATATACCCATCTCCTAAACGTATCAGCGGTCAAAGAGAATTTAATACTTTTGCAATTTCTTACCATTGTTCTTTGAAATTACTTGGAAGAGTGCCTCTGAGAAATCTCACTGCCAGAGAGGGATTCTTCTGCAACTCTTCCACTAATCTCCTAGTATGCTTCAAATAAACTCCACTCATTATGAAAAATGGCGACAACAAATTCAAATTCGTTTCAGAAGAATATCGTCGTCATATTTTCTTGTAGAATGCAAATGAATGATAATTTTAAACAAGGCAAAAACGATAACGACAACTGGAATGATAATTTGAAGTAAATAAGGCAAAACAACATCGTTTTGTTTGCATGTTGACAACTAGAATAATGGTGAATATAAACGTTCATCAGAATAAAGATGAAATAGAACACCAAAACTGAAATAGCATATTCAAAACATGTCTGAATGTCAGCGATGTCAGTTGGAAAAGTACGAAACAACAAAAATTGTCAGTGATTTTGCTGACTAAATGTTTTGTTTTTTACTTCGTTTTCGTTTTTTTAAATAAATTTATCGATTAAAGCAAATGATCGATAGTCACACAGGAGTATACATCGGTAAGTTTTGTTGTGTTTTTAAAATATCATTTATCGAAGAAACATGTTTAAGTTTTGTATTTTTTGTTCAGTAGGATGTTTTTTATATTATTTTTTACTAAGAGCAATATTCAGGGGATGACCCCTAAATATGGATTGCATTGTATAGAAACTAGAAAGGAGAGATTGTTGTTTAGAGGACACATAGGAAGGTATACAATATATATTTGTATCTTTAATACAATACCGACAAGAAGGAGAACGTTAACGTTTTGCATTTACTGTGACATGTACGCTTATAACCATCTTTCTACCGACGGTCCAAAAAAATTATCAATTTACAGTATTTAATAATTGTTAAAATTTTTATTAATGGAAAAAGATTTTACTTTAACTTTGCAAACATATATGGTCATGAATATTAAAAAAGAAACTCTCAATATACTTAAGCATATACTTCGCGTTGTACTTTTTCCCACGCTGCCATAGGTCCATGCTCTGGTCTATATTTGACGTTACATCCATCGGGTTCTAATCGATTCTCATTACGCAATTCTTCGTACCGTTCACGATCGTACTTGGTAAATCCCCACTTTTTGGAGACATATATCTATAAATATAATCAATCAAAAATAAGTTTGAGTAATATTATAGCTAAGTCTGTATTCATACGAGTCATATCTTGTTGAAAAGATTCTTACTTTTTCTTCTTTGAACTTTTATTGGTGTTCACACAATTCATGTCTTGTTGACGATATGTACATATAGTTGTGTTTCCGAAATTTTTTTAAAATAAATTCTTTGAAATTATTTGACGAAACAAAATAAAATAAAAGCA
>OY776277.1:74005998-74078498 GCA_963675445.1 Linnaemya vulpina | reverse complement strand
CGGTCAACTCGTTCCCACACTAAGCAATTCGTGGTAGTGGATATACGATAAGCTGCGTGGCACTATTTTTTGATGACGAGGAAGAAGAACAAAATGTGGCATTTATTAGAAGACAATTAAGGGACAATTCTAATCCTTTGGAATTGTCAACTACTCTGTAAGTCAACTAGCATAGTTTTTATAGTTTTAAGGCGTATTTTTGGCAATACCCACTATACTGAAAGTGTGTGCAGCTTTGAGATTTTTCACAGATGGAAGCTTCCAAAAGTCATATGGAAAGGATGTTAACGTTGGAGCTCAATAAACAATGTCTGCGACATTGATTGAAGTTGTAAGTCTTTTGGAGAAACAAATTTGCAATAGGTGGATTACTTCCGAAATGAGTTAAAAAATATTAACAGAAAATCTTAAGCTTGCTATATTTTCACATTGAATGCGTTAGGCCGGACTAGCTTAAGAAAATTCTTCATATATTGAAAAATCTTTGGTTACAGAAAATGTCAGCAATATTTTACTGAAATTAATTAATTAAATTTTAATGGTCGCATGAATAAGCAAAAACTTCTATTGGTTTTTGAAGTCTTTTTGATTATGTGTGAGAAAATCTTATATGAATGTACCTTTAAAAATTCACTTTTCATGTTTCTGCAAATTGCACTACATACATACTTTTTTGTTTGGTTGCTTATTTGTCTTAAAAAAACAATTAAATATAAACTATAAAAACATTAGTTAACAATATAAATAATTTTTTACATATGTAATATATGCATTTTTAATATGATCCTAGTTGATTTCTACAACATTTCATTTAGGTTTTAGTTATTTACATGAAAATTGTATATTTATAATGAAACTCATATCATCACTTATCGGCTAATTTTGTTTCAAAACGCATGCGCACAACGAACGAAAAATGACACCAAATGAACAAAGAAATACTAACACACTCAAAGCTGTGTTTACGTATACAATTTTATGCCAGATTCAGGACAAGCATTGTTTGCACTCATAATTTTTCCTGCAGAAGCCTTCGTGGCATTTTCAGTAGTAAATTATCATATTATTAGTTCACATTTGATTATGGATCAATAAACCCCTATTGAATCAGTGAAATACTGTCCGACGATGGAAGTCAAATGAATATAGTTTGGGAAGAAAGCAGAAGGGGAATATGTTTAATTTTTTCAGGTAATATTTTTGTTCTGTTTATAATTCTTCACTTTTATTAAAACAATTTCTATTTTATTTTCTTTACTTTGTCAGCAAACAAGGCAGTTCTTAAAAGTGCACCAGCTACCGGTACGAAACCACATCGTTTTCGTCCTGGTACAGTAGTTTTGAATGAAATTCGTCGCTATCAGAATAGTAGCGAGTTGTTGATTCGCAAATTGTTCATGAAATTGTTGAAGACCTTAAAACTTATTTGTGATTCCAGAGTTCTGCTGAGTGAAACTTATTTGGTTGGTCTCTTCCTAAGTACCAATTTCTGCACCATCTATATACTCTTGGCCAGACGAATTCGTGGCAAAAGAGCTTGAATATTGGCTGATGACAATAATTACCCCTACTACCATCGTATAAGATGTTATCACCATTTTTATAAACAAGCGGTCCTTTTCAGGACCACAAAACTTTTTTTTAAATAGATTGTATTTGTTTATTCTTACAAATATTAAATAAATAAAAAAAATGTTGAAGTGATTGCTCAAATCTATTGTATGTATCTTATTTTGCCATTTCATTGTGATATCATTATATCACATCGCCAATCGTCCGTATGTATAGAATTTTGGGAATGGTAGTTGATTTCAGATTTCGATAAAAGAACCATTTAAAATAAATAACACTCATATAACTTAATTTTGAAATCAATGAACAAAAATTTTAACGAATAAAAACTTCAACTTTATATATAAAAATTTCAAACAACCAAAACATAGTAAACAGAAAACAAAAATGCGGCCAATTTAAAAAATTTTTACAATCACCTGTGCTGATGCATGTACCTGTTTATTGTACCATGGTTCTTGTAATGCATATTGCATATTTTATATTAGGCGTATATGTACATATTCATTTAATTATCATTTGAATACAAGCTTTATGAAAAGTTATTGATTATACTTTCGTTACTTATTTATTTATTGTCGCAATAACATGATTTGTACACAAATAAATTTACGTTATTTTGAAGATTTTTAGGAAAAATGTGGTGTATAGAAAAAGATTTTGCTAGTGGTAATATAGGCGAATGTCGCATTTGTTGTCCATTTCTAACATATACGTTAGAGTGGAACATATATAGCTGCAAAGTTAGTTATTTGCAATTACACTAAATATTAGTTTAATTAAAAATTAATAATAAAAACAATAACACAAGCTAAAAAATTACTAAAAGCACCGAAGGCTGTGATGTGCGGTTCGGTGGTCCAAACCAGAAACGAATTCCTAAAACAACGTACACCGCTACTCAAAATCAAGGTATATATCATATAGATATCTTTTTCTGATATCATTACTATTTTAAAGCAAATGCAAGCCAAAATGGAAACTATTGAATATAAAATAGACAATATTGCTTACAACCAGCGTATCCTGAGCAATGGGCAGTCGACTATAGTCTCCAACCAGGGGGCTATAGCAAATAGGATAGAGCAGATGGAGAGATATGTAAGAATTATACTAATTTTACTATTGTCATAGTTTTAATATTTGAATATTAAAACTTTTACAGCTTACGTACACCTACAAACACAGACCTACTGCAAATGTAAAATTGGAAAGGGAGGTGGGAAAAAAGCCATTTCAGATCTCGAAATTCCAAACAAAATTATACGAGATAAGTATATATATATGTATATATAAATATATATATATATATATATATATATATATATATAATATGAAATTTATTTGTTGGGTGGTTAAGCAATGTCTATATGCATTTCATTGGCGCTCTTTACCAAATCGTCAGTAGACTTTGGTAAAGAGCGCCAATGAAATGCATATAGACATTGCTTAACCACCCAACAAATAAATTTCATATTATAATAGTACAATGACAATATGTCAAAAAAAATTAGTTTATTATATATATATATATATATATATATATATATATATATATATTGATATTTGTACTTACATCTATATATTTATCTTTTCTTTACATTCCAGATATTTTCCAAAGTCTATCTGCGAGGGACTTCGAAAAATCATTTAAGAAGGATATAGACCGCAGCCACAATAGGTCAAAACAAAAAAATATATTAAAAACATGTAACTTAAAAAATTTTTAATAAAACTTAATGTAAATCGTATATTTTAATGGATTTGTTCATTAAGGTTGACTAGTTATATATAACCAATATTCTGGTTATATATAACCAAAACTATGACTGCTATAAGCACTAGAGTGAGCAGTACAGATATATGTTTATATGTTTCATTTTACGGGAGAAGGAATGAGTTAGAGAAAGATGCAAGTTCACATGTATACAAGAGTTTCGGTTAATTTTTCTTTTTTTTTTGCTCTTAAGAAACTAACCGAAACTATAACCACTATATCAGTTATAACTACCGGTTAAATAACTAGTTATTTAACCGGTAGTCTTCTTGTAGGGGGTAGAATAAATGGCTATACATTGCCATCTCTAAACACTTGTTTTACATTTTAGGCATGAAACACAATAACAATAGCTACAACGTACAACCTGTCAAAATTAGAATACAGGCATTCACGGCACATCTATACTATCTATACACATATATAGATGCGCCTTGCAGGCATTGAAATGGGAATGACTATTTCAGCGACGACACAGCCACACGACTACCGATCACCGTTGTAGTTGGAGCCAAAATTAAATTAATTTCTATTTCGGTGAGCAATGTTGCCAGTACAATATAAATAAATTCAATTATTGTAAACTTGAAAACATATTGTTTTATTATACAAAAAGAAACAACAAACTATATTTCCAAGCTAATGAAATGATTTCTTATCGTATATTGTTGACTTTATATATATTTTATTAGAATAACACTATTTAGGAGTATTACATATATGAAAGCGGCTACGCTGGCGTTTCAAGAGAGTTCTACTAAAAACAACACATGATTATTGATTTGGTGGTGTCGCTTTAAAAAAATTAAGTAGCTGACTACGAGGCAACGATTGTAGCCAACGGCTTTTGTAGTCGGTGTTCGTGTAGCCTGCTGTCTTTATTGTGTTTAAGCTTTAAGCAACTAATGGTGGTTGACGATAAAACAAGAATTTCATTTAGGAGAAAATTTGTGAATAAATAATAAAAATAAGTGTTAAGTGATTATAAGACAATATCAAACTGTATATAAACAGTAAAAGAATATACCAAAACTCCTAAATTGTGGCTGGCGGTCAATCCTGTAAAGAAATAAACATAAAAATGAGCCAAGATATCCAAAGAATTGGAATTCTATCAAATTAATTTTGTATTTAATTTTTATTAATGTTAGTGCTCAAGAAAGTAATTGTTAATGGTTCAGAAATGGTTAAAGTTTGGAAAATGTAAATCGTCGCACTGATCATCACGTAATCTATCTGGATACATAATTTAAATGGGACTATGGGAGGCAAAACAAGTGCTTAGTGCATGCTAATAGATGGCTAAGGCGCTCACGGGTGTAAAGAGAACCTTAAATTGTAAATTGAGCCGGGAATGAGAGTTTAATTCAAGCCACAAAAGATCGAGTCAAAAAAATCAATTTAGAATCAGCGGTATAACTTAAGTTGAACTGCTGCAACAAAATTAGAACTTCCACAGACTTAGAAGAAGGCGGAACGTATAATTTACTTTTAACAAAAGCTATCAGCCCAATTCTTAAAACTCCTAGGGAAATGAATTCCCAGGGAATAAGTTTTTCCCAAAAATAAAATCCTCCAATTCTGAACAGTCTGGGAAGGGAGAGAGAATTCGAAGTCAGCTGTTTTAATTATTTTATTTAATGTTAAAAAAAAATTTTTAGCATACAATTAAAATTTTTCCAAATTAATTTTATAAGAAAAAATAAAGAAAGAAAAAACAATGTTTTAATGTTATAGGCTCAACATCGGGTATGGAATCCAACAATAGTTCAAGCGTTTTTTCTACACCAGATGCGCCTAACTCGAATTTTTTAGAGACGCCCTCCACAGAGTCTTTCATACAAATCAGGTTGTAAATAAATTCCTCAATTGCAGAAAAACCCTGCTCCATGTTTGGGCCTCACCATTTGCCCGAGAAAATTTTAAATTTTGTGCCACCTCATGGCGTACATATATCTTTTGGTCGCACCAAACCTGAAAAATAAATTTATCATTTGTTGCTCTGAAAGGAAACTTTATTGGCACTTAATAATTCATACCTTTTTCCATTCGGCGATACTTTTAAGTGATGGCCCAGCTCCGTTTAATTCCGCCTATAAATTCCGCCATATTACATTTAAATCCACTTTGCTTCCTTTAAACCATCCCCGGGCAACATCTGGGTAGGACTGAATTGCGGCAATAAGGATCTCTATCTGTTTCTTATTTGTTGTTTTTTACCTAAAAATATCAAATCGAGATATATATCGAATTTTTAATGAATATTTTAAATTACTTACATTTTTTGGCACAATCCTCTTCAAATTTTTGACGGAATTATTCCCAAAATTTGTCATCATTTTCCCTCTTTTTATGACAATCGTAATAGCTACTTTTTCCCTTTGAAGAGTTTCCCAGTTTCGAAGTTTGTTTGGAATAATGGAAAAGGGAGAAGCTTCCGGGGGAAAGTTTACTTAGGATAAGGGAACAGGGAAAAGGGAAAAAGCTCCCGGGGAATTCTTATTCATAATTGGGCTGTATGCTTACAATAGATCTTTTATAAAATTTACTTATATACAATTTGTTATTCCATATATTTCCTTACTGAGCATTGTGTTGACTTCAATAAACATCTGGAAGTGGAAAAAACTACTGATAATTTCCAATAGATCCATCTGCCTATTATACCTCGATGTCAGTGATAGCTTCGAATCCTTCATATTTTCTCGGTCCATATAAATATATTATTTTTTAACTGATAATATACTAAACAGATTTCAAAGTATTTATATTTGTCAACATATTTATTTATTAAAAACAAATAAGAACAATTTTCTTTCACCGTTTATGAAATAATGTTTTTCCGACATGAGCGCCTTTGTCAATTTCAGTGGCAAATAAGCAATTTGGAAACCAACATTATGAAAACCAATTTTTGGTTATAACACAAGTTATGGAAAACCTGCTGAATGAATGTTAGACCGTTTTGATAACTTTTATAAGTTTTTATATATTATTTTTCATAATAATTAGCGAACTGCATATCAAAGAAACGAAAGGACTGTATTGAAACAAGCAAGTGTGTATAAAATGTAAGTATTATTCTGCTATCAAAAATGTGAAACTTATAAATGTAATCTCCATCAGATTAATGGTGCATTAAACCTCATTCAAAAATATTAATCGAAATTTTTATATTTCTTTTAGGGTCACAGCGTCTACAAAGAATTGGGTGATGAAAATGGTCAATTGAAAAAAATCTGAAAGTAGCTGGAAAACATTAGTCGAAAACTGCTTAAGTATATTATTGTGATGGATTAAAAATTTATACGTATAAAAAAATATTTGTTATAAGCCATGCTGTAATGTTTTTAAATTTATTTTACTCAATTAAAATTCAACTTTTTTAAAATGTAATACTAAATTTTATTTAATTATTAACAAATCTTTTTAATATTGTGTAGGTCATAAACTAATTAGACATGACAACTGTGTATGTAGTGGTAATGTTTTCGACCGATGTTGCGAGAGGGATAGCAAATTTCTTTGCTTGCTATCTCTTTTCTTTTTCTTGTCGATAGAAAATTACATATTTTTGTTTACAAAAAGTTAAAATTTCTTGACAGGATTATTGGTGAAAAATTGAAAGTAATTAAATTATAGTAAGATTTAGTGCTTGAAATTTGTAATTTATGGGTGAAACATTATCTACTCTTTCGTCCACGAATTACCAATTGTGTGAAATGCCAAAAAAGCACACAAAAACAAACAAATCGGTGGTGGTAGCAGCAAAAATATGTAAGTAAATTTTTCTTATACATATATAAATTTAATAATATCTAAAACTCTTTTATTTTTCAGGAGCCAACGATATGCAAATGGTATAGAGAATTAGGAATTTGTTTCCGAATTATACGACTTATATTTTGTGTGATGTGTATAATATAAAATAGTGATATTAGTGCGAAGTTATTCCTCCTTTCCACCAGTGAGCAAGTGAATATAAAAATGGTAGGAAGAATATATAAGTGTGTTTTTAAATTAATTAAAGTGAGAGAAAAATAATTTATATGAATGTTTGTATCGGAACATAGGGTAAAACTCTGAGTTCGTGTGCTTTTATGTAAGATATATGGCTTTTCTTTTTGTCCCGGAACATGTTGAGAAAAAAATGGTTTAGGCCTATTGGGGAAGCCAGCCATTTAAAAAAAATGGCAACGCACTGAGTGTAGTACCTCTATGGTAGTGTGGAAACCTACACAATATCAATAAGATTTGTTAATAAATATATAAAATTTAGTAGTATATTTTAAAGAATTTGAATTTTTATTGAGAGTAAAATAAATTTAAGAACATTACTGCATGGTGTTTATCAATATTTTTTTATACGTATAAATTTTGAATCTTAAAACCATCACAATTGCATTTACTTTAACAATTTTCGACTCTAATGTTTTCCAGCTACTTTCAGATTTGTTTCCAATAACCTTTTTCTTTAGCGAATTCTTTGTAGGCAGTGTGACCCTAAAAGAAATATAGAAATTTCGATTTATACTTTTAAATTAGGTTTAACAAACCATTAATCTGATAGAGATTACATTTATAAGTTTCACATTTTTTATAACAGAATAATACTTACATTATATACACTCTTGCTTATTCCTATACAATCCTTTCGTTTCTCTGATATGCAGTTCACCAATTGCTTTTAGATCTTTATGCAAGTTATGAAGCAGTCTAACATTCATTCAGCAGGTTTTTCATGACTTGTGCTATAACCAAAAATTTATTTTCATAATGTTGGTTTCCAATTTTCTTATTTGCCACTAAAATTGACAAAGGCGCTCAGGTTGGAAAAACACTATTTCATAAACGATAAAAGAAAATTGTTCTTATTTGTTTTAAATAACTAAATATGTTGACAAACATAAATACCTTTACATCTATACAGCAAATTATCAGTTAAAAAATAATATATTTAGAAGGACTGGGAAACATGAAGGATTCGAAGCTACAGTAACATCGGGGTGTAGAATAAGCACACGGATCTCTTGGGTATTATCAGTAGTTTTGTGCAAATGCTCATTGAAGTCAACGCAAGCCTAGTACGGAAACATATGGAATAGTAAATTGTATATAAGTAAATTTTATAAAGGATCTATTGTAAGCATAACTTTTGCTAAAAATAAATAATACGTACCTACCGCCTTCTTCTAAGTCTGTGGAATTTCCAATTTTGTTGCAGCAGTTCAACTTAAGTCGTACCTTTGATTAGAAATTGATTTTTTTGATGCGATCTTAATTTATAGTTTAAGGTTCTCATTACGCCTGTGAGCATGCCTTTTTAGCGGCTTAGCCATCTATTAGCATGCATTAAGCACTTGTTTCGCCTCCCATAGTCCCATTTAATATATGTATCCAGGTTGATTACGTGATGATCAGTGCGACGATTTATATTTTAAAAACATTTAACAGTTCTTAAACCATTAACAATTACTTTTCTGAGCACTAAAATTAATAAAAATTAAAAACAAAACTAATTTACAAGAATTTCAATCCTTTGGGAATCTTGGCTAATTTTTATGTTGATTTCTTACGGTATTGCCCGCCAGCCTCAAATTAGGGCTTTTGATATATTCTTTTAATGTTTATAAACAGTTTAATATTGTCTCTTAATCACTCAACACTTATTTTTATTATTTATTTCACAATTTTTTAACTAAACGAAATTTTTGTTGAATTTTCAACCCCCATTATTTGCGTAAATTGTAAAACATATGTTTAGAGATGACCATATATAGCCATTTCTTCTAACATATTATTTCAGCTTTGCGTATACATATTTTGTACTCTTTTGCACTATCGTTAGGCAAAAGCTGATACGGGTCAAAATGAACTGTCACTTTTGAGTTTTCTGTGTTTTCTGTGGTGTAGGTTTCCACACTACCATAGAGGTACTACACATAGTGCGTTGCCAATTTTTTTAAATGGCTGGCTTCCCCAATAGGCCTAAGCCATTTTTTCTCATAACATGTTCTGGGGCAAAAAGCAAAACTATATTTCCTACATAAAATCACACGAACTGAGAGTTTTATCTTTTGTTTTTCACTGCAAATTTATATAAGACAAATAAAACTTATACCCAGTTTTTAACCTCTAAATTAAGTTCTATTTAAGTTTAACGTTTATTTATATACAAAACTCATTTTTACAGATCATATTTAAGTACAACTTAAATATTCCTCATTGGAAACTTAAATGGTATTTAAATAGAGCACAGTAAACATATGACTTTGACTTTTTTTCTTTTAAGAAAAAGAAACCATTGTGATGTTGAGAAAAATTTGCTAAAAAATTTAAAAAAGTTACATAAATAAAGTTAATTATACATAGAACAAAGTAAAAAATCAATAAAATAATATTTACTGTACAAAGAGAATTGGAAAACTTAAAATAATTTCATGCACAATACTTGAAATGCTTTGAATCATAAGCAAAACACATGTTTCCTAAACAATGGCGATTTTTGTTTACATATTTCATGGTGCTACCACATTTTTCGCATAAATTAATTGAAGTATTTAAATATGACTGAAAAACTGAAAGCGTATTTAAACACAACTTAAGTTTAATGAAAAATTAAATAATTTTGTACTTAAATAAGAAGTAAAAAACTGGGGTTAGGCTATGATCTGAAGACTAAAAACGCTCTGTGAAATAGGAAACATACAGCCTGTGTTTTCACTGTTTTCATAAGTGCGTATGTATTAGTTTTGTTCTGAGGGGTGGAAGTTGGTTGAACAATTCTGGCAACCAAAAACCACTCCCTTCACCGAAAATGCCTACAAACTGCCATGTTATGCCAGCAAAATTCATCCAGTGTGCATTGGCTCATTAATTTTATATATATATATATATATATATATATATATATACATACATACATATGTATTGTAGCAAGTGTTTTTATTATTTATTAACTTTTCAACTTCACAGTTTCATGTACCAACCGATAATGATAATGAATAAGATCTAAGTGTTACAGTTCAGTTTCATTTAAGAAATAATATATTAGAGAGAGAGAGACAGATATAAGTTTACAACAAGTTATAAAGCAAAATACAAGAACATAAATATATAAGAAACCGTTACATAGAAATACATAATGTCTAACCCCTTTAAAGGGAGAGAAAGATACATCAACGTACTTAAAATATATAAACAGAAAATAATGAGTATAATATATGAATGAGATAAGGAGTTTATAAAATATGATAGAAAGACATGAATGCAGCAGCGTTACCCATGACGATAATACTACAACTCGGCCATCCTGACCCTGAGATCACTTGATCTCACGCTACCTGATTAGACCCATTCCGACCACCAAACCACGGACGAATGTTGGAAACCGCCCAAACTCCCCTATACGGCGTACGTGACTGCTGTAATCCCTCTACATCCTCAAATAGATACCGATCGTTTCTTAGAACCTTCGTTATCCTATAAGGACCCCTATATTTCGGAATCAGTTTACGGGAAATTCCAGCCGTTGAGTAAAAATTTCTTATCATTACGTAGTCGCCATCTTTGTACACCGTCGGGCTCCTTCTCCTATTGTCAACATATTTCTCATTATAGGTCTGTAGCCTTCTCTGATTCTCGGCCGCTCTAGATCTAATAACACGAAAATCCTCTCGCTGCCTACCCTTCAAATCAGTAAGACACCTAGCAAATCTAAAACTTTCCCCTTTGTCTTACGCCAAATAACATCGCACTCGGATGTAATCCAGTGGATCTGTGCACAGTATTATTCAAAGTAAACTCAACCTGCTCCAGTACCGTGTCCTAAAATACACCATCACTAGGTCTCACTAACTTTGCTAGCATTGGTACAATTGATCTATTAACCCTCTCCACCTGCCCATTTGCCTGTGGTGAGCCCGTAGCAACTAAGATGTGGCATTGCCAGAGAATTGCAGTGCGTTACAGTCTTAAACTTTCTTCCCTGCAGGTATATTCGAAAACGCCTCAATATATAAACTATCGCCAATGCGATAGTTTATATAGTATCACAGCTTTGAGCCTCAAGCTCAACACTGATAACGCCACCGGAATCCATTAGGCACTCGAAAGAAAATGAATTATTAAAACTAAAGTCTAATAATAACTTAAAATACCTTACATAATCATCGCCTTGAATAAGTTGTACTGCAGGTTTCTTCTCTGGGCAATCAGCTACTCTGTGCTCCATACTACCACATCCCATCTGGCGCTTTGGCTTCTGGCAATTGGAAGCATAGTGCCTAATTGAATAACAATTGTAGCATCTGATTTTACCTAACCCTTCTTCGGTCACCTTTCCGTTCCTCCACTGGAGTCGTGAATTTGGTTTGAGCTCTATTTTCGAAAATGCCTGTAGCAATTGCATCTTATTGTTGTAGCACTGTAGACTTGCCTGTACTCTTAGTTGGGTGTCAGGAATACCCTTAATAATATGTTCGATGAGTTCATCCCCTTCGATACCAAGCTTGCTTGATAGAATAATCTTTTCGTTGTAGTAATCGCCAAATGATTCTCCATATTTCCACTTATGTGCCTCAAAGTTTTTGCGCATGGTCAGTTTATTTCCCTTTTTTTGAAATATCTATTCCATCTTATCAAGGATGTTTGCAGTTTTCAGATCTACAAAATCCGGATTGGAGTGTAGATATTTGCACCTTGCCTTTTAACTTACACATCAAAAGTGTTTTTATGGCTTCCTCATCGACATTGTAAGCTTCACAAATTTGTTTAAATTGTCCTGTCCACACTTCTGGAAGCTTTTCGCCGCCGTAGTCGGAAATAATATCTTTTAATGCGTTAAAAGAGATTTTAATTTCTTGGAAACCTTGTACTTCATCCACCTGATTACCGGATATATTCTTTTCGGCCAAACCACGATTTTTCTCCGAATCTGCTATCATTCTCATTAAATCGTTTTCTCGCCGAAGCAACTTCTTTTCCCTATTAATAATTTCTAGCTCTTTCTTCAAATACTCACGAAATCATGACCGATCATTTTCTTCGTTGCACCACTCTCTATCTGCACACACATCTGACCGTAAGTCTCTATCACTTTTTTGACATTCATCATTTTCTTCCACAGACCGATCATTATTATGTAAACTTTCACTCTAATTTTCAGCATCTCCATTATTGTTCAGAATAACTATATTTGACGACTCATTTGCTAGTGGACAGTCGCCTCTTACATCGGCTGGTACATCATTTAATCGTACTAATAGTGCACCCTTTGTACCCGTTGACGTTATCCCTAGCTTCTGTAGCCAAAGGCGTAGCTGCGCATATGTGTAGTCTGTACCGCAAACACTGCTCTTCTCCATTTTTACTTTCACTTTTTTTCCTATGTATGTTAAAAAGTTATTTGATAACTAAAAAAAATTTTCTTTTCTTCTTTCAATATTATTATTATTCAAGCAATATTACTATTATTCTTTCTTTTTCCAAATGATTTTAACCGCACGATATTAAATTAAAACTGACTCACTTATTCTCCATCAATTTGCACATACACTGCTGCAATAAATATTAGAATCTACTCTAATTTTCCCGATTTAGAATTACAGGTTAGTGAAAAATACTATATTATAACTTTTAAATCCAAGAACCATGCAAAATACCGTTGTATTTTAGTTACTTTACTTGTTCACCTAACGAAATGCTATCGTCACGCATATGAAAGGTTGGTAGCATTACAACATTGGGTATCTGCGGTAAATTGAAAACAAAATCTAAGTTTTATAACAGATTTTTATGGTTTATAGCTTTTTTTATTTCTAAGATCTAAATATTAGATAAAAGTGAAAGTGTTGAATATTTGCTTTAAATTTTTTTTAATTCCATTTTTAATCTGAAAAAATTAAGAATTTTGCACTAAAAAAAATTTTTTTTCTCCATTAATTTCTGAATATTTCCTGAATGTTAGACATCTTTTGATGTTTTACTTTTTTAAAATCGGATGACTAGTACCCAAGTTAGGGTGAAATATGCCTACGTACCTGACTAATTTAGGGGCAAGAAATTGCCACGCTCATAAAAAAAATTTGGGCCTGATGGAAAAAACCGAAAACGGATTCGAGCTTAGCGCATCAAAATCCATATAGTCCACATAATTTTATTCAAATAGGATTTGGCCGCTATTTATTGTTTAACAATAAAAGACGCATACCCACTGCATAATATAAATAGAATTTTAAGCAGTGATGACCTTAAATTCGCATTTTGGCAGACTGAATGGGAACCTGAGGGTAGACTATATACTGCATTTACTTTTGCAGGAAGACCACTATATCAGTTCAAAGTTATGCCATTCGGACTATGTAGTTATGCAGGCTAAAGATAAAGTTATACCATCACACTTGAAAGATAACGTATTCACATATCTAGATTATCTGTTAATAATATCGATAAACACATAGAGCTATTAGAAGAAGTTGCGAAATGTTTAAGAGAGGGGAACTTAACGGCAGGTTTAAAAAAATCTCAGTGTTGCTTTCAACGTTTAAAATATCTAGGATATATAGTGGGTGGAGGCATGCTAAAAATAGATCCCGATGAAGTGCAAGTGATACGAGAAATACGACTACCAAAGTCTGTGAGAGAAGTATGAAATTTTTTAGGAACAGTAGGATGGTACCGTCAGTTTATATAAATAGCTGCCCGACTAATAGATACGTTAAAAAATCAGCAAAGTTTGAAATGACCGCACAAGCAATTAAGGCATTTGAAACACTGAAAAAGCATTGACATCCGCACCAGTACTTCGTCACGCAAATTTTTCCAAAAGATTTTATATTCAATGCGATGCATGTGACTATGGCATTGGAGCTTTACTATATCAGCTGGACGAGAGCAACCAGGAACATCAGTCGACGAGCTAAACATAACTGCAATTTTGGGATTTGCGACGACAGAATTTGGGAGCCATGAATATGTAAATTTGGTACAGCACATTAAAAATAATGTAGATATATTGCCAGATTTAAAAGTTCAGGATGGTTACATATACCAAAAACAAGTTATGATCAGATAAGTGAAGAAAATCCTTGGAAACTCTGGATTCCGGCCAATATAACCCAAGCAGTAATATAAACTGCTAAAGCGACTCCCACAACGGCAAATGGAAAAGTAACAAAAACTTTAGAAAGATTGAAAAGATGTTTCTACTGGCCAAAAATGCCTTTACAAATTAGAAAATTTGTAGCCTCTTGCAACATCTGCAACGAAAGTAAAGCATGGAATAGGCGAACGTTGAAATTTGAAATGTGAGCTATATGTAAATTATCTTTAAATCGAAATGTTGCTACACTTATAGAACCCTTAAAATCGTGGAATCTGTTTTTCACATAAACCAACAACAAATAATTATTTATACACAACAACATTATTATACATATAACATTAATTTAACTTAAATATGTTTATGTTATTGGCGTTTGTGTTCAAAAAGTACGCATATTAATTAAGAGGTACTGATAGACAGCAGAAACACCAACATGCACAACTAATAGGACAATGAGTCATTCCTTGCCATATATTTAACAAACTGGCCACATTTATTTCCATATTGCGATATATGTATAAATTTATGTACAAACGGATGTTTGTAGAACTTCTGCAACGAACAACCACAAACACACATGCGATATTTCAATGCGAATAAAACATATATTTAGGAAGTTAAACATTAAGAACGTATATCAAGTCTAAACAAATATTTATCAACTAAACATATCAAAAGAGAAATAAATACCAAAACTGGTCTTGTGTGCCCCATTCTCATTCAATATACATACAGTCCATCACTGTCTTACAACTGTCATGTAACCTTAGAATGAAATTCTATTTTTTGCAGGTAGCGAGAAATGGTATTGAAACCCAGGGTACTGACTCAATATATTTTCCAAGCAGTGAACACTTGAACTAGTGATTGGAGGTTCGAAACCAGGGTACTCTTCCAAGGCGAATCTCACCATAGTATAGATGTAGTTAGCGTGATTGGAGGTTGCCATTGGTAACCAGGGTAATGTCCCATGGCGAACCCAACCATAGTAAAGCTGCAATTAGTGTGCGGGTAGGTTGCCTTTGGAACTCAGGTTACTGATCTAAGGCAAAATATGGACACCAGTTAGGGAAAGAAAGCTAAGCTGATTGAAGGTTGGTGTTGGAACCACAGTCTTCAAGGCGAATTCGGCCACAGTTCAGATGCAGTGAGTGTAGATGGCCGTTAGAACCCAGACTACTGATCCAAGGCTAATCTGGTGATAGTGTAGGAGTAGAAAACGTAATTGTAGGTCACCTTTGGAACCCAGGTTACTGATCCAAGGCGAATCCAGCCACAATGTATAAGTAGTAGATTGGAAGCTGCCATTGGAAACCAGTGTACTGTTCCAAGGCGAATCCAGTTATATATAGAGCCATCTAGCGTAACTGTAGGTTGCCATTGGAACCCACGTTACTGATCCAAGTCAAATCCGGTCACTGTGTAGAAGGAGTAGTCAGAGTAACTGAAGGTAGCCATTGGATGAGTGCAGTTACAACAGGAAAATAGTTTAGGGTGACGGGAGCGAGCGAGCCATTGGAACCCAGATTACTGTTCCAATGGAACCCCTAACTATCAAAAAGGACTAGTCCACAGGTACACTTTGTTAGGGACTAACCACAGCCTTACAGAATTAAGGAAATAGTTTGTATTTTTATTTAATTTAAATAAAGAATTTAAACGAAGCTACCGACGTTGTTTGTTTTTTATTAGTTTATGTAACTCGACACGGGATGCCGCTGAGCTTACTACAGCCATCAGCCACGGAGTGTTGTTACACTATATCGACTGTGATATTTGATATTATCAAATATTGCATGGAAAGTATCACTTTTAAAGCTTACTGATACCTGAAAACTAGAAATGTATAACACATCCTCTTCTAAACATATCATATAGGAGGTCTAATATGTATTGCTACCCTTCCCTTCCAGATATCCCTATAGTGTTATGCAATGTTAAACTCGAAACAAGAAAATGAGAGGCCGCGTTTCTTGCTTACAACTTTTCGCAATAAAGGCAACAAATTTGTATAAAAAAGGCAACAAATTATGATATAACTGATGTAAAAGATTATGTACTTTCCGATACGTACCCTTACGACGATTTGAATCTTAAGTTTCAACATAATTATAATTTATGCTATCCACAACCATTACTAAAACGACACCGTTTTAATTAATGTATATATATATATATATATATATATATATATATATATATATGTATGTATATATATATATATATATATATATATATATACATATATATTTTGTATATATATATATATATATATATATATATATATATATATTGTTACAAAGATTGGAAACAGATATAAATAAAAAGACAATGTGGCTATATGTACTTGGCAGCACTGCCAATTAATATCTAGTTGTCAAAGTGTTACAACCCTGGTCAACACAATATAGATAATATTCAAATTAACGGAAATGGAATACTCCGGAATATACAAGATCATTCGAGGCTGTGCCAATAATAAGTGTAAATAACATAAACGAAAAACCTAGCAACATAAATGCATTATTTGTGATAAAACAAATGTAAATACAGGAAAAAAATGGAATTATTCATTTACTGCAGACATCATTTCAGGAAAAATCCCTTTCACCTCCGCAATATGTTGGTTGTCAACATCATGTTTTAGATTGGATTCTAAAGCATGACATGAATGAAATGCTTGTTGCAAAACCAACATCACCAAATATTTCGTACGATATTTTAACAGAATTGATTGCCGAATACGAAAATCTTAAACAAAACTTCAAACAAAGCGTCATCATATTGGAAATAGACGGTATCAAGTGGCGTGCCATTCTGGCAATTTTAACTTTTATACTCAAACCCGAACACAGGACAGAACTTTTGCCAATTTGTCAATTTATATGCACCGCATGGTACGATATATGGTTTTCAGATCAACGTTTTCGCTACAATAACTTAGAAAATTTTTAAACATCTGTAAAGCCCTTTAAAAATGCTCATATATGTTTACTTAAACACTGGGTGAAGGAAGATTCCACTACTCTAAATTTAAAACGAACCAATATTTGTGCAGAACGAGCCATTAAAGTAATACAAGAAATCTATACCTATTGTACAACTGAACGCACTTTGAACTTGAAATTTATTGCATTTAATGAAAAAATTAAAAAATAAAACTATCTGCAAGCTATTATTGTGATTTTTATTTTATCTTGAAAATAAAAAAAGTTATAGAGAACTCATAAATAAATAGAATATTTGTACATTACAAAAAGTTGTAGGCCTTTTCAATTGAGTTGTCTTCTTCTTCCAGTTTAAACCCCAAAATTTTTAATCTTGGTCGGTGCGGGATTTTTTTCTAATAAAATGAAAAACTAAAAACGCAGTTAATATATTTTTGCCATTTCTCATCATGTACGGCCATGCACAATATATGTTACATGGTACAATAAACAGGTATATGCATCAGCACAGGTGATAGTGAACTGATTGTCAAAATTTCTTAAATTCGCCGCATTTTTGTTTTCTGTTTACTATGTTTTGGTTGTTTGAAATTTTTAAATATAAAGTTGAAATTTTTATTCATTGATTTCAAAATAAAGTTATATGAGTATTATTTATTTTATCGGTATCTGAAAACAAATACCGTTCCCAAAATTCTATACAAACGGACGATTGGCGATGTGATATCATTGCAAAATAAGTTACATACAATATACATATACAAAGATTTGAGCAATCACTTCAACAATATTTTTATTTATATAATATTTGTATGAATAAACAAATATAATCTTTTTTTATAAAAAGTTTTGTGGTCCGATTGTTTTTAAAAATGGTTATAACATCTTGTGCGATGGTTGTCGTCAGCCAATATTCAAGCTCGTTCGCCAAAAATTCGTCCGGCCAAGAGTATATAGATGGTGCAGAAATTAGTAGTTAGGAAGAGACCAACCAAATAAGCTTCACTAACTTCCTAAAGAGCCATCACAGCAGAACTCTGGAAACGCAAATCAGTTTTAAGGTCTTCAACAATTTCACGAGCAATTCAACAAATCAGTTTTATTTTGATAGCGACGAATTTCATTAAAAACTACTCTAGCAGGATGAAAATGATGTGGTTTCGTACCACCACCGGTAGCTGGTGCACTTTTACGAACTGCCTTGTTTGCTGACAAAGTAAAGAAAATAAAAAATAAATTGTTTTAATAAAGGTGAAGAGTTAGAAACAGAACAAAAATACTACCTGAAATCATTAAAAATATTCCACTTCTGCTCTCTTCCCAAACTATATTCATTTGACTTCCATCGTCTTACATTATTTCACTGATGCAAACCCCTATTGATCCATAATCAAATGTAAACTAATAATATGATAATTTACTAATGAAAATGCCACAAAGGTATGTACTTCTGCAGGAAAAATTGTGAGTGCAAACAATGCTTGTCCTGAATCAATTCCAAGCACTGTTTGCCACTTAAAATTTTCCGGAAGATGTTTATATCTATCACACACTTACCTTTTTGGATTCTTGGGAACCTGTAGAGTTTCTGAGCTTCTTGGACACCCACAAAATTTCTGTGTCTCATAAAATATAAATTTTGTTTTATTTTATTTCATAAATTTTACTACAATTAATACTTACGTCACCACTTTGATATTTTAAAACACAATGAATAAAATGAATTCAGTTTATAAAAAATTTATTTTATTAGAGAAAGGCGAATTAATTAATTAAAAAAATAATGTTTTTGACATTGTTTCACAAAAAAGATGCTTTGTTGTAATGAATTCGCTTTGCATATACCTGATAATTGTACCATGATTTGTTACGAAAAAGTCATTTCCCTAGTGTAGATATATTTGAGTCTGGCAGCTCGTTTTGAAAAACTCAATAGAGCGCAACGCTCTTTTTAAGAATAACTCACTCATTTCGCAATAAGGGAAAGAAGTTTGTTATTTTCTCGCGGGTTATCTTCACAAGTATAATAAAATTCTGAGATTTGTTTCTGTTTGTTGATTACTAACTTTGATTAATATGCCTTTTACAATAAAAAGTATTCAAATGGAACATTTAAATTTATTGTCAAAATACAATACTGCTGATGTGATAACATTGTGCAAGAATTCATTTGATTATAAAGAAAACGGACCCGAACAACAAGAAATATATAAAGCCATGGCTTCTAAATATGATAAATTTGAGGTAGAAAGTGTCCAGTTTGCTATGAAAACCCTAATTTCATTGTTTATAGATGCTGCTAAAGCCAAAGCAACTGAAAGTGAATTAAAAGAACTGTTATGTTTGTCGGGTTTTAGAGAAGATACTGTTTTCATGTTAACACAATTTGTGCTGAGTAAAAGCATTTTTATAGAAGGCTCTATGAAAACAGTAAATATAAGAGGATACAGATTCGTTAATATCGAATGGCGTTTAGAAGCAAAATTAGCTTCACGATTGATAACGAAGCACTCACAAGTCTACGTCGTAATAAAATTGTATTTAGATACAGAAACTAAGAATAAGAACAGTAACTTTTTGGATCGTTTTCATGTTGAAAACAGAAATCGTATAGGTCTGCTAGTGCAGACGGACTTGGCCAGCTTGAACCACATGATACATGTTTTGGAAGAAGCATTACTCGAAGCGCGTTCGCGGCGTACACGCAATATTATAGATGCTATTCGTTAGTAAAATTAAGTTATATATGCAAAATAATTTTTTTGTGTAAATCGTTTTTTGTCTAAATATTATAGATAATATATAACATAAAAACTATTCACTATTTAGTAATATTTCTATTGCAGCACCTTTTTTTTCTTTCGTTCCACACTCTTTTCTTCCGACGATTTTTTAAGACCCTTGACACGTCTCGTTTGTATAGTTCCCAAATTTTGTTTGCCTAAATGAACACGACCATACTTATTACCAAGTTTATCGCTTATGATATTCTTCTTAATTCCTTTAAGTCCCTTCGGCTGTTTACGAGCTTGTTTGTATAAATCTTCTGAGGCTATTTTTGTTCGCCTTATTGAAAACTCAGCAGATGGGCCAATTCCCGTTAATTCTATGCGTGGTGTTTTTTGGCCCGACTTTTTCAGAAGTATTCTATAAGATCTCATAAGAATTGTCATATCCTCTGTACAAGTAAAACTGATGACATGTTCGATGCCCTGAAGACGTATAGCATCTACTTTATCCTTCTGAAAGGTATCAATAAGTAAGTTTCTCATTCGTCGCAATTCCTCCGTCTGGGACCACTTTGGACCATTAAAAACCAAACACGGCTTAACACAAGTACCAATCTTCTCAGTTTTAAATTCGCACATGGCATGGTATTGTTTTATACCTAGTTCTACCATATCCAGAATTTCATTTTCAAAAATTCGACCCAGTATCAAATTATTAGGTCTCTTTTTAGAGTTTGAGCCAAACGCGAACATTGCACATCCATTTTTTTGTGTCAAACTGCAAAATAGAGGCAATGTGAATTTGTATTTGCTTTTATTTTTAATTGCTTACAATTCCAAGGAAGACGGGTCATCGAAAGGTGTTATATCATTATTCCTAGTAAGTACCTTTATCAAAGGCTTTTTTAGTTGTTGAAAATCCTTCATAAATGACTTTACATCTCCACCACATTTTCGGCCATCTAAAAACAACATTGATCTGGAGCCCTCTTCCAACTGTGGCTCCCTAGACAATAACACTTTTTTCCCCTTACGAGTTTTGGGCTTTCTAAAAAATTGTAGCTAGTGAGATCAAAAATTGCAACACAGTATACATTTGTTATTACCTGATCCTTAACAACGACATAACTTATTATATTTGATTCAAATACACGTGAATGTATCAAGGATCTGCGCCGAGAGTCTTTGTCAGTGGATGAAGAAAATATTCTTGGCGGCGGCTCAAAATCGGCTGAAACTCGACTGGTCAATTTATTTTTTTGTGTGCTTACAAATACATATGTTAATATGAGACGTAAATATCTCTAACATGAGAGCCAAGAGTATCAATATTGTTAGCCTATGGTGTGAAAAAAACATCTAATGGCCAATACATCAGTGAATATTTGGATGAAGCTTGAGTTAATTTTCTCAAAAATTTAAACTTATTATATACGATTTCAGTTTTCAATTAGACTTAAATACTTCTATTGATTTACATACAATGTATGTTAAAAGTATGATAGTACCATAAAATATATACACAAAAGTCGTCATTGCTCAGAAAACAGGTGTTTTGCTGATTATATAAGGTATTTCAAGTGTTGTGTATGAATTCGTTTTAAGTTTTTAATTGTGTTAAGAGTCTATGTGTAGAATCAATATTCTTTTATTGATAATTAACTCTATTTACATTATTTTTTGACATTTTTCTCAATATCACAATACTTTCTGTTTCTTAAATGAAACAAAAGTCAAAGTCATATCTTTACTGTGCACGATTTAAATTACATTTAAATGTACAATGGGGGGCATATAAGTATTTTTTTAAATTTGAGGTAAAAACAACTGGTATATAAGAAAAATTCTTTGAAATTAGATGAGTTCTAAAATAAAGGGAAGTAAAGAGATGACTACATCAAGAAAACTATTTTTCTTTTTTAATTAAGAAGGAATACTATTATGCCCAATAAATCAGTAGCTATTTAAATGTAGATTTACTTAATTTTGATGAATATTTAAGGTCTATGTAAATACGCTTTCAGTTTTACAATCAGACTTAAATACTTCGATTAACTTATGCGATGTGGTAGCGATGTAAATAAAATTTGCCATTGTTCAAAAAACAGATGTGTATATACACAGATGTGTATACACACACACACACACACACACACACACACATATATATATATATATATATATATATATATATAGTTACAGACAGTGAGGTTTCCGATTAAAATGAGCTTTTAACTAATAAATTCTGAATTTTCTTCGATTTTTTTTGCAGATTAATAAAGTTCAGATAATTTCCATCAGCTTTTATTAAGATAAATTTTTTGTTGTTTTAGAAGTCCCTTTTGTGGGAAAACCGATCTGAAAAAATCAAAATTTTCTAGGTATCGTTTCATTTGAACAGTTGCTTCTGTTGTTGCTTCATTTTCATCTTCATCCATGTGTAATTTAGGTGGTTCGTATCTTGGATCATCGGTAACAGTTGTAAAGGCCCAACTATAATATGCGTAGGCATATTATATATATATATATATATATATATATATATATATATATATATATATATACATCTGTGTATATACACATCTGTTTTTTGAACAATGGCAATTTTTATTTACATATTTCATGGTGCTACCACATCGCATAAGTTAATCGAAGTATTTAAGTCTCATTGTAAAAATGAAAGCGTATTTAAATAGACTTTAAATATTCATCAAAATTAACTAAATCGACATTTAAATAGCCACTGATTTATTGGGCATTAATGATCTTGTACGCAAGTATTCGCTGCTAATAAAGCTAAACAGGTTCACAAGTATACACAGCCATATACACATAGCAGAAGAAGAAACATAACTACACAACCCACAGAACACTTATACATACACACATAGTTACCATAAGCACAGTTACCATAAGCAAAACACGCAAGTCAGCATTGTAATGTATACAAATACACGTATATAGGTACATGTAAACTTTAAATGAAAGAGCATAAGAATATGTGTGAGTTCTCTCCAAACAATTGTTTCATGAGCTGGGCATCCCCGATGTAAAGTAAAGTACAACCAACAACAACCATGGCCCAAAGCTTCGCGAAGTTACCAGACGAAGTCACTTTGCTATATAAAGACGGTGCCAGAACTCAGTGAGTGAAGGCCCAACTATAATATGCGTACGCTTGCGCAGGCGAATTTGCGAATACATACAATCAAATATGTGCGACCATAATTTGCTTTGCTAACTTTTCGTTGAATTTAATTTTTCTACGCATAGAGCGAAACTGATCGCATTTTCTTTAAAGGCCAACTGTTTGTTCGTTGTTATTGATAATTATTTTTAGATACACACATACCATGGACTGTGATACGTGCACACAAGAGAAGCTGCAATGTAAGCCGAAATCAATTCTACACATAATTGAATATATAATGTAAAAAATTAATGGAAACATTAAATGTTTAGCGTTTGTTTATTGTATATATATTATAGTGTATTTGTGTATTTTCCTACGTTGCCAACCACTTGCACACATTGTTATATGTATGTTATAATATGTATAAATTGAAAATATTTATATATGTATTTACATGTTATGTATATATCATAAATTAGTTTTTGCAAAATTGCATTGCTTTACAACTGAGTGTAAGTATAATATAGCCACACAAATGTTCGCTTATGCATTTGACAGTCTTTTCGTCGAGTTTTGACAGTAGCCAAAGCTAGCCTACGACTAATATAGTTGGGCCTTTACGCATTTGACAGTCTTTTCGTCGAGTTTTGACAGTAGCCAAAGCTAGGCGACGCATATTATAGTTGGGCCTTAAGTGTTGGTATTGTTGTAGCTACTTCTTCAACGTCTTCCGTATATTCAGGTATTGTGAATTTTCTATCATTATGCTGGTCCATCATAAATTCTTTTAGATGTTCTGGAATCAATCCAAACGAGCATTCTGTTGTTTTTAATTTGCAATTACATTTGCCAATATAAAATAATTCATTTATTGAATCAACAAATGCTTTAAATTCATCTCTTTTGTTTCTATGTTGTACATGTTTCTGGTATTTATCAAGCAAACCAGTTAATTTTTTTAAAACACTTTCTATTAAAGATTTCAATATTTAATTTACACCAAATTTGGATCAATTTATCTGTTACGTGAGGAGTAAATTCAATCGAAAACACCGCAGACGATGTTGATGGTTCTTGAAAAAATTGATAGTAATAAAAGTTGTTGGAAATTATCTGAACTTTATTAATGTGGAAAAAAAATTCGAAGAAAATTCAAAATTTTTTTAGTTAAAAGTTAATTTTAGGCTATTTTTCGACAAAAAATTCCTAATATCTCTACTAATAAAAACAATACAGATTCTGAAAGGTGATAAAAATATCTTTCAAACAAGCCCAGATTGAGAAATCTACTATAATACTATTCGATTTTATGACGAATTCAATTAAATTGTTCTATATATATATGGAAAAATATATGGAAAAAAAACATCAGGGATGCCCAGCTCATGAAAAAATTGTTTGGAGAGAACTCACACATATTCTTATGCTCTTTCATTTAGTCGTTGACAAGTGTAAATGTTTAGCGAATGCTTTGTTGCTTTTTTCAGGTTCAAACTCAAAAAATTTTGCGTGCCATCTTAATGCTTTTTCATTAGTCCTCAATGAACAAGCGATGAATGCGCATGAGTAGCGGTTGTTTTTTATTTCTTATTACTATAATATTATAATCGTTTATATAAGATTCATAATTGCAATCTTTTCTTTTTCGTGAAAATGTTTTAATGAATTATACTATTAAGTTGTTTTGCTTTTGCGCAATATAACACACATATCATTTTGAAATCTTTTACTTTTATAGAATTTATATAAAATTGAGTATTTTAATATAAAATTTAAGAAATTAAATTGAATTATTTTATTTAAAAATATGTACATACATATATTAATATGTTTGCTTCTTAATACGCATAAAATTTTTCTGTTTTTCAATATCTTACTAACATTATAATTTGGCTGTAAATACATAAATTCTCTCAGTTTGTTTTTTCTCTCTTACTCACTAATACACAAGCAAAAACTTTTTGGGCATCACTGCTTTACATGTAGCTATATACGTGTATTTGTATACATGACAATGCTGACTTGTGTGTTTTGCTTATGGTAACCATGTGTGTATGTATGAGTGTTCTGTGGGTTGTGTAGTTTTGTTTCTTCTTCTGCTATGTGTATATGGCTGTGTATACTTGTGAACCTGTTTAGCTTTATTAGCAGCGAATACTTGCGTACAAGATCATTAATGCCCAATAAATCAGTGGCTATTTAAATGTCGATTTAGTTAATTTTGATGAATATTTAAAGTCTATTTAAATACGCTTTCAGTTTTACAATCAGACTTAAATACTTCGATTAACTTAAGCGATGTGGTAGCACGATGAAATATGTAAATAAAAATTGCCATTGTTCAAAAAACAGATGTGTATACACACATTTATATATATATATATATATATATATATATATATATATATACATATATATATATATATATATATATATATATATATATATATATATATATTGTTACAGGCAGTGAGGTTTCCGACTAAAATGAAGTTTTAACTAATAAATTCTGAATTTTCTTCGATTTTTTTCGAGATTTTTTTTTTTTGCAGATTAATGAAGCTCAGATAGTTTCCATCAGCTTTTATTAAGATAAATTTTTTGTTTTCGAAGTCCCTTTTGTGGGAAAACCGATCTGGAAAAATCAACATCTTCAAGGTTTCGTTTCATTTGAACAGTTGCTTCTGTTGTTGCTTCATTTTCATCTTTATCCATGTGTAATTTAGGTGGTTCGTATCTTGGATCATCGGTAACAGTTGTAAAGGCCCAACTATAATATGCGTGGGCTAGCGCAGGCGAATTTGCGAATACATACAATCAAATGTCTGCGACCATAATTTGCTTTGCTAACTTTTCGGCAAGTTTCGTTAAATTTTATTTTTCTACGCATAGAGCGAAACTGATCGCATTTTCTTTAAGGAAAAAGGGCTATGGTTTCTTGAGCAAAAGTTCTCAGAATCACCTATAGATTACGTTTTTGCTATACGCTTTATAAAAAAAATCGTTCCATACAATTTGACCCGCCCAAATATATACATACTATATATATATATATATATATATATATATATATATATAAATATATATATATATATAAATATATATATATATATATATATATATATATATATATATATATATACATACATATATATATATATATATATATATATATACATACATACATACATATATATATATATATATATATATATATATACATACATACATACATATATATATATATATATATATATATATATATATATATATATACACATACATACATATATATATATATACTAATATATATATAATGTTGTCTAATATATATTAAGCTTAAGGTCTCTTTATTTTTATTATCTTATAAAATTGTTTTTCAATATTTCGTCACTCCTTTGTGTGACTTCTTCAGGAAATTTATTTTTTAATTTGATGTGAAAAAATAATTTTTGTTTATAAAACAACAATATGAAAATTATTTGTCAACAAAATACAAAAAGATTCAAACAAAATTTTTATAAATTTAAAATATGGGAACAATAATATACAATTTAAATCTATACATGTATATATTAAAAAATTTTTAACATTTCTAAAATGAACTTTTAATCCTACTTATATATACATAGATATCTTAAAACCAAATTCAAGAAGTTTATAAACAAATTTATACAAATTTAAAAGACATATTATAACAAAAAATTTTTTAACATGTATATATAAATCAAAAATATTATTATTAAAACATTTCATAATTTTACACATGTATATACATACCTATTCATACATACATATGTTTATTATAAACATATACAATTAACATGTATATACACATATGTATATAGAGGTAAAAAAACTAGAAGAATTTAATATATATATATATATATATATATATATATATATATACATACATACATACATATATATATATATATACATATATATGTATATATATATATATATATATATATATATGTATATACATATATATATATATATATATATATATATATATATATTAGCGACTACATAATTCGATCTAGACACATAAATCCAAAACGAAGACAACTTTACAACTGTATATTGCAAAACCATTACAACATATTGTCAGGAAGAAACCATACTTATTGGCCCGCAGATCCATCAAAAATACCTGATCTCCTAAGTTTTGTTGTATTTAGTGGAATTTCCAAACATTCAATAGACATTTTGAATGATGATAGTTTGTGCTCCGATCACACACCAATTTTTATAAATTTAAATGAAAATGTTAATCTACTTTCAAAACCAATGAATCCTATAAATCGGAACACAGATCTGGAAGTTTTTAAGGAGTTTATAAACAATAATTTAAATTTAGAAACTAAAATAGAATCTGGAGATAATCTTGAAGATGCTATTGAGTCTTTTAATTTATTAATTCACGAAGCTGCATTATTATCCACTCCTTCTTTTAATCCAGCAGGTTCTGAGACATGATAAGACAGTCTAGAAGTCTAAGAAAAATATGGCAGAGAACCAGAAATCCGAGAGACAAAGCTACCTGGAATTTAGCAATAAAGTTGTGCTCTGATATGCTGAAAAAAGAAAAGAATGAAAACTTCAACTCTTATTTCAAAAATCTCGTATTTAAAGAAATCCCCAAAATAAAAACAAAGAACATCAGTTATACAACGCCATAAAATTTCTAAAACGACCTGTAAAAAGAAGCGTTCCAATAAAATGTTGTGAATTATTTAGGTCTGAATTTAGACAGAAGGCTAACTTGGAAACAACATATAAATGCTAAAAGAAAACAACTCAATATCAGGTTCAAACAAATGTACTGGCTACTTGGATTTAGGTCCCAACTTTCTCTTGAGAATAAGGTTCTACTTTAAAAAACCATATTGAAACCGGTTTGGACCTATGGCATAGAACCATGGGGAACTGCTAGTGACTCAAACATCTTACAAAGATTTCAATCGAAAACTCTAAGGACAATTGTAAATGCGCCATTCTACGTAACGAACAAAGCAATTCATAATGATTTGGGAATACGTTTCGTGAAATCTGAAATAAAAAGGTTTAGTTGTAATTATTTGAAAAGACTAAGATGAGACTGAAGAATTCAGAAGACTGAAACGAAAACATGTTTTAGATGTCCCTTTTAATTAAAAATTTTTTAATTTGTATATAAAGAACTATAAATAATTCAATAATATATAAAAAGAAATAGTCGATAACTGTAAATAACAACTTTTCTTTTTCTATTAAAAAACAATATCTTTAATTTTTATCTATTTATACATCTTGTACTTTTTCTTTCTTTTTCTTATATAAGTTAAATTATTGATTAAAATAAAAATAATCAATAAGACATGTTATTATATAAAATTTATCAAATTTGCTTATTAATATAAGATAGATTGCAAATAAAAGAAATTAAAAAAAAAACATTACCATTATTAAGCAGGTATAAAACTGCTCCAATACCGCGTTCGCTTGCAACGCGTTGTATCCAGAATCTTTTTGAAAATCAGCGTGTCTTAGCACTGGTGCGGACGTTAAAGTTCAAACGCCTGTACGGCTTCTGGAGTCATTTCAAATTTCTTTGCCTTTTTTAGCCTTTCAGTTAGTGGAGCTGCAATTGATGCAAACTCCTTTATGAAACGGCGGTACCATCCAGCCGTGCCGAGAAAACTACGCACTTCCCGGAGTGTTTTAGGCACTCTAATTTCTCTTATTACTTTCACATTCTCCTCCCGCCTCTATAACAAAGCCAAGGTACTTTAAGTGCTGGAAGCAAAATTTGGACTTGCTAAGGTTGGCCTTCTTTATACAAACTGCAACTTCTTCTAATATTTTTAAATGTTTGTCAAAACTTATATTACTAATAAATCATGTAAATAAATGAATACGTTTTCTTTTAGCGTTGAGCTGCATAACACAGTCCAAAAGGCATGACACGAAATTGGTAGAGTGGTCGACCTGCAACGGTAAACGCTGTGTATGGTTTATTCTCTTCGTTTAACTCGATCTGCCAGAACGCAAATTTCAAGTCGACACTATTGATGTAGTAGGTCTCATTTGAAAGGGATAGGCATCTTTTATTGTCAGCGTGTTAAGTTTTCTCGCGTCCGGACAAAATCTGTTTTTATTTGGTTTTCTACTAACTGTTGTCCTATTTGACCAGGGCCCTTCGCTCTCTTCAATTATATTTAGTGCCAGCATCTTATCTGTTTCTTGATATACTATTTCCTGTACTGCGGATGATAAAGGGTAGTGATGGTCCTTAAAAGGAACTGCACCTTCTATTAATTTTATTGAATGTTTTTCTAGAGGTGTACACCCTAAACCACATTTTTCAAAACTGGGAAACATCTTTACTACCGCCTGCAGCCTTTCCTGCTGATTCAAACTCAAAATGTGAGGACTGGACTTATGGTCTTTTACCTGAAATTCTTCTTGTAATTTCTCAAGGTTCAAATGAGCTACCTTGAATACGTCTGAGGATATACCGAAAGCAGTGCAGAAATCTACACCTAAATATGCCTCCTGATATAAATCTGGGCACAAGTAAAAGGTGATTTTCTTTGTTTTCCCCTGAAAAATTACGTCCATGTCAACTTTTCCTAATAGTCTATGTTTTAGTCCGGATGCTGTTGAAACTATCGAAAATATTGGCTTGAATTCGTACCCTAACTTGTCTATCAACTCTCTACAATTTTTCCTAAGTAGACTCACAGAAGCACCTGTATCCAGCAAACCTCTAATCTTATCCTATCCTATATTTATTTTTGCAAAGGAGTGTGGATCAAATTTTCTATTTACCAATTTTACTGCCTCAATCATTAATTTGCGTGTTTTTCTCTTTTCAGCGAATTTTTCCCTTAACTTGGATATTCTGTTTGAAACCCTTTTCTTAAAATCTGATGCTTCATTAAAAATTCTACCCCTAACTACCCTATAATTACGTTCGCGTTCTTCTAAGCTGTAATTATGGCGTAACTGGGGTATAAATTAAAATTTTTAACTCTTTGAATGAAATTAATATTGTCGGCTTTTTCTAATTTAGATTTGTGCGCGGGGTCTCTTTGAAACGATGGTGCCCCGCAGTTCCCTCGCTGCGGCGAAAATATTGTGCTTTACACCCATCACAATTGTGGGCTTTGACGTTTGGTTGGCCACAACCATAACAAAAAATAGCTCTATCCTCTGCGGTACAGTAATAGAAAACATGGCCTTTTTGACGACAATTCCAACATTCTATCTGGTTTTTATCAATTGGGTCTGGTCGTTTCACTGACGCGTTTGTGGTATTTTCCGGTAGGAGGGTAATACACAATTTTGAATTCTTTGCGGCAGAATACTTTTTCGGCTTCAGTGCACTCTTGACGCAGTTCTTCAATCGTATAGACACTGATAGGGTAGACTCGACTTCTAATATCTTCTCTGAGATTCTTTTTTATAATTTGTATGGTCTGCACAAACAGCCGGTACCACTTTTCGGCTGCTCCCTTCATCAGCAGATGGAAGTTATCCAGAACTTCTTCCCAGGTAACCCCGTACTGTATTTGCAAACGCTCTACAGGAAAGACAAAATCCTCCACCGCAAGTTTACTTGTATTGCCGTAAAACTCAAGACCCCATTTGTCTACTCTCACTCTATTATAATGCCTCTGATTTGCCGATTCATATTCAATCGAGGCCCTAGACGAGTGGCTACTATTCGTCGGAGGGGACCACGTTCGGTGAAAGCCATTCTCCTCATTTATTTTAACGATGGGCACTATCTCATCTAACAATTTCTTATTTTCTAACTGTGTGTGCTGCATGACGATATTCAGTTTACCTACGGTGGCAGTCAAATCCGCAATCTGCCTTTTCATGTCTACTATTTGAGCTAAACTATTTTGTTCTATTTTAGGAGGGAAATTTCTAGGAGCTGCAATAATTGTCTCCGACTTATCATGAATCTGAGCAGTAGTTTTGCCTGTAGGTTGACTCATGTTGGTGTTTCTGTTTGCTGCTAGCCTTTCACTCGGTTTGTTTGATTTGTACGTTTTACCAAATTCAATCGGCGTAGACCTATTCAGATCTAATTGTGCCTCTCTTTCCCGTTTTCTGTCTCGAATTTCACACGGGATTTGGACATAGCCTTAAACAGAATCTATAATAAAACTGCCTACTTCGCGATGGAAAAATTGGACATCTAGCCCTACTATTTTCAAATATACGCTAAGTTACTAATATATTAATTAAATGATACTTATCTAATTTATTTAAAAATTTAATATTTTGCTAGTATTTTGTTTTGTTTGCTCGTTTTTTCTTCAACATTTTATAAATATTATATCCCCCTAACTCATAAACGATTATTAACGTTAATGAATCCTTTAAGGGATATATAGCCATATAGAATCCATACTTTAAAGCAACTTTAATTTTAATAATCGTTTATGAATAACATCGTATATATATAATACTTCTTTCGGGCTAGGCATGAAGTTAAATTAGGTCGTCGGTTAAATTTCTCATTAAAGAGGTTTCAGGTAATATTAGGTGGTACGTAAGACAACTTAATTACATTTGCGCGGTATAGGAACTTATATACTATCATCATATTTTCTAGTTTACTGATGAGCTATATGAGTACCCTAACCTGTCGGTGATATTCGGTACATCAGACCCGGAACAAATATATTTACAAATTAATTTTATAAATTCCGGCGATTAACGATGCTATCTACCGTACAATACAAACAGAAACTAAAACTAATAAAAGGAAACTTTAAAATGACACTAATACAATTAAACATCTACTAAGCTATTAGATCTAAGTTTCACAGTTGAACTCCTTAATTTTCGTTTTGGCACTAACTTTATAAGACAGTGGTCCAAAGTGCTGCTAAACGTCGTTAAGGTTATCTAACCATTCTGCGCTTCCCTCCATGGGCTATTTAAAACTTTATTGGGGTATTTGTCTCATGCTTAGCTAGAATCACATGGCTAATTGTTTAGTCGCCATTTATGTGCGCCAAACTAAAATTTTCCATTGGGCGCCATTTATGTTACAGACGTAGTGGCCAGTGAGGTTTCCGACTAACTCTTTTTTTTTTTCTTGGGGAACACAAAAATCTCAGCCTTCATTATTACCTTCATGCCTTCACCCTTTTTACTAACTTAATTCCAATTAATTTTTTATTTCTTTCTTCAGATTAAACAATATTATTTATTTAAAAAAAATCTACTCTATATAATATATCTTTTTCTCTTACACGCTATAATGACTACAAATTCGACGGATTTTTGACTAAACAAAACTTATAACTTATATATTTTTTAATTAAAACAGTACGTTATACTAATATTAATCCTAAAAATTTTTTGTATTGCCTACGTTGCACAGGACAAACTGAATTTACAAAAAAAAAACCACTTCCGCTCTAATAACGGTTTTACTAATATTATTTTTCCTAATGCCTAACTTGAAAGAGCTCTCTAAAGCTAGCTCGCTTCTTTAAGTGGTATTAGAAAATACCTGTCGCTTCCGGTCAACTAAATCACTAATTTTGCTTTAATTTTTTTGGCCAAGTTTAAAGTTTCAATACATGAAGAATTTTCTTAAGCTAGTCCGGCCTAACGTGTTCAATGTTAATAAAACAATTTATTACAATTTTTACCCAACGTTTCGTCAATGGTTTGTCGACTTCTTCAGGGGTTTTTTGTCTATTTAATTTAAAAAATTATATAATTACAATGTGGAACATATTTTGAATTAATAAAGTTATACTCACAATTTTATAGTTATTATTACATTAGATACAGATTTATAAAAATACTAGTACAATTTACTTATATTAAACTGATATCACAGGTATATTTTAAGCACAGTCAAATTTTAAAAGTTGGTATTGCAGTTTGTCTTATTTAATAGCAACAATATAGCTAACATTGATATTGTCGGTATCCTCTTTTATGTTCATTGTTCTTTCTATATTTGCTGTATACGCAAGCTTTCGATGGTATACCTTTTTCCTCTTTTAAATTTATCGAAATCCACAGAATGATTTTTGTTGATAACATGGGCTGATAAAGAGTTTTGTGTCTTAAAAATTAGTAATATAAAATAATGACACTTTCACTTGTTCATTTTCAAATTAAGACTCTGCTTATTTATCTTCTTATGGTTTCTTAAATACTAATTTTAAAATTCATTTTCTTAAAGTTAAAATATTAAACTTGCTTGTTAATCATATTGTGCAAAACAATTCCCAATAAATTAATAAGTGCGTTATTGAAAAATAAAATAATAAAATGTGTTACTGCAAAACAATTCCCAATAAATTTGTCTGTGTTTAAACGCTGGAGTTGCATTTAGTTAGTGAGAACGGAAATGCAAATTGTTAATAGTAAGCTAAATAAAGTTTATGAACACTTCTTGGGATTGCATTTATAAAGTAAGCAAATTAAAGTATGATATTGTTGCAAAACAATTCCCAATAAATTAATAAATGTGTGATTGAAAAATAAAATGCTGGAGTTTTCTATCGGGTGATATACAGTGGTTTAATTTCTTAATTGCAAGTTTGGAATATATTGTTACAAAGATTAGAAATAGATTTAAATAAAACGGCAATGTGGCAGCACTGCAAATTAATCTCTAGTTGTCCAAATGTTACAACCCTGGTCAACACAATATAGATAATATTCAAATTAACGGAAATGGAATACTCCGGAATATACAAGATCATTCGAGGCTGTGCCAATAATAAGTGCAAATAACAACAACGAAAAACCTAGCAACAACAAATTTCGTTTTTCGCCGCAAACTTAAATAAGACTTATATAACACTTAAATGCCCCTCAATGGCCATTTAAATGTTATTTAAATCGAGTATAGAAAACATATGACTTTGACTTTTTTCTTTAAACAAAAAGAAAACATTGTGTTGTTGAGAAAAATTTGCTAAAAATTTTCAAAAAGTTGCGTAAATAAAGTTAATTATCACTACAATAAATTCGAAAATCAATAAAATAATATTTAATGTACAAATCGACTCTTAACACAATTGAAAAACAAAATAATATCATGCAGAACACTTGAAATACTACACTAGTGAAGAAAACAAGATGCCATATTTTCAAAGTTAACAAGATATTTCCCCTCCAAATCCAAAATGGTTGACTGTTTACAAACATTGCAGACTGCTCAGCTGATAAGTACCGGTTTGAAAAAGTTAACAATACTTTCTGGTTTGTTTACAAACATACCATATGCACGTTGTTTTGTGAGCCACGTGCTCGTTTTTTCAACATTTCAAAATCTTGTTGCTCCTATAACTTTCTTTTGATTGCAGGTAGCGAAGTTTGGCGCGGGCGCTTAGTTTTTAATATATAAGCCAATAGTTAAAATAAGCCATACTTGACGTTTTTTCAACATATCAAAATCTTGTTGCACCTATAACTTTCTTTTGGAATAGCTTTGATATATAACAATCCTACATATACCATCCTATAAGATGTTATAACCATTTTTAAAAACCACCGGTCCTTTTCAGGACCACAAATTAAAAAAAAGAGATTATTTTTATTCTTACAAATGTTATATATAAATAAGAAAATTTGTTGAAGTGATTGCTCAAATCTTTGCTTATATTGCATGTATCTTATTTTGCAACAATTTTGTCACATAGATTTGTATAGAATTTTTCGATAAAAAGACCATTTAAAGTTAATTTAACATTTTATATAAATAATTCTAATATTACTTTATTATTTTTTAAGGAAGGAATTACAAGAACATTAAATAACTAAGAACAATGAACATAAATTTTTTTATAACCAGTTTTCTTTGGCATTAATTTTGTAAAACAGTTTTCGTTAATAAAACTTTTAAAAAACAAAAACCGCTTTCCAAATGTATTCTTCTATGAATCACTGTCCTCTGGAAGCATTGTTTGCAGCATTTGATGGAGTATTACTGGTCTTAAGCTGGCTATCTGTAAAGAAAGAGATTTAAAATATTTAGGTATGTGCATATTTTAGAGATATATTTTTCATACTTCCACCTATGGCAGATAAACAACATCATTAGCAATGTGGCAAACTACTTCTAACTATAATTCGTCTTGCTGCTATGCAATTTTTCAGCAAAACTGCACCTTCACAGACTATTCCACTATTTAGAATCACTTCACTTTTGTGCGTCTGGAACTGTTTTTCTTCTTAAGACACATTTTGCACACATAAGGAAAATAATTGAAATGTAGGTTAAGATGATTCTTGACGGATACAAATTTTTTATAAACGTTATTACACAATCCACAAGAATAAATCCATTTCTTATAACTTTTGTCCAAGCGAGGTCTTTTGCGCCACAAATCATTTTCATAAGTTTTGTAGAGATTAGTCAGCCACATAGGGCTCATGTTGATGTACTCCAAAACTAAATTTAATTTCTTGAGAGACGTGTCGACACTTCAAATAATATATGTATGTATGTTTATTACATTTGGATAAGAGGGCGTTTTAAAACATTTAATACTCTGTCGGCCGTGCAACACCGTGCATGGTGCGGCTACGGAAACTGTTTCATTGCCTTTGGCTTTTACATGACCATTGTCTTTGGTTAATAATCTAAAACAAAAGAATTTCAATTAAATTTGTAATATGCACTTGTGTGCAAACAGAATTAAATATACTGACAACAATTCCCAATTCCTTACTCATGGACGCACTCATGCCACAGGATATGTTACATATATTAATTATATATGTATACTTATATATTACTTACCTATAATTATTGTACAATATCTTGGCTCACAACGTAGACAAGGAGGAAGAAACCGGCACGAACTAGTGCATAGACTACTGTTTTCTGTGGGACAGTGTGTAATCTAAGTAATAAGCTCCAAATTGGCCAAATCTATGATGTATTTGCTTCGATACTTCTCTTTCACTAACTATTCTTATATAGCCTTATATATATGTATAAATGTTACCTAATGATGCCAGACATGTTTAAAGAACAGGCGGAATTGAAACAAAACTTTTCACCATACACTGAAAATTTAAAAATCCTTAGGTTTTAAGTAATAAGCAAAGAAATATTTTGGCGTTTTTCAACTTTTAAAAATTTTGTTGCACATATAATTTTCTTTTGGAATAGCTTTGATATATGACACCTATTGCAGTCGACGCGTAATTTAGTAGGCTTTTGATTGCAGGTAGCTGAGTTTGGCGCGGGCCCTTAGTTTTTAACATATAAGTCAATAGTTAAAATAAGCCATACTTGACGTTTTTTCAACATTTCAAAATTTTGTTGCACCTATAACTTTCTTTAGGAATAGCTTTGATATATGACAACCATTGCAATCAACGCGTTATTTAGTAAGCTTTTGATTGCAGATAGCGGAATTTGGCCCGGGCTCTTAGTTTTTAATATATAAGTTAATAGTTAAAAGAAAATTTTTTTTGGCAAATTTACACTTTTCAATATTTTGTTGCACCTATAACTTTCTTTAGGAATAGCTTTGATATATGACACCTATTGCAATCGACGCGTAAAATAGTAGGCTTTTCATTGCAGGTAGCGGAGTTTGGCCGGGGCCATTAGTTTTTAATATATAAGCCAATAATTAAAACCACCCCCAAAACACATAGCGAGCACGTGGCTCACAAAACAATGTGCATATGGTATGTTTGTAAACAAACCAAAAAATCTTGTTAACTTTTTCAAACCGGTACTTATCAGCTGAGCAGTCTGCAATGTTTGTAAACAGTCAACCATTTTGGATTCGAAGGGGAAATATCTTGTTAACTTTGAAAATATGGCATCTAGGTGCAACAAGATTTTGAAAAGTTCAAAATCGTCAAGTATGTCTTATTTTAACTATTGACAAACTCCGCTACCTGCAATCGAAAGCCTACTAAATTACGCGTCGACTGCAATAGGTGTCATATATCAAAGCTATTCCTAAAGAAAGTTATAGGTGCAACAAGATTTTGAAATGTTGAAAAAAGTCAAGTATGTCTTATTTTAACTATTGACTTATATATTAAAAACTAAGCGTCCGAGTTACGTCAGACTCAACGCCGACTCCAACAAAATTTAATATTAATTGGAACAAATAACAAAAGTTCAATAGCCCAACTTTAGCTGACGCTAAGTTGTGCTAAATAAATATACAACCACTTCACTTTGCATAAAGGTTTTGCAATTGATACTCAAATTACGAAAGAACGTTGTTGATACTTCCGTAAGAACAAGCACTTATTATTTTATAGTTATAAGCATTTCTGATTAAGTATAGATAGATTGAACAAAGTAATTTTAAGAGATTATTAATCGAACCATTATCAATAAAAGTTTAAAAAACAAAACTTAAGTTTGTGTTTTTTTGTTCCTAAAGGAATACTTACATATAACTGGCGCAGTCGAATAGGATCTAGTCCCGAAGGACAAGATAAAGTGCAATTGTGAAATATTATAAATTCATAAGAATTTAAATAAACAAATAAAACTTTAATTTAAAAAGGACAAGATAAAGTGCAATAGATTCAGAAGAATCTAAACAAAGAAATAAAAACTCAAAATTTTTTATAAATGAACAGTGAACAATACTATTAAATAAAATCTAAAACTATAAATGAACAGTCAAATTTTAAAACAAAAATTTAACAATAATAAATTGAACAGTAATTGAACAGTGAACAATATTACACAAGAAGAAATATATTTCTACAATGGCAACAAGCTCGTCATCTTCAAACTCAACTGAATCATCCCCAATCCCAATAATCGATGTTTTAAAAGAGGCATCCAGAATAAGGGAATATAGAGGAACAAAGGACTATGACTTATCATCGTTCATTAGGGAAGTAGAACTTTTCCTGCCAATTTTTGAAAACACCAACCTGGAAGGTTATGTCTTCCAAAGATGTATTGTGAACAAAATACAGGGAGAAGCACTAAATATCATCCGGACTCTAGGAAATAATCCAACGTGGGCAGCAATAAAAAAGGAGCTCATCAACAATTTTGGCATCAGAGAAACTTATCACCACCTCTATCACCAAGCACTAGCTTCTTAAATTTCAATGTAAGTCAATATTACCATAGTCTAAGTAACATTTTAAGTGGAATAAACGAAAAATATACACAAGATCCAGACGAACCAATAGAATTTTCACCAAAGAATAATGAAACCATGATTTTAAAAACCTTTTTAAGTAATATACCCCCATACATGGCTAGTATTATTTACAGCAGAAATATAACAAATATAAGAACAGCCTTCTATACTCTAGAAGAAACAGGAATTATAAAACAAGACATTAACAACAGATCAAATAGACAAACACAATACAATCAATTCAATTATTTTGGACACAACAAACAATTTAACAATACAGGACAACATTCCAATCCAAAACAATATCGACAACCGACTAACTCCGGACAATATAGACAGACAAATAACTCAGAATTATACCGTAACAGACAACCAGCTGACTCAACTCATATTAAATCAGAACAACGTAGACAAACATATAGACCAACATACAATCCATTTAGACAAAACTTCAACGAAAGACCAGAACCAATGGAAGTAGACCACATCCATGAAGGAAATTTTCAGTCACCAGCCCAAAGGCAAATTTACCGCTAGTAGAGCTATCTATAGGTACTACTAAAATAAAATGCTTAATAGATACTGGCTCCTCAACAACTTTAATGAACCAAAACATGTTCCCTCAACATAAAAGAATAAAACTAAACCGACCTTTACTTTTTAAAACACTAAACGGACAATTGGAAGTTAACTACGAAATTCGAACGGAAATACCAAAAGAATTTAACGACAGGAACCTTATGTGCTGGAAATTGACAGATTTTAAAAATAAACAATTTGATGGTTTGATAGGGCAAAATATTTTAAGGATTCTAAAAGCTAACATAAATATCGGGGAAGAATACATTGAAGTTAATAAGAATAGGATAAAATTTTGTAATGCTTGTCCATACGATTACGAAAACATCCACACACTAGAAAGTTCACTAAGTAATAACGTAATAGATAAACTCTTAAGAGAAGATTTAAACAAAGAAGAGAGTATGAAACTCAAAAACTTATTGGATAAAAATAAAGACCTATTCTTCCAAGAAGGAATGAAATTAAGTCACACTCATGAAATCCAACATGAGATAATTACAAAAACAATTAATCCTGTATATTCCAAAATATACAGATACCCTCAAATGCATGAGGAAGAAATAAATCGAAAAATGAAGGAGATGCTCGAACAAAACATTATTAGGGAAAGCAATTCTCCTTACAACTCACCTATTTGGATAGTTCCGAAAAAAACGGACTATTCAGGGAAGAAAAAGTGGCGGATAGTCATCGACTACCGCAAAGTAAATGAAATAACTACTGATGATAAATTCCCTATGCCAAATATCGAAAGTATATTAGATAAACTTGGCAAATCACAGTACTTCACAACCCTTGATTTAGCCAAGGGCTTTCATCAAATTAAAATTAAAGATGAAGACATGAAAAAAACGGCATTTTCAACCCCACTAGGTCATTACGAATTCGTTCGAATGCCGTTTGGTTTGAAAAACGCCCCCTCGACATTTCAGCGATTAATGAACTCAGTCTTAAGAAACCTCATCAATAAAATTGGCGTTGTGTACTTAGACGATATATTGATTTTCAGCACAAGTTTGGAAGAACATATAGTAAACATCCAAAAAGTCTTCAATAATCTTAGAGAACACAACTTAAAAATACAGGTGGACAAATGCAAATTCTTTGCTAAAGAAACTGAATATTTAGGACATATATTGACGACAAATAGCATGAAACCGAACCCTATAAAAATAGAAAGTATACAAAAGCTCAAGCTTCCTGATACACAAAAGCAAATAAAATCCTTCCTTGGGGCCACCGGATACTACAGGAAATTTATCAAGGATTATGCTAAAATCGCATGTTGTATGACAAAATATCTTAGAAAAAACACAAAAGTTAATAAAAGTGATCCCCAGTATATCGATGCATTCCAAAAATTAAAAAGACAACTAACTAATCCACCCATACTCAAATATCCTGACTTCACAAAAAAATTTAAACTGGTAACGGATGCCAGTGACTATGCAATAGGGGCTGTACTCATGCAAGGAGATCACCCTATAAGTTATGCAAGCAGAACACTTAACGATCACGAGAAAAAATATGCAACCGTTGAGAAAGAGCTACTGGCCATCGTTTGGGCAGTCAAGTATTATAGACCGTACACATATGGTAACCATTCGAATTAGCAACAGATCACCAACCCTTAGTTTGGCTTTACACAAAACACAAAGGGAAAGACATAAATCCCAGGCTTCAGAGATGGCTAATGGAATTAGGAGAATACAACATAGACATGAGCCTTATCAAAGGCAAAGAAAACAAAATCGCAGACTTTCTAAGTAGAATAAATTCCGATACAGGTGAAATTCATGCAATAGAAGAAAACGGAACTAACGACAATTCAAGCACTGCCGCTACAATCCATTCACAACAAGAGGAATCAAATGATCACATTCCAATTTTAGACACAGTAGTAAATAGATTCCAAACCCAAATAATTTTAGCTGAACATAAAACAAATGAAATAAACATAGTCAACGGAAAAAGAAAAATTTTTGTAAGTAGGGACGACATTGAAAATGATTTTATGTCTGACATTTTCAGAAGATTTTTGAAAAACGGAACAGTTGGAATTTTCTCTGAATTACCTTATGAAATTTTTAATAGGGTCCAACTCAAGCTAATTGACCTCTTTGGTACTAGCATAAAATTCTACAAATGCAGCTATCATGCAAAAGACATACAAAACGAAGACGAGGCTTACAAACAGGTCGCGAAATACCATAAGCTAGAAACCGGACACGGCGGTATCACAGAAAACTACGAAGGACTGAAAAAGAAAATCTATTTTAAAAATCTTAAAACATTAGTACACAAATATATTAACAACTGCCATATCTGTAACAAGGCGAAATATGACCGCAAACCCATTAAACCCAAATTTCACACAACAGAAACACCATCGGATGTTAACCAAATTATTCACTTGGACGTTTACACTATCAAAAAACACAGTTTTATGACCTTTATAGACAAATTCTCTAAACATGCTATTGCAATATACCTAGAGAACAGAAATAGTACAACAATAGTCGAAAAATTAAGACAATTTTTATCCACAAGAAGCAAACCCACTAAAATAATTACTGATAATGAATTTAATTCAACAAACGTTAAGGATTTTCTTAGACAGGAAGGAATCGAAGTACACTTCACAAAACCTAACAATCACACAGGAAACTCAGACATAGAAAGGTTACACAGTACACTATCAGAAAAATTCAGAACACTGGAATCAGAAAATTCTTCCTTATCAACGCAAGAACGAATTTTTAAGTGTATAGAATGGTACAATAGGTCAATCCACTCACTTACTAAAGAAAAACCGATAGACATTATGGAAGGAAAAGTTGAAAAATATAAAATAGAAGAAAAGATAAGACAAGCAAAACAACGCATTATAGATAAGAGAAATGAAACCAGAGAAGATTTTCAAAGAACAGATAACGAAGGTTACGTTAAGAACTATAAAGTACTGAGACATAAATATGAACCTAGATATAGAAAACTAAAACTTGACAATATACATCCTTCAAACATTAAACGAAAAAATAAATTTTCAGACCAACTGGATATTACTCGTTACGCTTCTGACACTAATACCAATGACGATAGCATCCCTGACGAGTCAACCCATTAACAACAACAATGGATTTGCAGAAATTAAATTAGACGACGTTAAACTAATTATAAACTACAACAAAATTATCCACATAATTGATATTCAAAATATAAGAGACGTTATTAACTATTTAGCAAAAGAAATAGAGCAGTTGCAATCGACAAATAACAAAATATTGCTCGAACATGAAGTAGAAAAAATTAAATTAAAAGCACAAACCTTACTTCCTAACAGACAAAAACGAGGTCTAATTAATGTGATAGGTTCAGGATTGAAATGGATAGCCGGAACAATGAATGACGATGACAGAGTAGAAATTGAAGAACACCTTAAGATAATAGACGAAAACAACCATAAAGCAATCGAAAATATTAACAGAAACATACATATCATCATTTCAACAGAACTATTAAAAAATTGAAATTAACGATTGATGCTGACAGAAAAACTCTATTTACAAGACTAAATTCGATAAGAAAAAACGATGACCAAATGATGGAGCAAATAAATTACGTGGAAATCCTACTTAAATTAAAAATTTTATCAGATAACTTGGAGCATATTCAAAACAACATAGCATCAGCCAAACTCAATGTAATGACCAGTAATATTTTGACCGACAAAGAAATTAACGACTTCAAAATTGACTTTTATGAATTACAATATGTACAGTTAGGAGCAGCAAAATATAAAGACGACCATATCATATTTGTCATAAAATTTCCAAGAGACACAGTCACAGTTAAAAGATCTCTGATAACACCAATAACAGACACCAAATTCACACAATTAAACTTTACCCCACAAGAAATCATATACTATAACGGAACAGCCTATAATTACAAGCAAAATCCTAATCTTAAAGATATCAAGAAATCCAATTTATGTATTTTTAGTAATAAATGTAAAAAAGTAAGAGCATACAAACAAGAAATAACTGAAATAGAATCTGGATTAATACTATTAAAAAATTCGAACCATAGCTTTGTTACTAGCAATTGCGATGAAAGAAAATTTTCAATTAAAGGAAACCGTTTATTTACCTTTCATGATTGTAAATTAAATATCGACAATGAAACATTTTCAAATTCAAAAAAAATATATAGAGATAATTTCATCATACCTTCTAGCAATCAAATTCAATTCGACACAATCGAACCAACATTTGATGAAATAGTTTTAAGCGAAATGGAAAATGTAAAAGAAATAGAAGAACTAAAATACCATAAAACATTTAGCAAAAACTCCATTGTAATCATATTTATAATAATAGTTGTAATAATTGTAGTATCAACAATGTTTTGCGTACACATAGTAATAAAACAAAATTCTTTAAAACAAAAAATTCAGGAGAATTTTAACACAAGGGAGGGAGGAGTTACGTCAGACTCAACGCCGACTCCAACAAAATTTAATATTAATTGGAACAAATAACAAAAGTTCAATAGCCCAACTTTAGCTGACGCTAAGTTGTGCTAAATAAATATACAACCACTTCACTTTGCATAAAGGTTTTGCAATTGATACTCAAATTACGAAAGAACGTTGTTGATACTTCCGTAAGAACAAGCACTTATTATTTTATAGTTATAAGCATTTCTGATTAAGTATAGATAGATTGAACAAAGTAATTTTAAGAGATTATTAATCGAACCATTATCAATAAAAGTTTAAAAAACAAAACTTAAGTTTGTGTTTTTTTGTTCCTAAAGGAATACTTACATATAACTGGCGCAGTCGAATAGGATCTAGTCCCGAAGGACAAGATAAAGTGCAATTGTGAAATATTATAAATTCATAAGAATTTAAATAAACAAATAAAACTTTAATTTAAAAAGGACAAGATAAAGTGCAATAGATTCAGAAGAATCTAAACAAAGAAATAAAAACTCAAAATTTTTTATAAATGAACAGTGAACAATACTATTAAATAAAATCTAAAACTATAAATGAACAGTCAAATTTTAAAACAAAAATTTAACAATAATAAATTGAACAGTAATTGAACAGTGAACAATATTACACAAGAAGAAATATATTTCTACAATGGCAACAAGCTCGTCATCTTCAAACTCAACTGAATCATCCCCAATCCCAATAATCGATGTTTTAAAAGAGGCATCCAGAATAAGGGAATATAGAGGAACAAAGGACTATGACTTATCATCGTTCATTAGGGAAGTAGAACTTTTCCTGCCAATTTTTGAAAACACCAACCTGGAAGGTTATGTCTTCCAAAGATGTATTGTGAACAAAATACAGGGAGAAGCACTAAATATCATCCGGACTCTAGGAAATAATCCAACGTGGGCAGCAATAAAAAAGGAGCTCATCAACAATTTTGGCATCAGAGAAACTTATCACCACCTCTATCACCAAGCACTAGCTTCTTAAATTTCAATGTAAGTCAATATTACCATAGTCTAAGTAACATTTTAAGTAGAATAAACGAAAAATATACACAAGATCCAGACGAACCAATAGAATTTTCACCAAAGAATAATGAAACCATGATTTTAAAAACCTTTTTAAGTAATATACCCCCATACATGGCTAGTATTATTTACAGCAGAAATATAACAAATATAAGAACAGCCTTCTATACTCTAGAAGAAACAGGAATTATAAAACAAGACATTAACAACAGATCAAATAGACAAACACAATACAATCAATTCAATTATTTTGGACACAACAAACAATTTAACAATACAGGACAACATTCCAATCCAAAACAATATCGACAACCGACTAACTCCGGACAATATAGACAGACAAATAACTCAGAATTATACCGTAACAGACAACCAGCTGACTCAACTCATATTAAATCAGAACAACGTAGACAAACATATAGACCAACATACAATCCATTTAGACAAAACTTCAACGAAAGACCAGAACCAATGGAAGTAGACCACATCCATGAAGGAAATTTTCAGTCACCAGCCCAAAGGCAAATTTACCGCTAGTAGAGCTATCTATAGGTACTACTAAAATAAAATGCTTAATAGATACTGGCTCCTCAACAACTTTAATGAACCAAAACATGTTCCCTCAACATAAAAGAATAAAACTAAACCGACCTTTACTTTTTAAAACACTAAACGGACAATTGGAAGTTAACTACGAAATTCGAACGGAAATACCAAAAGAATTTAACGACAGGAACCTTATGTGCTGGAAATTGACAGATTTTAAAAATAAACAATTTGATGGTTTGATAGGGCAAAATATTTTAAGAATTCTAAAAGCTAACATAAATATCGGGGAAGAATACATTGAAGTTAATAAGAATAGGATAAAATTTTGTAATGCTTGTCCATACGATTACGAAAACATCCACACACTAGAAAGTTCACTAAGTAATAACGTAATAGATAAACTCTTAAGAGAAGATTTAAACAAAGAAGAGAGTATGAAACTCAAAAACTTATTGGATAAAAATAAAGACCTATTCTTCCAAGAAGGAATGAAATTAAGTCACACTCATGAAATCCAACATGAGATAATTACAAAAACAATTAATCCTGTATATTCCAAAATATACAGATACCCTCAAATGCATGAGGAAGAAATAAATCGAAAAATGAAGGAGATGCTCGAACAAAACATTATTAGGGAAAGCAATTCTCCTTACAACTCACCTATTTGGATAGTTCCGAAAAAAACGGACTATTCAGGGAAGAAAAAGTGGCGGATAGTCATCGACTACAGCAAAGTAAATGAAATAACTACTGATGATAAATTCCCTATGCCAAATATCGAAAGTATATTAGATAAACTTGGCAAATCACAGTACTTCACAACCCTTGATTTAGCCAAGGGCTTTCATCAAATTAAAATTAAAGATGAAGACATGAAAAAAACGGCATTTTCAACCCCACTAGGTCATTACGAATTCGTTCGAATGCCGTTTGGTTTGAAAAACGCCCCCTCGACATTTCAGCGATTAATGAACTCAGTCTTAAGAAACCTCATCAATAAAATTGGCGTTGTGTACTTAGACGATATATTGATTTTCAGCACAAGTTTGGAAGAACATATAGTAAACATCCAAAAAGTCTTCAATAATCTTAGAGAACACAACTTAAAAATACAGGTGGACAAATGCAAATTCTTTGCTAAAGAAACTGAATATTTAGGACATATATTGACGACAAATAGCATGAAACCGAACCCTATAAAAATAGAAAGTATACAAAAGCTCAAGCTTCCTGATACACAAAAGCAAATAAAATCCTTCCTTGGGGCCACCGGATACTACAGGAAATTTATCAAGGATTATGCTAAAATCGCATGTTGTATGACAAAATATCTTAGAAAAAACACAAAAGTTAATAAAAGTGATCCCCAGTATATCGATGCATTCCAAAAATTAAAAAGACAACTAACTAACCCACCCATACTCAAATATCCTGACTTCACAAAAAAATTTAAACTGGTAACGGATGCCAGTGACTATGCAATAGGGGCTGTACTCATGCAAGGAGATCACCCTATAAGTTATGCAAGCAGAACACTTAACGATCACGAGAAAAAATATGCAACCGTTGAGAAAGAGCTACTGGCCATCGTTTGGGCAGTCAAGTATTATAGACCGTACACATATGGTAACCATTCGAATTAGCAACAGATCACCAACCCTTAGTTTGGCTTTACACAAAACACAAAGGGAAAGACATAAATCCCAGGCTTCAGAGATGGCTAATGGAATTAGGAGAATACAACATAGACATGAGCCTTATCAAAGGCAAAGAAAACAAAATCGCAGACTTTCTAAGTAGAATAAATTCCGATACAGGTGAAATTCATGCAATAGAAGAAAACGGAACTAACGACAATTCAAGCACTGCCGCTACAATCCATTCACAACAAGAGGAATCAAATGATCACATTCCAATTTTAGACACAGTAGTAAATAGATTCCAAACCCAAATAATTTTAGCTGAACATAAAACAAATGAAATAAACATAGTCAACGGAAAAAGAAAAATTTTTGTAAGTAGGGACGACATTGAAAATGATTTTATGTCTGACATTTTCAGAAGATTTTTGAAAAACGGAACAGTTGGAATTTTCTCTGAATTACCTTATGAAATTTTTAATAGGGTCCAACTCAAGCTAATTGACCTCTTTGGTACTAGCATAAAATTCTACAAATGCAGCTATCATGCAAAAGACATACAAAACGAAGACGAGGCTTACAAACAGGTCGCGAAATACCATAAGCTAGAAACCGGACACGGCGGTATCACAGAAAACTACGAAGGACTGAAAAAGAAAATCTATTTTAAAAATCTTAAAACATTAGTACGCAAATATATTAACAACTGCCATATCTGTAACAAGGCGAAATATGACCGCAAACCCATTAAACCCAAATTTCACACAACAGAAACACCATCGGATGTTAACCAAATTATTCACTTGGACGTTTACACTATCAAAAAACACAGTTTTATGACCTTTATAGACAAATTCTCTAAACATGCTATTGCAATATACCTAGAGGACAGAAATAGTACAACAATAGTCGAAAAATTAAGACAATTTTTATCCACAAGAAGCAAACCCACTAAAATAATTACTGATAATGAATTTAATTCAACAAACGTTAAGGATTTTCTTAGACAGGAAGGAATCGAAGTACACTTCACAAAACCTAACAATCACACAGGAAACTCAGACATAGAAAGGTTACACAGTACACTATCAGAAAAATTCAGAACACTGGAATCAGAAAATTCTTCCTTATCAACGCAAGAACGAATTTTTAAGTGTATAGAATGGTACAATAGGTCAATCCACTCACTTACTAAAGAAAAACCGATAGACATTATGGAAGGAAAAGTTGAAAAATATAAAATAGAAGAAAAGATAAGACAAGCAAAACAACGCACTATAGATAAGAGAAATGAAACCAGAGAAGATTTTCAAAGAACAGATAACGAAGGTTACGTTAAGAACTATAAAGTACTGAGACATAAATATGAACCTAGATATAGAAAACTAAAACTTGACAATATACATCCTTCAAACATTAAACGAAAAAATAAATTTTCAGACCAACTGGATATTACTCGTTACGCTTCTGACACTAATACCAATGACGATAGCATCCCTGACGAGTCAACCCATTAACAACAACAATGGATTTGCAGAAATTAAATTAGACGACGTTAAACTAATTATAAACTACAACAAAATTATCCACATAATTGATATTCAAAATATAAGAGACGTTATTAACTATTTAGCAAAAGAAATAGAGCAGTTGCAATCGACAAATAACAAAATATTGCTCGAACATGAAGTAGAAAAAATTAAATTAAAAGCACAAACCTTACTTCCTAACAGACAAAAACGAGGTCTAATTAATGTGATAGGTTCAGGATTGAAATGGATAGCCGGAACAATGAATGACGATGACAGAGTAGAAATTGAAGAACACCTTAAGATAATAGACGAAAACAACCATAAAGCAATCGAAAATATTAACAGAAACATACATATCATCATTTCAACAGAACTATTAAAAAATTGAAATTAACGATTGATGCTGACAGAAAAACTCTATTTACAAGACTAAATTCGATAAGAAAAAACGATGACCAAATGATGGAGCAAATAAATTACGTGGAAATCCTACTTAAATTAAAAATTTTATCAGATAACTTGGAGCATATTCAAAACAACATAGCATCAGCCAAACTCAATGTAATGACCAGTAATATTTTGACCGACAAAGAAATTAACGACTTCAAAATTGACTTTTATGAATTACAATATGTACAGTTAGGAGCAGCAAAATATAAAGACGACCATATCATATTTGTCATAAAATTTCCAAGAGACACAGTCACAGTTAAAAGATCTCTGATAACACCAATAACAGACACCAAATTCACACAATTAAACTTTACCCCACAAGAAATCATATACTATAACGGAACAGCCTATAATTACAAGCAAAATCCTAATCTTAAAGATATCAAGAAATCCAATTTATGTATTTTTAGTAATAAATGTAAAAAAGTAAGAGCATACAAACAAGAAATAACTGAAATAGAATCTGGATTAATACTATTAAAAAATTCGAACCATAGCTTTGTTACTAGCAATTGCGATGAAAGAAAATTTTCAATTAAAGGAAACCGTTTATTTACCTTTCATGATTGTAAATTAAATATCGACAATGAAACATTTTCAAATTCAAAAAAAATATATAGAGATAATTTCATCATACCTTCTAGCAATCAAATTCAATTCGACACAATCGAACCAACATTTGATGAAATAGTTTTAAGCGAAATGGAAAATGTAAAAGAAATAGAAGAACTAAAATACCATAAAACATTTAGCAAAAACTCCATTGTAATCATATTTATAATAATAGTTGTAATAATTGTAGTATCAACAATGTTTTGCGTACACATAGTAATAAAACAAAATTCTTTAAAACAAAAAATTCAGGAGAATTTTAACACAAGGGAGGGAGGAGTTACGTCAGACTCAACGCCGACTCCAACAAAATTTAATATTAATTGGAACAAATAACAAAAGTTCAATAGCCCAACTTTAGCTGACGCTAAGTTGTGCTAAATAAATATACAACCACTTCACTTTGCATAAAGGTTTTGCAATTGATACTCAAATTACGAAAGAACGTTGTTGATACTTCCGTAAGAATAAGCACTTATTATTTTATAGTTATAAGCATTTCTGATTAAGTATAAATAGATTGAACAAAGTAATTTTAAGAGATTATTAATCGAACCATTATCAATAAAGTTTTAAAAAACAAAACTTAAGTTTGTTTTTTTTATTCCTAAAGGAATACTTACATTTAACAACATAAGCAACAATATTTTTAAAAGTTCAAAAACGCCAAAATATTTCTTTTGCTTATTACTTAAAACCAAAGGATTTTTAAATTTGCAGTGTATGGTGAAAAGTTTTGTTTCAATTCCGTCTGTTCTTTATACATGTCTGGCATCATTAGGTAACATATATACATATATATATATATATATATATATATATATATATGTATATATATATATTGAAACACAATAAATTCAAGCAAAGTTTAGAAAAAGTCGCAATTTTCTTAATTTTAATAAAAGTGAACGCCTTTTGCTTGCAAAAATATTTTTTAACCCATAAATAAATAAATAAATGCAGCTAGCGGTATTTGGCCCGGGCTCTTAGTTTTTAATATATAAGTTAATAGTTAAAAGAAAAATTTTTTGGCAAATTTACACTTTTCAATATCTTGTTGCACCTATAACTTTCTTTAGGAATAGCTTTGATATATGACAAGTACTGCAATCGACGCGTAAAATAGTAGGCTTTTGATTGCAGGTAGCGGAGTTTGGCCCGGGCCATTAGTTTTTAATACATAAGCCAATAATTAAAACCACCCCCAAAATACATAGCGAGCACGTGGCTCACAAAACAACGTGCGTATGGTATGTTTGTAAACAAACCAAAAAATCTTGTTAACTTTTTCAAACCGGTACTTATCAGCTGAGCAGTCTGCAATGTTTGTAAACAGTCAACCATTTTGGATTCGAAGGGGACATATCTTGTTAACTTTGAAAATATGGCATCTTGTTTTCTTCACAGAGATTGAAATACTTTGAATCAAAAGCAAAACACATGTTTTCTGAACAATGGCGACTTTTGTTTACAAATTTCATGATGCTACCACACTTTTCGCATAAGTTAATTGAAGTATTTAAGTTTGCTGTAAAACTGAAAGCGTATTTAAATAGACTTTAAATATTCATCAAAATTAACTAAATCGACATTTAAATAGCCACTGATTTATTGGGCATTAATGATCTTGTATGCAAGTATTCGCTGCTAATAAAGCTGAACAGGTTCACAAGTATACAAAGCCATATACACATAGCAGAAAAAGAAACAAAACTACACAACCCACAGAACACTCATACATACACACATAGTTACCATAAGCACAGTTACCATAAGCAAAACACACAAGTCAGCATTGTCATGTATACAAATACACGTATATAGCTACATGTAAACCTTAAATGAAAGAGCATAAGAATATGTGTGAGTTCTCTCCAAACAATTGTTTCATGAGCTGGGCATCCCCGATGTAAAGTAAAGTACAACCAACAACAACCATGGCCCAAAGCTTCGCGAAGTTACCAGACGATGTCACTTTGCTATATAAAGACGCTGCCAGAACTCAGTGAGTGAAGGCCCACCTATAATATGCGTACGCTAGCGCAGGCGAATTTGCGAATACATACAATCAAATGTGTACAACCACAATTTGCTTTGCTAACTTTTCGTTAAATTTTATTTCTCTACGCATAGAGCGAAACTGATCGCATTTTCCTGAAGTGGCCAACTGTTTATCCGTTGTTATTGATAATTATTTTTAGATACATACATACCATAGACTGTGATACATGCACACAAGACAAGCCGCACTGTACGCCGAAATAAATTCTACAGAAAATTGAATAAGTAACTTCAAAAATTAGTTGAAACATGTAATGTTTAGCGTTTGTTTATTGTATGTATATTATAGTGTTTTTGTGTATTTTCCTAATATTAATGATACGTTGCCAACCACTTGAACACATTGGTATACATTGTTGTACATTGTAGTACTCTTCCAATTTATTTCTTAAATTACTTTCTAAATTGGTAATAATCAACTTATGAAAATATATTTATGTATGTATAAGTTGAAAATATTTATATATGTATTTGCATTTTATGTATATATCATAAATTAGTTTTTGCAAAAGTGCATTGCTTTACAACTGAGTGTAAGTATAATATAGCCACACAAATGGTCGCATATGCATTTGACAGTCTTTTCGTTGAGTTTTGACAGTTACCAAAGCTAGCCTACGCATAGTTGGGCCTTGAGTGTGATTTCAAATATAGACATGTTAACATCGCTAAGTGTTTAGTAGTACAAATACTCGTGTTAATAAAGTAATAAATAAAGTGTTGCCGCATTATATTTCTAAAATTAATTTGTCTGTGTTTTAATTTGATGCAATTAAACGAATCCTTGAAGGATAAGTAAAAACCCGTTTTTACGAAAAGGTCTAAAAATGTAACAATATGTTGTTTGTATGTTCTTAAAGAGGTATATAAAAGTAACTAAGATACATATTGATATGATAACGTAGATATCTATGCTATAACTAATTATTTTTGAATTTTTATCATTATGTAGTACTTGTTGCAGTGGTTTTTCGTACTCTATTTGTTTTAGATATAAAGATTAAATTTTTATGTCTGCTAGTTTTTGTTATAAGATTAGGTAAGATAATTTTATCATACAATTTTATTACAACATTGGAAAAAGTTTTATTTAACATGTTTATTTCACAACTTTCAAATTTGATTAAATAATTTCCTGTAATTTTTAATTTAGCTTTGTTGCAGTTGTGAGATATTGTATTCTTAAAGTGCTTAAGAATTAATATTCCAGGAATTATTTCGATTACTTCTTGTGTATTTAATGTTTGCATTTTGCAAGTAGCTTCTTCAAAATTTATTATATTATTTAAACATTTATCATTAATTTTTATAAGATTTCTTTTTAGATTATCCTTAACATACATATTATAAATATTGCTTTCTAAATCTATGAGAACATCCGAATAATTAAGCTTTAGCGATTTATTATTTTTGTCAGGAATGGGTACGAATGTCACCATGGAGTGAGTCTTGGGAATATTGTAGTCTGGTGAGAATTATTATAATGCTACTTTCGTGAAGTGCTATGGCTACTTTAATATTGGTGTAACTGTCAAAGTCTGTGATTAGTTCAAGTTCGGTTTGGGTTAGGATACCCGTTGGGATGATTCCCAGTTTGCCGGAGAAAATAATCTCTCCGATATAGTCTACATGATGTCTTAAGAGTGAGATGTCATTGTCAATCTGGTATATGTGTTCTATAACTGTTATCTCGTCTTCTATGGTTGAAATTTTGTTTCCTATAATATTCTTAAATTTAGTTAAGTAATTTCCGATATTGCTTTGTTGGTAGTTTATATGATTAGTTATCTTCTGGATTTGGGATTTTGTGCCATTGTTTATACAGGTTAGTTTGTTCATCTTGACGAAAACCTGTCATTTGCGTGTAGCAACTTAAGAGTTTTACTTATTTGTTCTTTGTCATCGCTGTCCATTGTACCTGCAATCATTTTAATTCCTTTACCTACGATGTTCAAGAGAGCCCGTTTCTTTCAGAAGTGAGGATTAAGATTTTCTATTTTTGCCCTTAATAGCATAAAGTTCTTGTTCACTGTATTTATTAGTTTCTTTGGTTCGCTACTGGATGTCCTTAGGGTGCCAATATTGATTTTGATTATTTCCATTGTTCGTTCATATTCTGTGGTGTTTATTATATGCGGTACTTTTATGTAGTGTTCGGCAACTTTTTTCCCCCCGTTTTTATTGGTACGTATCCGTTATTGTTCGATAAGTCTTGTAAGTCTACAGTTTGAGCCCTGAAAATTGGAGCAATTGTTACCATTACTATGATCCAATTAAAAATCTAAAATAAAAGATTTATTTAGTTGTTGCCTTGACTTTGGGGTTATTTTTGTCTTGGTATTTCTTCTTGGGTCTAACGGGAGTTTTAATAATATTTATGTCCAGTTCCTGTCGTCTGTATATGGTCATCCTCTATTCTTTCTGCGTTAACCTTCCTGTACTTTCTGTGATTTTTCCCACCTCTTATCTCTTTAATATAATTTAGTCCGCTTTCCAATTCAAAATCTTTCCGGTTTTCATTTAACTTCTGGATGTACTTTTCTTTCTTTACATTTATAAGATCACGAATTTCTATATATCTTCCCTCATGTACTTTGCCATTTACAAAATTATGTGTTGTATTATTGTAAAACCCTATTATTCTTAGCATTTTATCTTCCACAATTTCGTCTTTGTTTTCCTTATCGTGCCTTAGTAGGCGTATGTGTTCATTGATTGTGCTCTGTAGCCTTTCAATGTCGGTGTTAGACGTATGGTTACTATTTGAATGTCTATATTATGTTTTTTTTTTTAAATTCCTGCATCGGCATAGCCTTAAATCCTAATTCGTTATCCACAATAATCTTATTTACTTTCCTGTTAGTATTGATTATAAGCAATAGTTTTGTTTTAAATTCTGTCCAACTTTTACCGTTTATTTGAAATGCTAAGGCGAATTTCGAAAATTTATCGATTGCTGTCATAAAGAGTTTCTTATCTAAAGTACAAAATACGTCTATATGTAATATTTCAAGAGATTTGGATGGGGCTTCTGTAATTTTATAAGAGATCTTTGGAGGTTTTCTGTCATATTTTTCTAAGTTGCAAATTTCACAATTATTTATGAGCTGAGTTATTCTTTGTTTTAATTTCGGATTATAAATTCGCGTTATTAGTTCCTTATATACCGCTTGAATTCCTCTATGGTTTTTGTTAAGATGTTCATCTTTAATAATTTCAGTCAATCGATTTTCACCTTCTATGTCTTCTGTTATGAGTGTACATCTAAGTAACTTAAAATTTGTGTTATTTGAAAACAGTTTTTCATAAACATTTCTCTGTTTCTCTGTCCATTTCTTTCATAAAAATTATTTTCCTTTTATTCCTAAAAACATATTTATTTCTTATTGTTAATGATCCAGAGGTTGTTTTCGTTATAACTACTTGTTTTTTAAACATATGAATTGGTGAAGTAGTACTTTTTATCGTTGTATTATCACATTCCAAGGTATTTATGCTGGGTTCAGTTTCTATCCTTGATAAAGCATCAGCGTTACTATTCTTTGTTCCTTTTTTGTATCTAATTTCGTAATCGTATTCAGATAGCCGTATCGTACTCAGCTATTTCTTGTCTCATAAATATTTGCAGCACATCGACGGAAAAGGCATTCAATTAACTTTTCAACGATATGTGATTTATCACGATCGGACTTTTCAGTTGGGCTCCACAAAGTTTTGAGAGGGACCATACACCGAAAAACACAAAAGTACCGTTATCTAAAAAACCGTACTTAAGAAGAAAAAAATTATAGCGTTTTTCGTGTTCAGGAGGTCCAAATTAACTTATCTAGGCATATGGCGTTCTTGGTATTTTTTGGCTGTAAGCCAGTATAATTCTTTCTCTATTATGCTATAATTTATTTCGTCTTCGTTAAGGGTGCGGCTTGCATAGCATATTGGGTGATTATCTTGCGACAGCACTGCTCCCAAAGCGTAATTGCTTGCATCTGTTGTCAATGTAAATGTTTTAGAAAGGTCTGGATATGCTAGTATTGGATCATGTGTAAGTATAATCTTGAGTGTGCTAAAGCTTTTTTCGTACGCCGGGTCATTTGTGTTTAGTTTTGAGTCTTTCTTTAAGTATTTAGTCATTGGCTTAGCGATGTATAACATGTTTTTTTATCACATTTAATTCAATATAACTGAAAGGTTGTGAACGTGATGATGTATGTCGTTATGATGGACAGATGGGCCTGTGCATTCGCCGCAAAAGCTGCCAACAGATAACTAGGTTACCAAACTGCCGGCGCCGCTGGTTTTATGGCGATTTGCTCTGGCTAGAGCTCGCCGTCTTGGGTAGGATCTTGCCAGTCAGCCTAGTAATATCACAACATGCATAGTAAAAAAACCAGCATTGTTGTGCAAGCTGTTCAGCACAAAATCTTAATTCCTTTTTTTAGAAATAGAGCCCGAAACAAACACATGTCTACTCCCTTCGGCACACTTACATATACAAACCAGTTGAAACCCTCTGGCGGGCTGGACTGCCAGGAACTCACCCTCCCCTTAGGAGTCTTGCGGCTCCTCCGTGACATCTCACAAAAAAAATTTGCGGATGTCCCAATGACGATCCCTTGATATCTTTCCTTTCCCTTACTTACCGCATACAATTAAATTATAAACCCATGCTAAAATCGCTAAAACTTCAAATTATAACAAAACACATTTTTATTATATAAATTAATTAAGGAAAAAAAATTTTTAAATTAGGTTACAAAGAATGAATTTATATAAAAGGTAAATGAAATTAGTTAAATTAAGTTATACTAAAACAAAAGGAATGCTAATAACTAATTGTCATATTTGCCCTTAATCAAAGTTGTTTAACAAAGAATTACAAAAATACAAATTTTTGTCTTTAAATCAAACTTCTTCAAAATGGAGACACGAAAGGTAAAAACTAAATTACATCAGGTTACGACCGTCCGTACCTGGCGTGTCCTATTTACACGTCCGGTCGTTACAAGTACAAAATTCCCACATATTATCTATATATATACATACATTTGATGCCGACACAATTGTTTTAGGATTTCGAAATCACGGAAACTTATCTGATCACCACCGTTATGATGAGCTCACCCAACTTTTGCGCCCTGTTTGCTCTTAAGAACGCGGCAAAGAGGTAAGCCCCGCGAAAACTTTTCACTCCACAAAAAACTACAAAAAGTACATATATATATATATATATATATATATATATATACATAACCCGTCCGTCACAGTTTCTGTCTTGTACGGGTAATAAACTAAATGGACCGATACCTGTTTGACTGCTGACTTCTTGTCGACTCTCCCTCTGGTCCTTCTTGGCTGTCTTCCCTAGAAATGGCTGTGGTTTTGCAAATGTCTCGCGTTAACTGTGGTCCCACTCTTTCTGAAACGTCTATTGTCTCATACACTCCGTAAATGTTTGGGGCGCTCTTCATTAATTTTAATTTATAAACTTTATTCTGGATCTTCGTTTCTTTTAGTTTGGGTTTCCCCAATGTTTCTTAGTTTATTATTATATTTTTTTTTCAAATGTTCTTATATAAAATGTTTATTTTACTTTCTCTTTTTATCCTTTTTTTGTTCTTAACCAATTAAAAAATTAGGTTTTTTCACGCATGGGATCTTAGGTCGTTTTATTTCCTGTCTCAAACCTTTTTTTTTAATTGCAAATTACAGTTTTGTTTTCTCAATTCCATTTAAATTCTTTAAACAAAAGCACCAAATCGAAACCAAAATGTCTTCCAAAATTCGACTCTAAGAAAAATGTATCCTTCCATGTAAACAACGACCTTTTTATATCACTGGATAGGTGGGAAATCACATTCCTTTCCAAATGTATACAAAAAAAAACTCCCGCCTTCCCATGTTCGTTAACAAAAGGGTCAAAAATAAACCGTTTACCTACACCAACACAACAAAACAGCTGATAGCCACGGCATTACCCCTCAGAGGGTGCACACGACAAACCCAACCACTCCGAGAATCCCACGTCTGGCACCGGATGGGAGGGCTAATAGCTTCCCGTTGTCTGGGATTTTGGGGAAAGCTTAGCTCACTGAAACCGAAAACGCAAGAGTAGCATTACTAAAGTTTTGTTTTGTTGATCTGGCATCCCTATACTTTGGTGAATGGCCAGTCATGAATGAAATGTACGGCGAATTCAATGCTCACTATTGGCACCCATGCTCATTAAGACCTCACTGCTACGAGTCCTGGACAGCCAAGCATCACTATGAAAGGTCTTCATCATCACCGGTGGATGTCAGGTAAGTCCATAGATTCAGTGTATTGACAAAAAAACTAAGATGAAAAACCTTTCGTACCAATTTCGTGTCTTCAACACCGTGCCGTTCATCCAACGATGGTAAATGGCTGTCGGTATTTACAACACAAAATTGGCCGAAAGTTTCCTTTTGGACAGCCTATTGTTATCTCCCAACCGGCTCCCATACACAGCTCGCTCTAAATTTTGGTCCTACCAGGGATATACTCTACTTCAGCCCAATCGACCGTAAGGAATGTCTGCGGAGTGAGTCAGGACCTAACCTACTATATCATTTACCCTATGTAGTATAAATATTAAAGTCTCATTCTCTCTTCCAGACAATCTACATAAATTCTCAACAGACTACATTCATACGTTTCATCACTTACCTAACTATACCTACACAACAGCAACCCTCAACTATAACAAAATGTTACAGGTTTTCCAGAAAAAGAGGACACCATTACTGTTTTTTGCACTAACCCCCTCCCAACGTCCGATTGGACCCCGTTCAGCCACAGAACAACTGACCATTTGTAAACAAAATCGCCGGTACCAAAATGCTTATACTTTTGCCCTAGGTAAAAAAAAATTGAAGACGATTTTCTGGAAAGAGAAAAATGTTTGCGTGTGTTGCGCGGGAGTGCGTGGCCCATAGCTTATGGGAATCGTTGGGACTAAGCCTACCAAGAACCTGAAAGCCTATGGCTTCAAGTCCTTGGCATGAAATACCTCCAACGACTTCTCCTGAAGGTTTTCTATCTCATACAAGCTCCTACCAATCGGTTTGACTATACGACATCTCAAAAATTTTCTTGCGAGCTTCGCGTTAAAACTATTTTTAAAATCGCTTTGTTGGAAATTTCGACGATAAACCTCCTACCCCGGAATAAACTTGACCTGCCGACTACGCGTATTATAAGTTTTTTCATTCCTTAAATAGGCTCGGTGTAGATTCTCTCGCATCTTCTTTCTGGTGAGGGACATTGACTCTGTCTTCGTGAGTACATTCAACTCAGGGTCATCCAGGCTCTTTAATTTTCTTGCTAATTTATAAATACTGCCATGTGCTATCATATTCATGCCAAATAAGGCAAAATATGGTGTGACTCCAATTGAGGACTTCACAGACGATCTGAGGGAAAACTCTATCTCAGACAAATGTCTATCCCATTCATACTGATCATCTTGTAGGTACGAACGTACAGCCGCCAAAATTGATTGATTGACACGCTCAGACGCATTTGCCTGCGGTGCGTGAATAGCTGTTCGAACATGTTTGATACCGAAACTTTTCACTACATCTGTAAACTCCTTGCTTATGAATTGCTTGCTATTGTCCGATACTATTGTCTCAGGTGTACCGAATTTATGGAATTTAATTACATTCTTACTATTGGCCTTCGGCAATGATTTAAGCAGAACGAACTTCGTCAAATGGTCGAACACTATAAAAATGTAGCAGTTACCATTTTTCGAACGAGGATAAGGACCCAAAAAATCTGCAAATAAACGTCGAAAAGGGCGTTCTGAAATTATTTCAGCACCCATCGGTGACCTTAGAATTCTGTTCGTCGGTTTGGCCTCCTTGTAAATCGGGCAATTCAAAATGTATTCGCGTATTTGAAAGTTTTGGTTTGGCCAATAAAAGTACTCTTTTATGCGGCGGAGAGTCTTACCCACGCCACCATGCAATGACTGCGGTGAGTTATGTGCCTTTTCGATGATATTTTTGGTCAATTCCTGAGGAACCCATAGTTTCCATGAGAAATCCTCATTCAAGACCACTCCATCATAGGGTCGAACTCGTTTATAGGTAATTACTTTCAAATCCGGCAATCGCTCCGAATTTGCTCCAATTGTGGAGACAAGTTCCGAATAATCACTGGAATTGAAAGCAACTGAATCGCGATCGATCAGACCTTCTACATTTGCTGAAACTTCATCCATTTGGTAGCGTGATAGAGTATCGGGTACCACATTTTGTTTTCCCTGTCTATGCTCGATGGTGAAATTAAACGACTGTAAATGTAAGCTCCACCGGGCTAACTGGCCACTTAGGTCGTTATGTGACATAAGCCACTTCAGACTGCTGTGATCAGTTATCACTGAGAAGGGCATAAGTTCTATGTAGGGCCTAAGCTTTCTAATCACCAGGACCACTGCCAGACATTCACGTTCAGTAACAGAATAAATCTTTTGCGCCGATGTTAATTTGTGGGAAGAATATGCAATTGGATGCTCATTATCAGATTCGTCTTTCTGAAAAAGCACTGCGCCAATGCCTACATCCGACGCATCACACTGAACATAAAAATATCTGCTGAAATCCGGGTGACTAAGCAGCGGACTTGAAACTAGAGCGTTCTTGAGGCGATCAAACGCTACCTTAGCTTCATCTGTAAACTTGAATTGCTTAACCTTTTTCAGCGTGTCAAAAATTGGAGCCGCAATGGTAGCATAGTCAGGTATAACTTTTCTATACCAGCCTGCTGCTCCCATGAAACTCCGCACATGCTTAGCCATTTTGGGATAGGCAAAACGAGTAATCGTTTCCACTTTGGCAGGATCTGGCTTAATTTTACCACCTCCAATTATGTACCCTAGATATCTTAACTCCTTGAAACAGAATTTAAATTTTGCTGCAGCCTTGCTTTTACCAAACTATTAGATACTTCGATCAATGTGTCTCGAAATCTGGAGATACTGTCAAAAGGTCATCTGAGTAGACAAAAACTCTATCACGTAGTGCTGCGGGTATCACTTTATCCATTAACCGACATAATCTTTGGGCTGCATTACACAATCCAAAAGTCATGACAGTAAACTGATAAAGTGGTCGCCCAGGTACCGTGAATGCAGTTTTTTGTCTACTAGACGGCTCTAGTGGTATCTGGCAGAAAGCGTCTTTTAAATCGACACTGGATATGTATATATATATATATATATATATATATATATATATATATATATGTAGTGTCTCCCAGGCGACTTAACAAGCCCTCAATGTGTGGCAAAGGATAGGCATCCTTGACCGTCAATGCATTGAGCTTGCGGGCGTCCAGACACAAGCGGTTCTTTTCGCCCTTACGAACTAAAATCACCGGATGATTCCAAGAACTCTCGCTAAGCTCAATGACCCCGAGATCAAGCATCCTATCTAGCTCTGCAAACATAAGTGCTTGTACCGCCGGTGAGACAGGATAATGTCTATCCTTCACTGGGGTAGCATCTCCCGTATCTATAGAATGAATTTCTAAGTGGGTTTTACCTAGGCCTTTCTTTGTATAGCAGGGGAATCTCGATATAACAAAATCTAAATTCTACCGCTGTTCAAGTGTCTAGGTATGAGACAAGATTTCTACGGTACTATCTGTCTCCTCATTAAGATTTATGCCATTTGTCGTAAGGCTATCTATATTGGCAAATAATTTAAAAGCCTTCATAAAATCGACCCCCAAGAACAACACGCGACTCAAGGTAGGCACTAAATAAAAACTTATGCTATGCGTTGACTGACCAAACTTAACACTGGGTCGTACTCGGCCCACGATGGCATGCCGTCTTTCGTCCGCTGTTTTGATCACTGTAGAAAAGTCGTGGATCTTAAGTCCAGCCCTCTCTACAAAATTCATACAACCACGGCCCAGACACGTCACTGTAGCGCCACTATCCAGTAGCCCTTCAATCTTATGCCCATTCAAATCTATTCTCGTATAAAAGCGGGCGTCCTTACCCTCATACAGAGATGCGGTCGAAATCTCGTGCCTAATTTGCTTTCGCTTCTTATACCTCTCACGCGCCTTTTTAATCCTATTTGATACAATCCCTAATCTAATCTTAGCCTCATTATATTCACGCATCCTTATATGCAGAGGCTTAAGTTCCCTAAGCTGTGGTTCCTTGACTACCCTAACTCTATCATTATTTATTAAAACCTTAACTATACATAAACTATGTTGCTGTTGTGGCCTATCGACTGGGCCTAGACCGGTGTTGAACGCGCCTGCCCAGTTCAAGGCGTGTTCCGTGCCCTGTTTTCCGCACACCTAGGACACTTCGGGGCAACGAAGTTGTCTAGCTCACACCTAAAACAAAAGATACGTGTGACTGGCTCAGGACAATAAATGAACGCATGACCTAATGCCTTACAGTTCCAGCACTTGTACTGCCCTGTAGCAAGTATCGCATCCACCTCCAATTCCGTCGGCACACCAGCATCTTCCTCCCAGGTTACCTTATTCACTCTGTGAGTGAAATTAGACCGCTGGGGGTAAAGCTGTCGCTGCGTCACTAGCAAATTCTCAGCCCTTCTCACTTCCCGACAAAATTCTGATAAAGTGCGGAGATGAACCGAGAACATCATCTGTGCCAAGGCTGGTTTGAGGTTGCCTCTCATTATGTCTACCAGTTGCTCTTCATCATATGGAGTCTGTTGTTGATTTCGGAGCTTAATCACCGCATTGTAAAAATCGTCAAACGGTTCTTGTGGTAGCTGCCTGCGATTCAAAATCTTCATCTGTACCTGGTACTTCTTCTCATATCGCCGGTACTATGCCAAAAGTGCCTTTTCCAGCTCTTGCCAGGTATTGATTCGTACTATCTTGCGGTAGTCCCAGTACCACTCAAGCGCTGGCCCCTCTAAAAGAAGTGGAAACTGCGCAAAATTTCACTATCAGCACAATTATAATCTGCTCGAAGGGCGCTTATACGAAAAATAAATTCTTGCGCGTTTATGATCTTAGACGTGCCATCGAATTTTAATCCCCATTTATGTAGTTTAAATTTATCCAGTGCCTCGTATTGTCTTGGCATTGACGTGGCCAGATTATAGCTTTGCGGCTGACTGTTTGGCGGCTGATAATTCTGTTACTGGTGATTGTGCGATCGATCATCTTGTTGCTGGACGTTTACAGACCAACCGTTTGCCGGGTACTCAGTTGAAGGGTTATCTGAGACTGGCCGATACTGTGGTGGTGGATTTGGCTGCGCTACATTATTAATATTATGGGGCATGTAATTCATGCCCGCTCCTAATTGTGGCTGTGACGATAATTGCCTTTGGGCGGTTGTGATAGAAGTTGGCAAAAAGTACGGCTGATATGCAGCCGGTTGTTGCTGGCGTGTACCATTTGTATGTATATTTGCTTGTTGCATGGTATATTGTTGTTCACTTTGACGCTGAGTTACCTGTATTGGGTCTGGCTCTACATTCAAAATGCGTGATGCTGGCACTAATGGTGGCATTGGTACTGAGGGTTGCGTATACACAGTCTGTCTCTGCTGTGGCACATATTCATTTGTTTGTTGTTGCTGATACGTGCGTTCATACCCAGTCACAGCAGAAAGCTGGAAACCAACTTGTAGCTTAAAGGTAAATTTGCGGTATCGGTAACTTCCATAGCTCGGGATGTCCCTGGCCTGTCGGCTGCTGCTCCTACTACTGCCTGTCGTACTTCCTCTATAGCCTTTTGTATCTTGAGGTCGATTTCACGCGACCATTTGGCTTGACTTAATCCAATAGTTGCCTTTATCATTTCTTGTAGTTCACTGGGTTGAGCCGATACGTCAGCTATTAGGCTGAATGAGACTGCTTCACGATCAGTCCTGTTTCCTGCAGGAGTACTGTTAAGGGATGAAGAATCTCTTATCTGCTGGACTATCTCCGAACTAATATTTTGTTCTTGAGCTGTGGTAGCCATACTTATGGGGTTACCCATAGTAGCAAACGTGGTGGCTGTGTACACATGAGCTGACTGATTTGCCATCGTGGACATAGAAGTTGTGGTTATGACCGTGCTACAAGTGATACTTGCACTGGTTGTAGGCATGTTATTTGTGTCGGTCATCATTCTGCTGGAGCTTCTTGTCCACACCATTGAATCTATAAAAAAAACCCTATGCCCTTAAACTCCCCTAACAAGCATACAAACTAAAAGCTCAAACCTAAATATAATTCAAAATCTACTTAACTAATAAAAAAAAATAACCTAATAATAAAAAGGAAGAATGTATATAAGTGTTCAAAGTAGAATATCAAAATAACTATTTAAGTCTACAACGGACCGAGAATTCAGTTTACTTTATTGTAGTTATTTTGCTGTTCCGGATGAGATAAAAAATTTATAGAATCAAAATATATGATTATTAAATAAATGAAAAATATGTATGACTAAAATTGAATATAGCAAAAAAAATATAAGGTATTATTAATCTATAGAAATTTTTAGAATAAGACCAAAACTCTCTAGAATATGGAAAATAAATAGATAAAAGGGTGAAATAAAATTATATAAAAAAATTTAAAAACTACTGTTCTCCTGTTCTGTCTTGCGAATCGGGACTTATATACATAGGTGATTGTGATGCAGGTCATAGACGTTGAGATGAATCCCCTAAAATTAAAAAGTGTTGAACAGAAACCAACTAGTATTCCTCAGAAAGCGTCGCTACTGTCTAGGGACTCTATAATGACCTAGCAGGTCAAACGCTCCTGATGGGACACCAGTTGATCACTGTTGCTGAGGAACCAACTTCCTATGTACAGTCTGCTTCGGGCCCCACGTTGGGCGCCATTTTGTATATAACATGTTTTTTTTTATCATATTTAATTCAATATAACTGGGTAGGATCTTGCCAGTCAGCCTAGTAATATCACAACATGCATATGTAAAAAAACCAGCATTGTTGTGCAAGCTGTTCAGCACAAAATCATAATTCCTTTTTTTAGAAATAGAGCCCGAAACAAACACATGTCTACTCCCTTCGGCACACTTACATATACAAACCAGTTGAAACCCTCTGGCGGGCTGGACTGCCAGGAACTCACCCTCCCCTTAGGAGTCTTGCGGCTCCTCCGTGACATCTCACAAAAAAAATTTGCGGATGTCCCAATGACGATCCCTTGATATCTTTCCTTTCCCTTACTTACCGCATACAATTAAATTATAAACCCATGCTAAAATCGCTAAAACTTCAAATTACAACAAAACACATTTTTATTATATAAATTAATTAAGGAAAAAAAATTTTTAAATTAGGTTACAAAGAATGAATTTATATAAAAGGTAAATGAAATTAGTTAAATTAAGTTATACTAAAACAAAAGGAATGCTAATAACTAATTGTCATATTTGCCCTTAATCAAAGTTGTTTAACAAAGAATTACAAAAATACAAATTTTTGTCTTTAAATCAATCTTCTTCAAAATGGGACACGAAAGGTAAAAACTAAATTTCATCAGGTTACGACCGCCCGTACGTGGCGTGTCCTATTTACACGTCCGGTCGTTACAAGTACAAAATTCCCACGTATTATCTATATATATACATACATTTGATGCCGACACAATTGTTTTAGGATTTCGAAATCACGGAAACTTATCTGATCACCACCGTTATGATGAGCTCACCCAACTTTTGCGCCCTGTTTGCTCTTAAGAACGCGGCAAAGAGGTAAGCCCCGCGAAAACTTTTCACTCCACAAAAAACTACAAAAAGTACATATATATATATATATATATATATATATATATACATAACCCGTCCGTCACAGTTTCTGTCTTGTACGGGTAATAAACTAAATGGACCGATACCTGTTTGACTGCTGACTTCTTGTCGACTCTCCCTCTGGTCCTTCTTGGCTGTCTTCCCTAGAAATGGCTGTGGTTTTGAAAATGTCTCGCGTTAACTGTGGTCCCATTCTTTCTGAAACGTCTATTGTCTCATGCACTCCGTAAATGTTTGGGGCGCTCTTCATTAATTTTAATTTATAAACTTTATTCTGGATCTTCGTTTCTTTTAGTTTGGGTTTCCCCAATGTTTCTTAGTTTATTATTGTATTTTTTTTCAAATGTTTTTATATAAAATGTTTATTTTACTTTCTCTTTTTATCCTTTTTTTGTTCTTAACCAATTAAAAAATTAGTTTTTTTTCATGCATGGGATCTTAGGTCGTTTTATTTTCTGTCTCAAACCTTTTTTTTAATTGCAAATTACAGTTTTGTTTTCTCAATTCCGTTTAAATTCTTTAAACAAAAGCACCAAATCGAAACCAAAATGTCTTCCAAAATTCGACTCCAAGAAAAATGTATCCTTCCATGTAAACAACGACCTTTTTATATCACTGGATAGGTGGGAAATCACATTCCTTTCCAAATGTATACAAAAAAAAACTCCCGCCTTCCCATGTTCGTTAACAAAAGGGTCAAAAATAAACCGTTTACCTACACCAACACAACAAAACAGCTGATAGCCACGGCATTACCGCTCATAGGGTGCACACGACAGACGGATGAGTAAGCTTTTATAAACTTCCTATAATAGCTGGTGTGTCCTAGAAATTGTTTAATTTGTTTTGTTTTTTTTGGGTATTGGAAAGTTAACGACGCATTAATCTCTGGAATGTTGCAGGGGCTATCTGTAGTCCGAAAGGCATTTGCAGAAATTCATAGTGTCCTCTTTCGAAACTTAATGCGGTTTTGTGGATGTCTTCTTCCTCTATCTCAATTTGGTGGAAACCAAATTGATCGAGTATTGTGAAATATGGGCTTCTTCCCAATTTTTCAAGTATCTCGTCTATATTCGGGATAGGAAACTTGTCGTCGATCGTCACTTCGTTCAGTTTACGATAGTCAATTAAGAGTCTCCACTTTTTTTCACTAGCATCGGCCTTCTTTCGCACGATCCAAATTGGATCTGAATATGGGGAATTGCTATTCCTAATTATTCTATTTTTCAACATCCCTTGGTCTGAAACTTCTTTTTTATGTACGTATGTCTGTATGACTTTGAGAATATGGGTATATTGTTTGTTGTTCTAATTTTATGTCTTATCGCGGAAGTAAATAAAAGTTTATCATTTTCCTGATAAAAAATATTATGGTATCTATTTATTATTTGTAATAATTGTGATCTTTCCGCGGGTTTTAAGTGTCCTATTCTAATTTGATCACTCAATGGTTTAAATTCATTGTTTTCGATTATGCTGAAATTTTCGTAATCTACCATCTGCGTAGTTAAGCGATTATTTTCAGATAATAGGTTTATCTCTATTTCTCCATTTTCCACGTTCAAAACACCTTCTCTTAAAATATTTCCACAGTTTTATTCTTTATAGTATATTAAATCAATATTATTTGGTACTATTATCTTTTTTTATTTAAGTTTTCATCTTCGAAGTGCATTGGTAGTTTCTTGCTACCAATGGTTGTTTCTTTTTTTTCTATAATCGATACAGACATTTAATGGTCTCAATATGTCGTTTCCTATTAGACCGTCGTAAAAATTATGAAATTTTGTTATATGAAATTCCAGTGTTCTATTTGTTCCGATGTCGCTAAATTCCTCAAAAATAGGTACTATACCTTTCTCATTAACGTAAATTTCATGTTGAAGAGTTTTAATTGAAAGTGGGTTGGTTGAATGTATTCTTTTTGGGTCGCAAATCCCCGGATTTAAAATTGAGTTTGTTGCACCTGTATCTTTAATGAGTCTTATAAAACCTATTTTTGTTCTTATTACAATAAATGGTAGTTTGTTTTTGAGGCTGATTCCTGAAAATTTTCAGCTGCCTCTATTTTCCCTATGTCCATAGGTTCAGGATGACTTTTAAAATTTGACCTATAAAATTGGGAGTTTTGAGGATTGGGATTTTGTGGATTTGCTTGTTGATGTGGGCGGATTTGTTGGAAATCTCTTCCGTTATTTTGGGGCATTGGTTGGAAGTTCCTTCGGTGGAATGGTTGTTGATAATCCCTATATTGTGCGCTGTTCCTACCTCGGTTACTATCCTTTTTATTGTATTGTGAGTTATTTCTATATTGGTTACTATTCCTATTATTTCAACGAGTTTTAAATTCTGGGCCGTTCCCATTATTGTTTCCAGTATACGCGTATCCGGCTTGAAACAGTATATCCATAGCCTGTTCCAAATCTCCAGGATTTCTACAGAATAAAATGGATTTCATGGTCTCAGGGATTTTGCTTTTGAAAATGTTGAGGACCGTTCGTTTGTTGTTCATCGCACTTTCTCTAGTTGCTTCGGTCTCCCCCAGAATAACTACTAGTTTGTTATTCAATCTGTGTAACTTAGTATAGATATCTAAGGTTTTGTCCTAAAAGTCACGCTTTTTAATTCGTCAAAAAGTTTCTCGGAGGAACGTCTATCTCCAAAATTATTCTGTAATGTACTTTTAATTTCTGTCCGAGAAATCGCGTGGCAATTTATTTCTATATATAAGGATATATCTTTATATCCTTATATATATATATTTTTTTTTTCCTAAGGATATATCTCTATTTCCTTATTTTTATTTTTTTGATATATATTTTTCCTAAGGATAAATTTTCATATCCTAATTTTTTTATATATATTTTTCCTAAGGTTATATCTTCATATCCTTATTTTTGCACACCGTATTAAATATAAAAATCCTAGCACTATCACAACAACGACAAAAAGTTCACTTTTTATATTTATATTGGATATATATAAAAAAAAGACACTTTCACTTGTTCATTTTCAAATTAAGACTCTGTTTATTTTTCTTCTTATGGTTTCTTAAATACTAATTTTACAATTAATTTTCTTAAAGTTAAAATATTAAACTTGCTTGTTAATCATATTGTTGCAAAACAATTCCCAATAAATTTGTCTGTGTTTAAATGCTGGAGTTGCATTTAGTTAGTGGGAACGGAAATGCAAATTATTAATAGTGAACTAACTAAAGTTCATAAACACTTCTTGGAATAAAGTAAATATAAAGTTATTATATTAACGTATGTATGTTAATGTTTATATTACAATGGCTCGTATTAGGGGAATAGTGGGAGACACTATAACAATAAAGCTGTTGGTTTTCTTTGTTTGGCAATATCGTTTTTGTGTTCTGACATTCAAGTTCCCAGGTTTCTTTTTGTTGTACCTATATATATTAGATTGTATTTTACTTCCTTGTTGCCTTTGCATTGTAATTCTTACACCAAGTTACTTTGCTGTTCTTTTTCTGTTGGTGCTTTAATGCGAGTAAATATACACTGTAAAAATGCTGGATGGTTTTATCTGCTTGACAAGAGGTGTTGTTTTATTGTTGTTATTTATTTATATCTTAGCCATGGTTTCATTAATAATTGAGTTTATTAACTTCTGAGTGAAACTATTCTGTTTTAGAACTGTCATAATTTTTTTGTTTTGTGAACTCCCCTAAGACCTATCTCTTATCATCAGTAAAAGTACCTTGCTACCAAATATCAAAACACTTGGGACAAATTCTTAAAAACATAGTATCAACCAAATACAATATCAAAAACTCAACACAATTGAAAAATCAACTAGAACATGTAGCTATAGACGAACAGGAAATCTTAATGTCTTTCGATGTAATATCACTTTTTATCAATATACCAATACAGGTGGCCATAAAAACCATAACGAGTCAATGGAGAATTATAAACAAGTTCACAAAGATACCTAAAGCCTTATTTTTTTAAATTCTACGTTTCTGCCTCATAGACAGGAATTATTTTATATATGACAAAACAGTTTTCAACCAAATTTTTGGAATGCCGATGGGCAACCCTCTTTCACTTACTATAGCCGATATTGTACTAGATGGCCTTTTTGACGAAACAATTACAGAATTGGGAAATAAAACATTCGCTTTAAATACATAACTAAATATGTAGATGATATCTTGGCAATTATAAACTATAAAGATAAGGACGCAATTCTCAGTGTTTTCAACAAATATCACTCAAAGCTTCAGTCTAACTCTGAAATAGAAAATAATAATTGCAAACTTATATAGGGAAAAAAATAATATCGTTCTAGATTGGTACTCGAAAGAAACTTCATCAGGCAGAATTATCAGTTTCAACGCAACACATCCAAAAAGTCAAATTATCAATACTGCCAGGAATATCATTTCTACAGTTCTTAGCATTAGTGATAAGCGATTTCACACAAAAAATCTCAAAAATATTAAGATGATTCTAAAACTGTTAAGGTTAAGGTATTAAATAACAAAAATAAAACAACACCTCTTGACGAGACAGACAAAAGTATCAATCATTTTTACAGTGCATCTTTTATTCCTGGCTTGACAGACAAGAAAGAAATAAAAACAGCTGTTGAAAATAAAAACATAAGATTTGCATACAACACGACACAGCATTATATTTACTCGCACTAAAGCACCAACTGAAAAACAACAAAGTGACTTGGTATATGAATTACAATGTAAAGGTAACAGCGAAGAAAAAGGCAATCTAATATATATAGGTACAACAAAAAGAAACCTGGGAACTAGAATGTCAGAACACAAAAACGATATAGCCAAACAAAGAACATCAACAGCTTTATCAGCCCATGTTATCGACAAAAATCATTGCGTGGATTTCGATAAAGTTAAATTATTAAACAAAGAGAAAGTAGAAAGAAAAAGGTATACCATCGAAAGCTTGCGTATACAGCAAAATATAGAAAGAATAATGAACATAAAAGAGGATACCGACAATATCAATGCTAGCTATATTGTTGCTATTAAATAAGACAAACTGCAATAGCAACTTTTAAAATTTGACTGTGCTTAAAATATACCTGTGATATCAATTTAATATAAGTAAATTGTACTAGTATTTTTATAAAGATTTATCTAATGTAATAATAACTATAGAATTGTGAGTATAACCTTATTAATTCAAAATATTTACCAAATTGTAATTATGTAAATTAAATAGACAAAAAAAAACCCCTGAAGAAGTCGACCAACAATTGACGAAACGTTGGGTAAAAAACGTAATAAATTTGTTTTATTAACATTGAATACGTTAGGCCGGACTAGCTTAGGAAAATTCTTCATATATTGTAAATCACTAATTGTTTTTGCTTTAACAAAAAGGTGCTGCCATCTACCGGACAGTGGTTATTCTATTACCTTATATGCAACCTAGGCCTATCGACACAAAAATATGTATATAAAGATTTTAAGCAGACTTACAAATATAACACAATGCAATTAAGATAACAACATAATATAATAACAAAAAAATATATAAAATTTTCTGGGGAAGATTAATATTTTTCTTGTTGTTGCCTTTCACTACCACCTACAATATTATTATTATTACAGTTATTTTTCACAAAACATATTCACTATTACTTCTTACCTATTCTTATGTGTATCTATTTTTGATTTATTTTACTTTGACTATATTTTAAATATCACGAGACAATTAGGTGTGAACGCTTTAAACTTATTTTAGTGTCTGATGCCTCAAACTGTTTCTGATATCCCGAGACTCAAATGGCATTGGCTGATTTTCCTACCTTTCCATCGAATCTAATCAGCCATATTTAATATAAAAGAAATCCTGTAATTTTCTTTGTAATACCTGGGGGCAAATTACGATTCGAATACGATTCGATATTTTAAAATATTTCCATATAAACTGTATTGAAATATTTCGTAATTTCGTTCGATAACGACTGCTATAATTTGCCCCCTGTTATTTATCCAGACAAATTCTTTCTATTTCAGAATATGTAAAGCAAAGGACTTAATCAAAGTAACCGTTTTTGTTGTAGTCTATGCACCCATGAATGAAAACACTATTCCAGTAGGCAGCAAAAACAGCAGTGCAGACAACATACCTGAGGTAAACATCCTGACATTTCGTATGTCATTTTCTTTCCGCCACACGGCACAGGTTATGTTACTATTTTGTGCCACACGGGGCGTACATAATCAAATATTTATTATAAAAAATAAGATATAGTTAAAAATTGGAATTTTTCAGCAAAACTCCCACTCTATTGGCAAACAATCCGCAACAATATATATATATATATATATATATATATATATGTATATACATATATATATGTACATATATATATATATATATGTATATATGTACATATATATATATATATATATATATATATATATATATAAATATATATATATATATATATATATATGTACATATATATATATATATATATATATATACATATATATATATATATATATATATATATATATATGTACATATATATATATATATATATATATATATATATACAATATACATGTATATATCAAAGTATATATATATATATATATATATATATATGTACATATATATATATATATATATATATATATATATTTATATATATATATATATATATATATATATAAATATATATATATATATATATATATATATATATATATATGTACATATATATATATATATATATATATATATATATATATATATATACTTTGATATATACATGTATATTGTATATATATATATATATATATATATATATATATATATATGTACATATATATATATATATATATATATATATATATGTATATATATATATATATATATATATATATATGTACATATATATATATATATATATATATATATATATATATATATATATATATTTATATATATATATATATATATATATATATATATGTACATATATATATATATATATATATATATATATATATATATATGTACATATATATATGTATATACATATATATATATATATATATATATATATATGTACATATATATATGTATATACATATATATATATATATATATATATATATATATATTGTTGCGGATTGTTTGCCAATAGAGTGGGAGTTTTGCTGAAAAATTCCAATTTTTAACTATATCTTATTTTTTATAATAAATATTTGATTATGTACGCCCCGTGTGGCACAAAATAATAACATAACCTGTGCCGTGTGGCGGAAAGAAAATGACATACGAAATGTCAGGATGTTTACCTCAGG
>OY776277.1:73940998-74000998 GCA_963675445.1 Linnaemya vulpina | reverse complement strand
TGACCTATATGCCATCAAAAATTTGGGGATGTGCTCGTCCCAATGCCTCTGATGGGTGCTTACTACTTTTCGTAGGTACTCTTCTAAGGTGCGATTGAACCTTTCTATCATGCCATCAGACTGTGGATGCAACGGCGTCGTTCTGGTTTTCTTTATCCCATATAATTCGCACATTTCCCTGAATACCGCAGACTCGAAATTCCTTCCTTGGTCGGAATGTAATTCTATTGGGACACCATAGCGACATACCCAGTTGTTGACGAAAGCATTTACAATTGTCTTTGCTTCCTGGTTAGGTATAACATATACCTCTGGCCATTTACTGAAATAGTCCATTACCACAAGTACATAACGATTTCAGGCTTCGGTGACGGGAAAGGGACCTGCTACATCCATTGCGATTCGCTCGAATGGTGCTCCTGAGTTGTATTGTTGCAGCTGTCCCCGGCTTCTTCTTACTGGGCCTTTGGCTGCTATGCACTGTGGGCAGTTTGCTATCCAGTCAGCTACGGCTTGTTGACATCCAAACCAATAAAAACGCTGCTTCAGTTTCTCAAGTGTTTTTGTTACTCCAAAATGACCGCCACTGGGTCTATTATGAAACTCCTGTAAAATTTACTTATCTTGGAGTATGGCACAACTATTAAATTTGAAGTTGTTTTGCCATCTACACTTTCCCATACGCGGTACAAACACCCTTTTATTACCTTAAGGCTATTTCACTGAGCCCAATAAAATTTGGCGAATGGGCCTTCAGCCGAAATTTCATTCCGGGATGGTCGTCTGTCCTCTTCTTTCGCCGCTATAATTTTCCTTAGTATATCGTCGTCCCTCTGTGCCGCTGACCAGTCTTCATCAGGGCCGATGTGAATTAGCCGAACATCAACAACGCCTTCCTTTTGCTCGGTTGTATCACCATGTTTACGCTCTGAACAGCAGGGTCTTCTTGAAAGAGCATACGCATTGTTATGCTTTGTGCCTCTTCTATGCTCAATGCTCTTTCTTGGTGGCAAAACAGATATACTTCTCTTCCTTGATGCTTTGCAGCTGCGCTGAAAATGACCGATCTTTCCGCAGTTGAAGCACTTAGGCTTTTCTTTGATATCACTTTCTGCCAGCAGTTGTCGCATTGCCTCCTTAAAGCTGGCAATTAGGTTGTTATCTTCCTCAGACAAAACCTCCACTTTCCGCACTCTACCTGTCTTCCTTGATGCCTTGCAGGTGCGCTGAAAATGACCGATCTTACCGCAGTTAAAGCACTTAGGCTTTTCTTTGATAGCCTTCTCTGCCAGCAGTTGTCGCATTGCCTCCTTAACGCTAGCTACTATCTGTGGCTTGAAAACAATCCTAGCAGTCTCTTGAGCCAGCGCAAATGACACAGTTTCAGCGAAAGTGGATTTCTGCGTAGCGCACGCCGCCAGTTTAACATCAGTGTCGCGAATGCCGTTAACGAAAGCCTCAGTTTTAAAATGGTCCAGGAACGGGTGACTCTCGCCTGGATATGTGAGCTGCACTAAACGCTCGATTTCCATTGCGAAATCTTGTAGAGATTCGTTAGGCTTCTGAACTCTACATCGCAATTCCATTCTGTATAAATCGCGCTTGTGCTCACCACCATACTTGCGCTGCAATGCTGCCATTATTTCATTATAGTTGTTTCTGCAGCTTACTGGCACCGTCTCAAGTACCTCTGCGGCTGTACCCTTTAAGGACAAGATCAACTCTATGGCCTTTTCTTCAGCATCCCATCCATTTCTGCTAGCCACCGTCTCAAACTGGAATTTTAAGATGCCTAATGGTACGCTGCCGTCGAAGCATGGCGCTTTTGCCCGCGCAAAAACCTCCGCAACTGCTCGTACTGGCCCGCCACTACACTCCAGGTTATGCACTTTGTCCTCTAGAGCATGCAATTTCTCTTCGAACTCCTTTGCATGCAGTTCCAGGCCACCGCATTCTAGATGTTGGACTCTATCCGCCAGCTCTGAGAATTTATTCTCGATAGAATCCACCCTCCTGTTAATGGCTTCAGAAACCTCTACCAGGGTCTCGTTCATGGCTTTATTTGACTCCTGTATTTCGGCTACAAGTTTCCTGCATCTGCTGATTTTCGGCTACAAGCTTTTCCTGCATCTGCTGAGAGTTCTGTTTTATATCACTTATTTTGGCTACAAGCTTGTCACTGTTGATCCTTGATGCCTCCTGTATCTGCTGAGAGTTTTGTTTTATTTCAGTTATTTCGGCTACAAGCTTGTCCTGCATCTGCTGAGAGTTTTGTTTTATTTCACTTATTTCGGCTACAAGCTTTTTACTGTTGACCCTTGATGCCTCCTGTATCTGCTGAGAGGTCTGTTTCATTTCGATCATCATAGCAGCGAACATTGAATTTATGTCCATGCTGCTGGTCGTGGCAGGAGGCATACCTGCACATCGTCTTTGTCCTCAAACTCGTATGTCCCGATGTCCATGCCGCGATTCTTAAACTCATCTATCAGCCTCTTCTGCAGTTCAGTCTTATTACCTGCAGTTGGCAATTCCAGCTTGCTGAGCTCCTTTTTCAGCATTTTAACTTTTAGCTCATCAAATCTCATTATTATTTATTTAAAATTACTATTTTATTTTTTAATGTCCTTTTTTTTCTTTTTTTTTTAATTGCAATGTCCTTTTAATTATTTTAACAATCCCACTTCTGACACCAATTGTTACGTTTTTAGACCTTTTCGTAAAAACGGTTTTATTACTTATCCTTCAAGGATTCGTTTTATTGCATCAAATTAAAACACGGACAAATTAATTTAGAAATATAATGCGGCAACACTTTATTTGTTACTTTATTTACACGACTATTTGTACTACTCAACACTTAGCGATGTTAACACGTCTATGTTTGATATCACACTGATTATCGCTGAGCTCTGGCAGCGCCTTTATATAGCAAAAATGACGTCGTCTGGTAACCTCGCGAAAGTTCTGGGTATGGTGGTTGTTTTTTACTTGACATGTGTGTGTTTGTATACATGACAATGCTGACTTGTTTGGTTTGCTTATGGTAACTATGTGTGGTTGAATGTATGAGTGTTCTGTGTGTTTTGCCTATGGTAACTATGAGTGGTTGTATGAAGGAGTGTGTGGTTTTGTTTCTTCTACTTGTATATGGCTGTGTATACTTGTGACTCTATTTAGCTTTATTAGCAGCGAATACTTGCATACAAGATTTGTTGTTGTTGTGGTTTACTCTTATTGGCACAGCCTTGAATGATCTTGTATATTCTGGAGTATTCCATTTCCGTTAATTTGAATATTATCTATACAGTGTTGACCAGGGTTGTAACATTTTGACAACTATAGATTAATTGGTAGTGCTGCCAAGTACATATAGCCACATTGTCGTTTTATTTAAATCTATTTCTAATCTTTGTAACAATACATATATATATATATATATATATATATATGTATGTATATATAAATATATATATATATATATATATATATATATATGTATATATATATGAACATATATATATATATATATATATATATATATATATACATATATGTACATATATGTATATAATCTATATATATGTATATATATAATATATATGTACATATATATATATATATATATATATATATATGTACATATATATATATATATATATATATATATATATATATATGTATTTATAAATATATATATAGTTACAAAGATTAGAAATAGATTTAAATAAAACGACAATGTGGCTATATGTACTTCGCAGCACTGCCAATTAACCTCTAGATATCAAAATGTTACAACCCTGGTCAACACAATATAGATAATAATCAAATGAATGGAAACGGAATACTCCAGAATATACAAGATCATTCGAAGATATGCCAATAAGTGTAAACAAGTCCAAGAACAACAAACCTAGCAACATTAATGCTAAGAGATGTTATTCTTAATGATCTTGTATGCAAGTATTTGCTGCTAATAAAGCTAAACAGGTTCACAAGTATACACAACCATATACACATAGAAGAAGAATCAAAACCACACAACACGCAGAACACTCATTCATACAACCACTCATAGTTACCATAGCCAAAACACACAGAACACTCATACATACAACCACACATAGTTACCATAAGCAAAACAAACAAGTCAGCATTTTCATGTATACAAACATGCCCAGAAGTTTCGCGAGGCTACCAGACGACGTCATTTTTGCTATATAAAGGCGCTGCCAGAGCTCACTGAGAGTTAGTGTGATTTTAAGTATAGACGTGTGAACATCGCTAAGTGTTGAGTAGTACAAATACTCGTATTAACAGAGTTGTAAATAAAGCGTTGCAGCATTATAGTTCTAAAATTAATTTGTCCGTGTTTAATTTGATGCAATAAAACGAATCCTTGAAGGATAAGTAAAAAAACCGTTTTTACGAAAAGGTCTAAAAACGTAACAATTGGTGTCAGAAGTGGGATTGCTAAAATAATTAAAAGGACATTGCAATTAAAAAAAAAAGAAAAAAAAGGACATTAAAAAATAAAATAGTAATTTTAAATAAATAATAATGAGATTTGATGAGCTAAAAGTTAAAATGCTGAAAAAGGAGCTCAGCAAGCTGGAAAAGGTCTAAAAACGTGACAATTAGTGTCAGAAGTGGGATTGCAAAAATAATTAAAAGGACATTGCAATTTAAGGGGGAAAAAAGGACATTATAAAACTAAAATAAATAATCATGAAATTTGATGAGCTAAAAGTTGAACAGCTGAAAAAGGAGCTCAGTAAGCTGGAATTGCCATCTGCAGGTAACAAGGCTGAACTGCAGAAGAGGCTGATAGATGCGTTTAAGAATCGCGGCATGGACATCGGGACATAGGAGTTTGAGGACAAAGACGATGTGCAGGTATGCCCTCCTTCCACCACCAGCAGCATAGACATATATTCAATGTTCGCTGCTATAATGATCGAAATAAAACAGAACTCTCAGCAGATGCAGGAAAAGCTTTTAGCCGAAACTCAGCAGATACAGGACAAGCTTGTTGCCGAAATAACTGAAATAAAACAAAACTCTCAGCAGATACAGGAAGCTCAATGACATAACCAAGAAGGACAGTTATCCGCTCCCCAGGATCGATGACACTTTGGACACGCTAGCTGGTACCAAATGGTTCTCTACGCTGGACTTGCGAAGCGGATATTGGCAAGTGGAGATCGCAGCGAAAGACAAGGAGAAAACTGCCTTCAGTGTCGGCAACAGATTATGGCAGTTGAAAGTCATGCCATTTGCTCTCTGCAATGCTCCGGTCACATTTGAACGCCTAATGGAGAAGGTACTGATAGGACTTCACTGGAAGACATGCTTGGTATATCTCGATGACATAATCGTGATGGGGAAAACTTTTGATGAACACCTCAAAAACATGGCAGCTTGAAGAAATGTGCATTGTTCCAGAAAGAAGTAAAGTATTTGGGGCATCGTGTTACAGCAGACGGAATCTCAACAGACAAAGATAAAATAAAAGCAGTAAGGGACTGGCGTCAACATAAAAATCTTCATGAATTGCGCAGCTTTTTGGGCCTTTGTACATCCTACAGACGTTTTGTGCCGAATTTTGCCAGTGTAGCTGCAAGGCTGCATGAGCTGAAAAAGAAATCGAGACCATACCAGTGGGGCGAGCCACAGGAAAAATCCTTCCAGAAACAAAGAGTTATTATGTACGTCACCAGTGCTAGCGTATCCCATAGCTGGAGAAAAATTTGTGCTGGATACTAATGCGAGCGGCTATGGCATAGGGGGTGTGCTATCCCAAGTAGTAAATGGCACCGAGAAGGTCATAGGGTACTATAGCCGTGTACTCTCAAAACCTGAGAGGAACTACTGCGTGACACGACGTGAGCCTCTGGAGGTATTGGAATGCATTAAACATTATCATAAATACCGGTATGGTCAACACTTTACATTAAGGACCGATCATTCTGCACTGAGATGGCTATTGCAGCTTAAAATTCCTGAAGGGCAACTGGCAAGGTGGATTGAGCGCCTGCAGAGCTACGACTTCAGCATTGAGCATAGAAGGGGCACAAAGTATTACAATGCGGATGCTCTTTCGAGAAGACCCTGCTGTTTAGAGTGTAAACATTGTGTTAGAGCCGAGCAAAAGGAAGGCGTTGTTGATGTTCGGCTAATTCACATCGGCCCTGATGAAGACTGGTCAGTGGCACAGAGGGACGACGGCATACTAAGGAAAATTATAGCGGCCAAAGAATGAAATTTCAGCTGAAAGCCCAACCGCAAAATCTATTGGGCTCAGTGGAACAGCCTCAAGGTAATAAAAGGTTGTTTATACCGCGTATGGGAAAGTGTAGATGGCAAAACAACTTCAAATTTAATAGATGTGCCATACTCCAAGATAAGTAAAATGTTACAGGAGTTTCATAATGGACCTAGTGGCGGTCATGTTGGAGTATCAGCAAGACTTGAGAAACTGAAGCAGCATTTTAATTGAGTTGGATGTCAACAAGCCGTAGCCGACTGGATAGCAAACTGCCCACAGTGCATAGCAGCCAAAGGCCCAATAAGAAGAAGCCGGGGACAGCTACAACAATACAACTCAGGAGCACCATTCGAGCGGATCGCAATGGATGTAGCAGGTCCTTTTCCCGTCACTTAAGCCGGAAATCGTTATGTACTTGTGGTAATGAACTATTTCAGTAAATGGCCAGAGGTATACCTAACCAGGGGCAAAGACAGTTGTAAATGCATTCGTCAACAACTGGGTATGTCGCTATGGTGTCCCAATAGAATTACATTCCGACCAAGGAAGGAATTTCGAGTCTGCCGTATTCAGGGAAATGTGCGAGTTATATGGGATAAAGAAAACCAGAACGACGCCGTTGCATCCACAGTCTGATGGCATGATAGAAAGGTTCAATCGCACCTTAGAAGAGTACCTACGAAAAGTAGTAAGCACCCATCAGAGGCATTGGGACGAGCACATCCCCAAATTTTTGATGGCATATAGGTCAGCTGTACACGACTCAACATCGAGAACGCCAGCCAAAATTATCTTCGGGGCGGAATTAAAACTACCTGGTGATTTGGAATTCGGTGTTAAGCCAACTGTAGAAGAAGGAGCTATTACGTCCCAAGAGAAGGAAGACTTAAATGAACTGCATGAGCTCGTGCGTAATAAAATCAAGATGGTCAGTGACAAGATGAAGGCTAGGTATGACCGCGCAGTAAATTCGGGAGGATTTATGGAAGGACAATTGGTTCTACTTTATAACCCACAACGGAAGAAAGAATTGTCCCCAAAATTACAGCCTCACTGGGATGGCCCGTATAAAGTGACTAAGAGAGTGAATGACGTTGTATACCGGTTACAGAAGCACAATAGCCCAAGGTCGAAAATGAAGATAGTACATCTCGAACGATTGGCGCGCTATGGAAGAGGTGATTGTATGCATATTCGGGTCAAACAGGCTTAAGTGGGCGGCAGTGTTACAAAGATTAGAAATAGATTTAAATAAAATGACAATGTGGCTATATGTACTTGGCAGCACTGCCAATTAATCTATAGTTGTCAAAATGTTAAAACCCTGGTCAAAACAATATAGATAATAATCAAATTAACAGAAATGGAATACTCCAGAATATACAAGATCATTCGAGGCTATGGCAATAAATGTAAACAACAACAACAACAAACCTAGCAACATTAATGCTAAGAGATGTTATTCTTAATGATCTTGTATGCAAGTATTCGCTGCTAATAAAGCTAAACAGGTTCACAAGTATACACAACCATATACACATAGAAGAAGAAACAAAACCACACAACACGCAGAACACTCATCCATACAACCACTCATAGTTACCATAGCTAAAACACACAGAACACTCATACATACAACCACTCATAGTTACCATAAGCAAAACAAACAAGTCAGCATTTTCATGTATACAAACACACATGTCAAGTACAGACGAGTGAACATCGCTAAGTGTTGAGTAGTAGAAATACTCGTATTAATAGAGTAGTAAATAAAGTTTTACCGCATTATAGTTCTAAAATTAATTTGTCCGTGTTTAATTTGATGCAATAAAACGAATCCTTGAAGGATAAGTAATAAAACCGTTTTTACGAAAAGGTCTAAAAACGTAACAATATATATATATATATATATATATATATATATATATATATATATACAATATACATGTATATACCAATGTGTATTTTCTTATGGGCCCAGAAGACGTACAAAAGAAAACAACAACTGGTATGAATGCGTTAGTGTCGTTTAATTGCTGATTTGCGGAGATGCACAGAGAATTTCGTCAATCAGCATTTGTGTTTTGGCTTCGTACACTTCGTATGCAAGCATGTTGTCATCGGGTGATGATTTGTTGTGATTGCGCTAGTATACACGAGACTAATTATGCTGGCATAACATGGCAGTTTGTTGGCATTTTCGTTGAGGGGAGTGGTTTTTGCGTGGCATAATTTTTCATCCAGCTTCAATCCCGCATTAGCAGAACAAAACTAATCCACACTCACTTATGAAAACAACGAAAACACAGATTCTGTGTTTTCTATTTTACAGAGCGTTTTTCAATGTTCAGTTGTCCATCGTGGTGTAAACATGAATCTGAAAACAAAAGTGGTAGATCGCGGCAACAAACAGTAGAACTAATAAAAGAAACTCATAAAAGTTTTTGCAGTAATTTTTAGTAAAAGTAAAAATTTTTGGTTACAGAAAATTTTATTTAAATAAATTTTAATGGTCGAATGAATAAGCAAAAACTTCTATTGGTTTTTTAATAGTCTTTTTAATTATGTGTGAGAAAATAATCTTATATGAATGTACCTTTAAAAATTCACTTTTCATGTTTCTGCAAATTGCACTACATACATACTTTTTTTCTTGTTTGCTTATTTGTCTTAAAAAAAACCATTATATATAAACTATAAAAACATTAGTTAACAACATAAAAAATTGTTTACATATGTAAATATGAATTTTTAATATGGTGCTAGTTGATTTCTACAACATTTGATTTAGGCTTTATTTATTTACATGAAAATATATTTGTAATGAAACTAGCAATTTCTCCTAAGATTATTGCCAATTTCTCCTCAATTATCCGCTAAAAATGAACAAAGAAATACTAAAACACTCAAAGCCAGATGAATTCATACCGTGTGTTTTGAAAAGAACAAATATTGTGCGGACTAAAATATATTGACTAACTGTGCAGTTTTGTTTAAAAGCCCAACTATAATATTAGCCTAAGCATATTAGGCTACTGTCAAAACACGACGAAAAGCCTGTAAAATGCATATGCGACCATTTATGTGGCTATATTATATTTACACTCAGTTGTAAAGCAATGCACTTTTGAAAAAACTAATTTATGATTTATACATAACATGTAAATACATATATAAATATTTTCAATTTATGTATATATGTTTCTTCTTTGTCAGGCTCAAGGTCATAATAAATTTAAATAAAACTCTCTTTAAATTACTCACCAAGGTAGCAACTGCACCGCGAATTTATGGTTTGCCAAAAGTTCATAAAGACGGTGTGCCACTAAGGCCAATTTGTTCTTCGATAAATTCGCCATCGTACGAATTATGCAAATACTTAACGGGCATTTTAAAAAAATTAACAAAAAAGTCCAAATACAACGAGAATGATGCGATAGAATTCAAAAATAAACTATCAAATATAAAACTAGAGGATGATGAAGTTTTAGTTTCATTTGATGTTGTTTCACTTTTTCCGAGTATACCGGTAAACTTGGCATTAGAAATTACAAAGAACAAGTGGGAAGAGATTACAACACACACAAAAATACCACAAGATTTATTCATCACCATTTTAAGTTTTTGTATAAAAGATAATAGATATTTTAAATACAAAGATAAGGTGTATGAACAATTAAAAGGAATGCCGATGGGTTCACCAGCATCACCGGTAATAGCGGACATAATAATGGAAGATTTATTAGACACCACAATTGGTAAACTAATTCATAAACCACGATGTGTGATAAAATACGTTGATGACTTATTCTAAAACTAAAAGGAATATGGTAGAGGAAACATTGGAAGCATTAAATAGTTTCCATAGACATATACAGTTTACTATGGAACTAGAACAAGACGGCAAATTATCGTACTTAGATACGTTAATAATACGTAAAGGAAATAGTTTAACCTTTGACTGGTACCAAAAGCCAACAGCTTCGGGACGATTAATTAAATGGTTTTCAAATCACCCTAAACATATTAAAATTAACACCGCGCATAATTTTGTAAGGAGGGTTCTAAAAATTAGCGAAAACGTATAAGTCAACAACACATATTCCCGGTTTTTCTGAAAGAATAATTAATTCCGATTTATTCGACAAACAAAACATTAATATTGCATTAAAAACAGACAACACCTTAAATAAGTTATTTTCGTATACAAAATCAAAAGTTGATAAACTGGATAAGTCTAACGTCGTATACAAAATTCCATGTAACGGAGATGGGTCGATTAAATGCAGTAAAATATATGTCGGAATTACTAAATCTAAGCTGTGATATCAATTTAATATAAGTAAATTGTACTAGTATTTTTATAAAGATTTATCTAATGTAATAATAACTATAGAATTGTGAGTATAACCTTATTAATTCAAAATATTTTCCAAATTGTAATTATGTAAATTAAATAGACAAAAAAAAAACCCCCTGAAGAAGTCGACCAACAATTGACGAAACGTTGGGTAAAAAACGTAATAAATTTGTTTTATTAACATTGAATACGTTAGGCCGGACTAGCTTAGGAAAATTCTTCATATATTGTAAATCACTAATTGTTTTTGCTTTAACAAAAAGGTGCTGCCATCTACCGGACAGTGGTTATTCTATTACCTTATATGCAACCTAGGCCTATCGACACAAAAATATGTATATAAAGATTTTAAGCAGACTTACAAATATAACACAATGCAATTAAGATAACAACATAATATAATAACAAAAAAATATATAAAATTTTCTGGGGTAGATTAATATTTTTCTTGTTGTTGCCTTTCACTACCACCTACAATATTATTATTATTACAGTTATTTTTCACAAAACATATTCACTATTACTTCTTACCTATTCTTATGTGTATCTATTTTTGATTTATTTTACTTTGACTATATTTTAAATATCACGAGACAATTAGGTGTGAACGCTTTAAACTTATTTTAGTGTCTGATGCCTCAAACTGTTTCTGATATCCCGAGACTCAAATGGCATTGGCTGATTTTCCTACCTTTCCATCGAATCTAATCAGCCATATTTAATATAAAAGAAATCCTGTAATTTTCTTTGTAATACCTGGGGGCAAATTACGGCATTCGATACGATTCGAAATTTTAAAATATTTCCATATAAACTGTATTGAAATATTTCGTAATTTCGTTCGATAACGACTGCTATAATTTGCCCCCTGTTATTTATCCAGACAAATTCTTTCTATTTCAGAATATGTAAAGCAAAGGACTTAATCAAAGTAACCGTTTTTGTTGTAGTCTATGCACCCATGAATGAAAACACTATTCCAGTAGGCAGCAAAAACAGCAGTGCAGACAACATACCTGAGGTAAACATCCTGACATTTCGTATGTCATTTTCTTTCCGCCACACGGCACAGGTTATGTTACTATTTTGTGCCACACGGGGCGTACATAATCAAATATTTATTATAAAAAATAAGATATAGTTAAAAATTTGAATTTTTCAGCAAAACTCCCACTCTATTGGCAAACAATCCGCAACAATATATATATATATATATATATATATATATATATATATATATATATATGTATATACATATATATATGTACATATATATATATATATATGTATATATGTACATATATATATATATATATATATATATATATATAAATATATATATATATATATATATATATGTACATATATATATATATATATATATATATATGTACATATATATATATATATATGTACATATACATATATATATATATATATATATATATATATATACGTAAACATATATATATATATATATATATATATATGTACATATATATATATATATATATATATATATATATAAATATATATATATATATATATATATATATATATGTACATATATGTATATAATATATATATGTCTATATATAATATATATATGTATTTATATATATATATATATATATATATATATATATATGTACATATATATATATATATATATATGTACATATATATATATATATATATATATATATATATTGTTACGTTCTTAGACCTTTTCGTACAAACGGTTTTATTATTTATCCTTCAAGGATTCGTTTTATTGCATCAAATTAAAACACGGACAAATTAATTTAGAAATATAATGCGGCATCACTTTATTTGTTGCTTTATTTACACGAGTATTTGTACTACTCAACACTTAGCGATGTTAACACGTCTATGTTTGATATCACACTGATTATCGCTGAGCTCTGGCAGCGCCTTTATATAGCAAAAATGACGTCGTCTGGTAACCTCGCGAAAGTCCTGGGTATGGTGGTTGTTTTTTACTTGACATGTGTGTGTTTGTATACATGACAATGCTGACTTGTTGGGTTTGCTTATGGTAACTATGTGTGGTTGAATGTATGAGTGTTCTATGTGTTTTGCCTATGGTAACTATGAGTGCTTGTATGAGTGAGTGTGTGGTTTTGTTTCTTCTACGTGTATATGGCTGTGTATACTTGTGACTCTATTTAGCTTTATTAGCAGCGAATACTTGCATACAAGATCATTAAGAATAACATCCCTTAGCATATATGTTGCTATGTTTGTTGTTGTTGTGGTTTACTCTTATTGGCACAGCCTTGAATGATCTTGTATATTCTGGAGTATTCCATTTCCGTTAATTTGAATATCATCTATATAGTGTTGACCAGGGTTGTAACATTTCGACAACTATAGATTAATTGGTAGTGCTGCCAAGTACATATAGCCACATTGTCGTTTTATTTAAATCTATTTCTAATATTTGTAACACTGCCGCCCACTTAAGCCTGTTCGACCCGAATAGGCATACAATCACCTCTTCCATAGTGCGCCAATCGTTCGAGATGTACTATCTTCGTTTTCGACCTTGGGCTATTGTGCTTCTATATCCGCTATACAACGTCATTCACTCTCTTAATCACTTTATACGGGCCATCCCAGTGAGTCTGTAATTTTGGGGACAATCCTTTCTTCCGTTGTGGGTTATACAGAAAAACCAATTGTCCTTCCATAAATCCCTCCGAGTTTGCTGCGCGGTCATACCTAGCCTTCATCTTGTCACTGACCATCTTGATTCTATTGCGCACGAACTCATGCAGTTCGTTTAAGTTCTCCTTCTCCTGGGACGTAATAGCTCCTTCCTTTCTAGTTGGCTTAACACCAAATTCCAAATCACCAGGTAGTTTTAATTCCGCCCCGAAGATAATTTTGGCTGGCGTTCTCGATGTTGGGTCGTGTACAGCTGACCTATATGCCATCAAAAATTTGGGGATGTGCTCGTCCCAATGCCTCTGATGGGTGCTTACTACTTTTCGTAGGTACTCTTCTAAGGTGCGATTGAACCTTTCTATCATGCCATCAGACTGTGGATGCAACGGCGTCGTTCTGGTTTTCTTTATCCCATATAATTCGCACATTTCCCTGAATACCGCAGACTCGAAATTCCTTCCTTGGTCGGAATGTAATTCTATTGGGACACCATAGCGACATACCCAGTTGTTGACGAAAGCATTTACAATTGTCTTTGCTTCCTGGTTAGGTATAACATATACCTCTGGCCATTTACTGAAATAGTCCATTACCACAAGTACATAACGATTTCAGGCTTCGGTGACGGGAAAGGGACCTGCTACATCCATTGCGATTCGCTCGAATGGTGCTCCTGAGTTGTATTGTTGCAGCTGTCCCCGGCTTCTTCTTACTGGGCCTTTGGCTGCTATGCACTGTGGGCAGTTTGCTATCCAGTCAGCTACGGCTTGTTGACATCCAAACCAATAAAAACGCTGCTTCAGTTTCTCAAGTGTTTTTGTTACTCCAAAATGACCGCCACTGGGTCCATTATGAAACTCCTGTAAAATTTACTTATCTTGGAGTATGGCACAACTATTAAATTTGAAGTTGTTTTGCCATCTACACTTTCCCATACGCGGTATAAACACCCTTTTATTACCTTAAGGCTATTTCACTGAGCCCAATAAAATTTGGCGAATGGGCCTTCAGCCGAAATTTCATTCCGGGATGGTCCTCTGTCCTCTTCTTTCGCCGCTATAATTTTCCTTAGTATATCGTCGTCCCTCTGTGCCGCTGACCAGTCTTCATCAGGGCCGATGTGAATTAGCCGCACATCAACAACGCCTTCCTTTTGCTCGGTTGTATCACCATGTTTACGCTCTGAACAGCAGGGTCTTCTTGAAAGAGCATACGCATTGTTATGCTTTGTGCCTCTTCTATGCTCAATGCTCTTTCTTGGTGGCAAAACAGATATACTTCTCTTCCTTGATGCTTTGCAGCTGCGCTGAAAATGACCGATCTTTCCGCAGTTGAAGCACTTAGGCTTTTCTTTGATATCACTTTCTGCCAGCAGTTGTCGCATTGCCTCCTTAAAGCTGGCAATTAGGTTGTTATCTTCCTCAGACAAAACCTCCACTTTCCGCACTCTACCTGTCTTCCTTGATGCCCTGCAGGTGCGCTGAAAATGACCGATCTTACCGCAGTTAAAGCACTTAGGCTTTTCTTTGATAGCCTTCTCTGCCAGTAGTTGTCGCATTGCCTCCTTAACGCTAGCCACTAGGTTGTTATCCTCCTCAGACAAAACCTCCACATTCCGCACTTTACATATCTGTGGCTTGAAAACAATCCTAGCAGTCTCTTGAGCCAGCGCAAATGACACAGTTTCAGCGAAAGTGGATTTCTGCGTAGCGCACGCCGCCAGTTTAACATCAGTGTCGCGAATGCCGTTAACGAAAGCCTCAGTTTTAAAATGGTCCAGGAACGGGTGACTCTCGCCTGGATATGTGAGCTGCACTAAACGCTCGATTTCCATTGCGAAATTTTGTAGAGATTCGTTAGGCTTCTGAACTCTACATCGCAATTCCATTCTGTATAAATCGCGCTTGTGCTCACCACCATACTTGCGCTGCAATGCTGCCATTATTTCATTATAGTTGTTTCTGCAGCTTACTGGCACCGTCTCAAGTACCTCTGCGGCTGTACCCTTTAAGGACAAGATCAACTCTATGGCCTTTTCTTCAGCATCCCATCCATTTCTGCTAGCCACCGTCTCAAACTGGAATTTTAAGATGCCTAATGGTACGCTGCCGTCGAAGCATGGCGCTTTTGCCCGCGCAGAAACCTCCGCAACTGCTCGTACTGGCCCGCCACTACACTCCAGGTTATGCACTTTGTCCTCTAGAGCATGCAATTTCTCTTCGAACTCCTTTGCATGCAGTTCCAGGCCACCGCATTCTAGATGTTGGACTCTATCCGCCAGCTCTGAGAATTTATTCTCGATAGAATCCACCCTCCTGTTAATGGCTTCAGAAACCTCTACCAGGGTCTCGTTCATGGCTTTATTTGACTCCTGTATTTCGGCTACAAGTTTTTCCTGCATCTGCTGATTTTCGGCTACAAGCTTTTCCTGCATCTGCTGAGAGTTCTGTTTTATATCACTTATTTTGGCTACAAGCTTGTCACTGTTGATCCTTGATGCCTCCTGTATCTGCTGAGAGTTTTGTTTTATTTCAGTTATTTCGGCTACAAGCTTGTCCTGCATCTGCTGAGAGTTTTGTTTTATTTCACTTATTTCGGCTACAAGCTTTTTACTGTTGACCCTTGATGCCTCCTGTATCTGCTGAGAGGTCTGTTTCATTTCGATCATCATAGCAGCGAACATTGAATTTATGTCCATGCTGCTGGTCGTGGCAGGAGGCATACCTGCACATCGTCTTTGTCCTCAAACTCGTATGTCCCGATGTCCATGCCGCGATTCTTAAACTCATCTATCAGCCTCTTCTGCAGTTTAGTCTTATTACCTGCAGTTGGCAATTCCAGCTTGCTGAGCTCCTTTTTCAGCATTTTAGCTTTTAGCTCATCAAATCTCATTATTATTTATTTAAAATTACTATTTTATTTTTTAATGTCCTTTTTTTTCTTTTTTTTTTAATTGCAATGTCCTTTTAATTATTTTAACAATCCCACTTCTGACACCAATTGTTACGTTTTTAGACCTTTTCGTAAAAACGGTTTTATTACTTATCCTTCAAGGATTCGTTTTATTGCATCAAATTAAAACACGGACAAATTAATTTAGAAATATAATGCGGCAACACTTTATTTGTTACTTTATTTACACGACTATTTGTACTACTCAACACTTAGCGATGTTAACACGTCTATGTTTGATATCACACTGATTATCGCTGAGCTCTGGCAGCGCCTTTATATAGCAAAAATGACGTCGTCTGGTAACCTCGCGAAAGTTCTGGGTATGGTGGTTGTTTTTTACTTGACATGTGTGTGTTTGTATACATGACAATGCTGACTTGTTTGGTTTGCTTATGGTAACTATGTGTGGTTGAATGTATGAGTGTTCTGTGTGTTTTGCCTATGGTAACTATGAGTGGTTGTATGAAGGAGTGTGTGGTTTTGTTTCTTCTACTTGTATATGGCTGTGTATACTTGTGACTCTATTTAGCTTTATTAGCAGCGAATACTTGCATACAAGATTTGTTGTTGTTGTGGTTTACTCTTATTGGCACAGCCTTGAATGATCTTGTATATTCTGGAGTATTCCATTTCCGTTAATTTGAATATTATCTATACAGTGTTGACCAGGGTTGTAACATTTTGACAACTATAGATTAAGTGGTAGTGCTGCCAAGTACATATAGCCACATTGTCGTTTTATTTAAATCTATTTCTAATCTTTGTAACAATACATATATATATATATATATATATATATATATATATGTATGTATATATAAATATATATATATATATATATATATATATATATGTATATATATATGAACATATATATATATATATATATATATATATATATATACATATATGTACATATATGTATATAATCTATATATATGTATATATATAATATATATGTACATATATATATATATATATATATATATATATATATATATATATATGTATATATATATATATATATATATATATATATATATATGTATTTATAAATATATATATAGTTACAAAGATTAGAAATAGATTTAAATAAAACGACAATGTGGCTATATGTACTTCGCAGCACTGCCAATTAACCTCTAGATATCAAAATGTTACAACCCTGGTCAACACAATATAGATAATAATCAAATGAATGGAAACGGAATACTCCAGAATATACAAGATCATTCGAAGCTATGCCAATAAGTGTAAACAAGTCCAACAACAACAAACCTAGCAACATTAATGCTAAGAGATGTTATTCTTAATGATCTTGTATGCAAGTATTCGCTGCTAATAAAGCTAAACAGGTTCACAAGTATACACAACCATATACACATAGAAGAAGAATCAAAACCACACAACACGCAGAACACTCATTCATACAACCACTCATAGTTACCATAGCCAAAACACACAGAACACTCATACATACAACCACACATAGTTACCATAAGCAAAACAAACAAGTCAGCATTTTCATGTATACAAACATGCCCAGAAGTTTCGCGAGGCTACCAGACGACGTCATTTTTGCTATATAAAGGCGCTGCCAGAGCTCACTGAGAGTTAGTGTGATTTTAAGTATAGACGTGTGAACATCGCTAAGTGTTGAGTAGTACAAATACTCGTATTAACAGAGTTGTAAATAAAGCGTTGCAGCATTATAGTTCTAAGATTAATTTGTCCGTGTTTAATTTGATGCAATAAAACGAATCCTTGAAGGATAAGTAAAAAAACCGTTTTTACGAAAAGGTCTAAAAACGTAACAATTGGTGTCAGAAGTGGGATTGCTAAAATAATTAAAAGGACATTGCAATTAAAAAAAAAAGAAAAAAAAAGGACATTAAAAAATAAAATAGTAATTTTAAATAAATAATAATGAGATTTGATGAGCTAAAAGTTAAAATGCTGAAAAAGGAGCTCAGCAAGCTGGAAAAGGTCTAAAAACGTGACAATTAGTGTCAGAAGTGGGATTGCAAAAATAATTAAAAGGACATTGCAATTTAAGGGGGAAAAAAGGACATTATAAAACTAAAATAAATAATCATGAAATTTGATGAGCTAAAAGTTGAACAGCTGAAAAAGGAGCTCAGTAAGCTGGAATTGCCATCTGCAGGTAACAAGGCTGAACTGCAGAAGAGGCTGATAGATGAGTTTAAGAATCGCGGCATGGACATCGGGACATAGGAGTTTGAGGACAAAGACGATGTGCAGGTATGCCCTCCTTCCATCACCAGCAGCATAGACATATATTCAATGTTCGCTGCTATAATGATCGAAATAAAACAGAACTCTCAGCAGATGCAGGAAAAGCTTTTAGCCGAAACTCAGCAGATACAGGACAAGCTTGTTGCCGAAATAACTGAAATAAAACAAAACTCTCAGCAGATACAGGAAGCTCAATGACATAACCAAGAAGGACAGTTATCCGCTCCCCAGGATCGATGACACTTTGGACACGCTAGCTGGTACCAAATGGTTCTCTACGCTGGACTTGCGAAGCGGATATTGGCAAGTGGAGATCGCAGCGAAAGACAAGGAGAAAACTGCCTTCAGTGTCGGCAACAGATTATGGCAGTTGAAAGTCATGCCATTTGCTCTCTGCAATGCTCCGGTCACATTTGAACGCCTAATGGAGAAGGTACTGATAGGACTTCACTGGAAGACATGCTTGGTATATCTCGATGACATAATCGTGATGGGGAAAACTTTTGATGAACACCTCAAAAACATGGCAGCTTGAAGAAATGTGTATTGTTCCAGAAAGAAGTAAAGTATTTGGGGCATCGTGTTACAGTAGACGGAATCTCAACAGACAAAGATAAAATAAAAGCAGTAAGGGACTGGCGTCAACATAAAAATCTTCATGAATTGCGCAGCTTTTTGGGCCTTTGTACATCCTACAGACGTTTTGTGCCGAATTTTGCCAGTGTAGCTGGAAGGCTGCATGAGCTGAAAAAGAAATCGAGACCATACCAGTGGGGCGAGCCACAGGAAAAATCCTTCCAGAAACAAAGAATTATTATGTACGTCACCAGTGCTAGCGTATCCCATAGCTGGAGAAAAATTTGTGCTGGATACTAATGCGAGCGGCTATGGCATAGGGGGTGTGCTATCCCAAGTAGTAAATGGCACCGAGAAGGTCATAGGGTACTATAGCCGTGTACTCTCAAAACCTGAGAGGAACTACTGCGTGACACGACGTGAGCCTCTGGAGGTATTGGAATGCATTAAACATTATCATAAATACCGGTATGGTCAACACTTTACATTAAGGACCGATCATTCTGCACTGAGATGGCTATTGCAGTTTAAAATTCCTGAAGGGCAACTGGCAAGGTGGATTGAGCGCCTGCAGAGCTACGACTTCAGCATTGAGCATAGAAGGGGCACAAAGTATTACAATGCGGATGCTCTTTCGAGAAGACCCTGCTGTTTAGAGTGTAAACATTGTGTTAGAGCCGAGCAAAAGGAAGGCGTTGTTGATGTTCGGCTAATTCACATCGGCCCTGATGAAGACTGGTCAGTGGCACAGAGGGACGACGGCATACTAAGGAAAATTATAGCGGCCAAAGAAGAGGACAGACGACCATCCCGGAATGAAATTTCAGCTGAAAGCCCACCCGCAAAATCTATTGGGCTCAGTGGAACAGCCTCAAGGTAATAAAAGGTTGTTTATACCGCGTATGGGAAAGTGTAGATGGCAAAACAACTTCAAATTTAATAGATGTGCCATACTCCAAGATAAGTAAAATGTTACAGGAGTTTCATAATGGACCTAGTGGCGGTCATGTTGGAGTATCAGCAAGACTTGAGAAACTGAAGCAGCATTTTAATTGAGTTGGATGTCAACAAGCCGTAGCCGACTGGATAGCAAACTGCCCACAGTGCATAGCAGCCAAAGGCCCAATAAGAAGAAGCCGGGGACAGCTACAACAATACAACTCAGGAGCACCATTCGAGCGGATCGCAATGGATGTAGCAGGTCCTTTTCCCGTCACTGAAGCCGGAAATCGTTATGTACTTGTGGTAATGAACTATTTCAGTAAATGGCCAGAGGTATACCTAACCAGGGGCAAAGACAGTTGTAAATGCATTCGTCAACAACTGGGTATGTCGCTATGGTGTCCCAATAGAATTACATTCCGACCAAGGAAGGAATTTCGAGTCTGCCGTATTCAGGGAAATGTGCGAGTTATATGGGATAAAGAAAACCAGAACGACGCCGTTGCATCCACAGTCTGATGGCATGATAGAAAGGTTCAATCGCACCTTAGAAGAGTACCTACGAAAAGTAGTAAGCACCCATCAGAGGCATTGGGACGAGCACATCCCCAAATTTTTGATGGCATATAGGTCAGCTGTACACGACTCAACATCGAGAACGCCAGCCAAAATTATCTTCGGGGCGGAATTAAAACTACCTGGTGATTTGGAATTCGGTGTTAAGCCAACTGTAGAAGAAGGAGCTATTACGTCCCAAGAGAAGGAAGACTTAAATGAACTGCATGAGCTCGTGCGTAATAAAATCAAGATGGTCAGTGACAAGATGAAGGCTAGGTATGACCGCGCAGTAAATTCGGGAGGATTTATGGAAGGACAATTGGTTCTACTTTATAACCCACAACGGAAGAAAGAATTGTCCCCAAAATTACAGCCTCACTGGGATGGCCCGTATAAAGTGACTAAGAGAGTGAATGACGTTGTATACCGGTTACAGAAGCACAATAGCCCAAGGTCGAAAATGAAGATAGTACATCTCGAACGATTGGCGCGCTATGGAAGAGGTGATTGTATGCATATTCGGGTCGAACAGGCTTAAGTGGGCGGCAGTGTTACAAAGATTAGAAATAGATTTAAATAAAACGACAATGTGGCTATATGTACTTGGCAGCACTGCCAATTAATCTATAGTTGTCAAAATGTTAAAACCCTGGTCAAAACAATATAGATAATAATCAAATTAACAGAAATGGAATACTCCAGAATATACAAGATCATTCGAGGCTATGGCAATAAATGTAAACAACAACAACAACAAACCTAGCAACATTAATGCTAAGAGATTTTATTCTTAATGATCTTGTATGCAAGTATTCGCTGCTAATAAAGCTAAACAGGTTCACAAGTATACACAACCATATACACATAGAAGAAGAAACAAAACCACACAACACGCAGAACACTCATCCATACAACCACTCATAGTTACCATAACTAAAACACACAGAACACTCATACATACAACCACTCATAGTTACCATAAGCAAAACAAACAAGTCAGCATTTTCATGTATACAAACACACATGTCAAGTACAGACGAGTGAACATCGCTAAGTGTTGAGTAGTAGAAATACTCGTATTAATAGAGTAGTAAATAAAGTTTTGCCGCATTATAGTTCTAGAATTAATTTGTCCGTGTTTAATTTGATGCAATAAAACGAATCCTTGAAGGATAAGTAATAAAACCGTTTTTACGAAAAGGTCTAAAAACGTAACAATATATATATATATATATATATATATATATATACAATATACATGTATATACCAATGTGTATTTTCTTATGGGCCCAGAAGACGTGCAAAAGAAAACAACAACTGGTATGAATGCGTTAGTGTCGTTTAATTGCTGATTTGCGGAGATGCACAGAGAATTTCGTCAATCAGCATTTGTGTTTTGGCTTCGTACCCTTCGTATGCAAGCATGTTGTCATCGGGTGATGATTTGTTGTGATTGCGCTAGTATACACGAGACTAATTATGCTGGCATAACATGGCAGTTTGTTGGCATTTTCGTTGAGGGGAGTGGTTTTTGCGTGGCATAATTTTTCATCCAGCTTCAATCCCGCATTAGCAGAACAAAACTAATCCACACTCACTTATGAAAACAACGAAAACACAGATTCTGTGTTTTCTATTTTACAGAGCGTTTTTCAATGTTCAGTTGTCCATCGTGGTGTAAACATGAATCTGAAAACAAAAGTGGTAGATCGCGGCAACAAACAGTAGAACTAATAAAAGAAACTCATAAAAGTTTTTGCAGTAATTTTTAGTAAAAGTAAAAATTTTTGGTTACAGAAAATTTTATTTAAATAAATTTTAATGGTCGAATGAATAAGCAAAAACTTCTATTGGTTTTTTAATAGTCTTTTTAATTATGTGTGAGAAAATAATCTTATATGAATGTACCTTTAAAAATTCACTTTTCATGTTTCTGCAAATTGCACTACATACATACTTTTTTTCTTGTTTGCTTATTTGTCTTAAAAAAAACCATTATATATAAACTATAAAAACATTAGTTAACAACATAAAAAATTGTTTACATATGTAAATATGAATTTTTAATATGGTGCTAGTTGATTTCTACAACATTTGATTTAGGCTTTATTTGTTTACATGAAAATATATTTGTAATGAAACTAGCAATTTCTCCTAAGATTATTGCCAATTTCTCCTCAATTATCCGCTAAAAATGAACAAAGAAATACTAAAACACTCAAAGCCAGATGAATTCATACCGTGTGTTTTGAAAAGAACAAATATTGTGCGGACTAAAATATATTGACTAACTGTGCAGTTTTGTTTAAAAGCCCAACTATAATATTAGCCTAAGCATATTAGGCTACTGTCAAAACACGACGAAAAGCCTGTAAAATGCATATGCGACCATTTATGTGGCTATATTATATTTACACTCAGTTGTAAAGCAATGCACTTTTGAAAAAACTAATTTATGATTTATACATAACATGTAAATACATATATAAATATTTTCAATTTATGTATATATGTTTCTTCTTTGTCAGGCTCAAGGTCATAATAAATTTAAATAAAACTCTCTTTAAATTACTCACCAAGGTAGCAACTGCACCGCGAATTTATGGTTTGCCAAAAGTTCATAAAGACGGTGTGCCACTAAGGCCAATTTGTTCTTCGATAAATTCGCCATCGTACGAATTATGCAAATACTTAACGGGCATTTTAAAAAAATTAACAAAAAAGTCCAAATACAACGAGAATGATGCGATAGAATTCAAAAATAAACTATCAAATATAAAACTAGAGGATGATGAAGTTTTAGTTTCATTTGATGTTGTTTCACTTTTTCCGAGTATACCGGTAAACTTGGCATTAGAAATTACAAAGAACAAGTGGGAAGAGATTACAACACACACAAAAATACCACAAGATTTATTCATCACCATTTTAAGTTTTTGTATAAAAGATAATAGATATTTTAAATACAAAGATAAGGTGTATGAACAATTAAAAGGAATGCCGATGGGTTCACCAGCATCACCGGTAATAGCGGACATAATAATGGAAGATTTATTAGACACCACAATTGGTAAACTAATTCATAAACCACGATGTGTGATAAAATACGTTGATGACTTATTCTGTATAACTAAAAGGAATATGGTAGAGGAAACATTGGAAGCATTAAATAGTTTCCATAGACATATACAGTTTACTATGGAACTAGAACAAGACGGCAAATTATCGTACTTAGATACGTTAATAATACGTAAAGGAAATAGTTTAACCTTTGACTGGTACCAAAAGCCAACAGCTTCGGGACGATTAATTAAATGGTTTTCAAATCACCCTAAACATATTAAAATTAACACCGCGCATAATTTTGTAAGGAGGGTTCTAAAAATTAGCGACACTATTTATCACAAAGAGAACATACATAAGATTAAGAGGATCTTAGAGAAAAATAGCTTCTCGTTTACGTTAGCAAATACTATTGTTAAAAATGCAGCTAGAAATATTAATAACGCGCCAATGGAAAAAACAGCGAAAACGTATAAGTCAACAACACATATTCCCGGTTTTTCTGAAAGAATAATTAATTCCGATTTATTCGACAAACAAAACATTAATACTGCATTAAAAACAGACAACACCTTAAATAAGTTATTTTCGTATACAAAATCAAAAGTTGATAAACTGGATAAGTCTAACGTCGTATACAAAATTCCATGTAACGGAGATGGGTCGATTAAATGCAGTAAAATATATGTCGGAATTACTAAATCTAAGCTGCGTACTAGATTAGCCGCACACACGTCTGATCATAAGACACGGAAAAGAATTACAGACCAAAAAACAGCTTTAGCGGCCCACTGTGCAAATACTGGGCACTCTCCCAACATTGATAGTACATCAATTTTACAGCAAGAAAACAATTACAAAAAGAGGTATATAATTGAGATGTTACATATAATTAACACTCCCGCGAACATACGAATGAACTACAAAACAGATACAGAAAATTGCGCGCATACATATCGACATGTATTAGCTAAACATAAACAAAAATAGGTAAACAAACAGAATTTTTTAGTAAGCGTTTAACTTTTTAAGAAAGCGGACAACCGACGACCTTACTCTAAGTAAGACATAATTATTGTTGTTTTGTGTATATAATAATATTTTATATATTTTTGGTTTATATAGCATATTTCCTGAAGATGAGCACCGAAGGGGCTCGAAATATTGAATATAATAAAATACAACAATTGACAAAATTTAATAAAACAAAATAAGAGTTTTATTTAAATTTATTATGACCTTGAGCCTGACAAAGAAGAAACATATATACATAAATTTCTAAGGTCGAATAAAATATACAACTATAAATATATTTTCAATTTATGTATACAAAAATATATTATCACAAGTAAGTTATTACCAATTTAGAGAGTAATTTAAGAAATAAATTGGAAAGTACTACAATGTACAACAATGTATAACAATGTGTGGAAGTGGTTGGCAACGTATCATTACTTGTAGGAAAATACACAAATACTCAAATATATATATATATATATATATATATATATATTCATACATTAAACATTAAATGTTTTAATTAATTTTTGACATTATTTAATAAATTTTCTGTAGGATTGATTTCGGCGTACATTGCAGCTTCTCTTGTGTGCATGTATATATGTGTATCTAAAAAAATATCAATAAAATCGAAGAAACAGTTGGCCACTTAAGGAAAATACGATCAGTTTCGCTCTATGCTTAAGAAAATTAAATGTAACGAAAAGTTATCTAAGCAAATTATGGTTGCACGCATTTGATTGTGCGCTAGCGTACGCACATTATAGTTGGGCCTTAAATATATTTGTTGTTTTACATCTATTGTTTCTTTCGGATATTGTTCTTTCAATACACTTAATAGCATCTCATATTGTTTATTTTTTCTTTCTTTATTGCTATATGCTTCTAAAGCTGGATTCACCCATAGTTTCAGAACAAATTTCACGTTCTGAAACATTTTTTTTATATGTAGTTTGACGTTTCTGTTTTAGAGAGTGAGAGAGAGTGCAAAAGAGAGTAACATGTTTCGGAACTTGAATTAGTTTAATTTTAATTCACGTTCCGAAACATTGCAACTGTGCTGCCAGAAAGTTTAATTTCTTAAGTAAAGTAGAACTGGGATGCCACAACATATTATATGTACATATGTATAGTACAATACAGAACTAGTTTTATACTTTTGTATGTATAACAACACATTTGTTTCATATTGTTTGGTATTAAAAAATATATAACTGGTGAATATTGTTATAAATAAAATTAATTAAATAGTGGTATTGCCCAATTGTAAAACTCGCACACATAGTTTACAAAATTATTTCATATGGTAGCCTTAATGTTCCAGAACAAATGCGCGAAGTGGGCGAATCGCTTCAGAGCATACTCTCCAAAAAACTAAAAATGTTGTAGAACGTCAATATTGTACTAAAACCATGGGTGAATCCAGCTTAATTTTACATTTCATATATTTATTTATTTTACATACATACATATGTATGTATATTTATTTTCTTTATATATTTTTATGTCCCACACACGAGACATTGTAGTCTTATATTGCCGTATAGGATTGAGTTAATAATACTAAACATTATATATATGTCTATATAAAAAAAATAAAATTTAATTTATATAAAATTTAATTTAGTTATAAAGTTTATTAAAAGATAATATTCTTGTTTTATCGTTCGCCTATAGGCCAGGTTTTTAAAAATTAATAAGCACTAAATATTTTTTGATTATTTAATCTTTATTTAATTTTATTTTTACCAATATTTCGAATAGCTTTGTTATTATCTTCAGGGGAACACTGTTGGGTACAAAACAATAAATGATAAACATTAAAATTAATTTTTGATTATTTCTAATAAATTTACAATTACATACATGTAAATTAAAAATTAAATTAAATTAGATTGAATTAACATATTTTCAATATGTCGATCGTCTGTAGTCCTTAGCTCCGAAAACTGATTTGTTTATGTTGTTTCTTCTGTTTGTTTATCACACTTCTGTAAATTTGAGCGCATTTCTCTGTGTCTTGTTTATAGTTAAGTCTTTTCTCTGCAGGAACGTCAATTATGTGTAACATCTCTAAAGTAAATCTACTGGAATAATGGTTTTCTTGTTGTAATATTTTTACATTATCAAAATTTGGCACATGATTTTCCTTTGCACAGTGGGCCGCAAGTGCAGTTTTTTTCTCCATGGGTTTGTTTTTCATTCTTATGTCTGATTTATGAGATGTTAGTCTGGTCTTCAGTTAATTTTTATTTGTTCCTACGTATTTCTTATTGCATGTGCCTGAGCCGTCACCCTTGCAGTTAGTAATATATATAACGTTGCATTTGTCCTCTTTCTTTAATTTAGTCTTTGTGTTACTCTATAGGCTCTTCATAGTATTATGCGTCTTAAATGCAAGTTTATATTTCTCAATGTCATATAGATCTGAGTTTTTTAACCTTTCAGAAAAACCTTTTATATATGTTAGTCCTTTATAATACTCTGTATTAGTCTCTCTTCTTATTGTTGTGTCACTCATTTTATATATTAAATTGTTTATAATTGTTTTCGGAAAATCGTTCATGTCTAAGATTTCTTTTATTTTCCGTAAATTTTTCTCATGACACCTATCGTCACTAATGGCGAGTACTCGTCTGATGAAATTATTTGCTGTGTTTATTATAATTCTTCTGGGATGTTTGGAATGGAAATTAATCAGACGACCGGATGCAGTGGGTTTTTGATACCAGTTGACTGTCATCATATTTTGGTGTCTACTAACAATTGCATCTAAATATGGTAATTTACTATCTCTTTCCGTTTCCACTGTAAATTGTATTTGTGGGTTAAACGCATTTAAAACATTTAGAACTTCATCTGCCGTATTTCTATTTATGATAGCAAATATGTCATCTACGTATTTTATAATAATAATCAGTAACTCCTCCATAACAATATCGGAAACAACTGGTGATACAGGTGATCCCATCGGCATTCCCTTACATTGTCCGTAAATTCGTTCTTCATATTTAAAATAACGGCTGTCTTTGATGCAAAACCTTAGAAACTCCATGAAAAGGTATTTTGGTATTTTTGTGTGTTGTTGTAATATGTCCCACTTATTTGTAGTGCTAAATTTATAGGTATGCTCGGAAATAGCGATACTACGTCATATGATACCATAATTTCATTATTATCTAATCTCTTATTATTTGCCTTTGATTTAAATTCCACTGCGTCTCTTACATTGTAAGCTGAGTTTCTGGTTAAATTTTTTAAAATATGAACTGAATATTTGCAAAGTTCATATGATGGTGCATTTTGTGATGAACAAATTGGTCTTAAAGGCATTCCTATTTTGTGTACTTTCGGTAACCCATATATTCTGGGTGCTATAGACGTACTTGTTTTTAATTTATTTTTCTCCGTAAATGTTATGATATTTAAATTATATAATTTGTCTACTAAAGTATTATTTTTTGTTTGTAATGTTGATGTTGGATCTCTTTTTAGACGTCTATAAGTACAAATGTCAATTAAAATTCGAGTCATTTTTTCTTTATAATCATTTTTTGTCATTACTATAGTTTTGTTTCTTTTGTCAGAATTTAATATTAACAAATCTTCATTTTCCTTTAAAAATTGACGCGTCTGACCCACTGTATTCAATATATATTTATCTCTTTGGTTTGTTTTTATTCTGTTCAAATGATCGTCTATAAGCGATGTTAATATAATTCTAAAATTCTCTTGTTTTTCTCTGTCGCTTATTGTTTGTATGCAATCCTCTCCCTCAGCTATTAAAAGAAATATAAGAAATAATATGTATATGAATAATGTTATAATAAGAAGCCATATTAATCAAAAATGTATCAAAAAAAGTATATGTATGTATATGTTTACTATGTATTTAACGTGAAAAATGATAAGAAACATATTTCCTGAATAACATGTAAAATAAATTTTTTTCATCCGCACACTTCTCCATGTCGTCACGCAACAAATTCAACAAGCGAATGACGTTTTTTCCTTCAATCAGATTCGTTGATGTACAAAAAATCAAGCGACAAATAATAATATCAAAATGTTTTAATTTTCATCAATCAGAGCCTACAACATGTACGTGTTGTACGTCTCCTGGGCACTTTACAACATAAACTAATTAGACATGACAACTGTTTATGTAGTGGTAATGTTTTCGACCGATGTTGCGAGAGGGATAGCAAATTTCTTTGCTTGCTGTCTCTTTTCTTTTTCTTGTCGATAGAAAATGACATATTTTTGTTTACAAAAAGTTAAAATTTCTTGGCAGGATTATTGGTGAAAAATTGAAAGTAATTAAATTATAGTAAGATTTAGTGCTTGAAATTGGTAATTTATGGGTGAAACATTATCTACTCTTTCGTCCACGAATTACCAATTGTGTGAAATGCCAAAAAAGCACACAAAAACAAAAAAACCGGTGGTGGTAGCAGCAAAAATATGTAAGTAAATTTTTCTTATACATATATAAATTTAATAATATCTAAAACACTTTTATTTTTCAGGAGCCAACGATATGCAAATGGTATAGAGAATTAGGAATTTGTTTCCGAATTATACGACGTATATTTTGTGTGATGTGTATAATATAAAATAGTGATATTAGTGCGGTGAAGTTAATCCTCCTTTCCACCAGTGATCAAGTGAATATAAAAATGGTAGGAAGAATATGTAAGTGTGTTTTTAAATTAATTAAAGTGAGAGAAAAATAATTTATATGAATGTTTGTATCGGAACATAGGGTAAAACTCTAAGTTCGTGTGCTTTTATTTAGGATATATGGCTTTGCTTTTTGTCCCGGAACATGTTGAGAAAAAAATGGTTTAGGCCTATTGGGGAAGCCAGCCATTTAAAAAAATTGGCAACGCACTGAGTGTAGTACCTCTATGGTAGTGTGGAAACCTACACAATATCAATAAGATTTGTTAATAAATAAATAAAATTTAGTAGTATATTTTAAAGAACTTGAATTTTTATTGAGAGTAAAATAAATTTAAGAACATTACTGCATGGTGTTTATCAATATTTTTTTATACGTATAAATTTTGAATCTTAAAACCATCACAATTGCATTTACTTTAACAATTTTCGACTCTAATGTTTTCCAGCTACTTTCAGATTTGTTTCCAATAACCTTTTTCTTTAGCGAATTCTTTGTAGACAGTGTGACCCTAAAAGAAATGTAGAAATTTCGATTAATACTTTTAAATTAGGTTTAACAAACCATTAATCTGATAGAGATTACATTTATAAGTTTCACATATTTTATAACAGAATAATACTTACATTATATACACTCTTGCTTATTCCTATACAATCCTTTCGTTTCTCTGATATGCAGCTCACCAATTGCTTTTAGATCTTTATGCAAGTTATGAAACAGTCTAACATTCATTCAGCAGGTTTTCCATGACTTGTGCTATAACCAAAAATTTATTTTCATAATATTGGTTTCCAATTTTCTTATTTGCCACTAAAATTGACAAAGGCGCTCAGGTTGGAAAAACACTATTTCATAAACGATAAAAGAAAATTGTTCTTATTTGTTTTAAATAAATAAATATGTTGACAAACATAAATACCTTTACATCTATACAGCAAATTATGTTAAAAAATAATATATTTAGAAGGACTGGGAAACATGAAGGATTCGAAGCTACAGTAACATCGGGGTGTAGAATAGGCACACGGATCTGTTGGAAATTACCAATAGTTTTGTGCAAACGCTCATTGAAGTCAACGCAAGCCTAGTACGGAAACATATGGAATAGTAAATTGTATAAAAGTAAATTTTATAAGGGATCTATTGTAAGCATAACTTTTGCTAAAAATAAATAATACGTACCTACCGCCTTCTTCTAAGTCTGTGGAATTTCCAATTTTGTTGCAGCAGTTCAACTTAAGTCGTACCTCTGATTAGAAATTGATTTTTTTGATGCGGTCTTCTGTGCCTTCAATGAAACTCTCATTCCCGGCTTAATTTATAGTTTAAGGTTCTCATTACGCCTGTGAGCATGCCTTTTTAGCGGCTTAGCCATCTATTAGCATGCACTAAGCACTTGTTTCGCCTCCCATAGCCCCATTTAATATATGTATCCAGGTTGATTACGTGATGATCAGTGCGACGATGTATATTTTAAAAACATTTAACAGTTCTTAAACCATTAACAATTACTTTTCTGAGCACTAGTTGGGCCTTTAGTCAGCGCCGGCTAAAAACGGGTAAGTATAATATATCCACGCAAATGTTCGCATATGCATTTGGCAGTCTTCCTCGAATTTTGACAGTAGCCTACGATAAGTAAAGCACATACATATGAAAAGCAACACCTTCAATAGTTTAAAGAATTCTAATGACACGAGATGGAACAAAATATATTTCATGGTGAAAAGTTTTGTTGAAAACCAGAAAGTTTTATTTTTTTGCTTTAGTGGAAATTGGGAAAACAGATTTAGCTTTGGAAATATGCTAATGAAAGAATTTTAAAAGTTTTTGGAAATATTCGAAGAAGCAACTCATATATAGGATTCACCGAAGACTACAATAAAGTTTTAATAAATGATGAATATGAGTTGATACTCTTGCGTAATAAAAACGATAAACTGGTCGTAAATAAGAAACGTTTCTGTTTTATATTGATTGCCTTTCAACAAGAAAACAATTTTGTTTATTGTGATCTTAGTAAATTGAAAGGACATTTAAGCTCAACCTCTTACCTATATGACGACCTTAGTAAAAAACATTTAAAAATGATCGCTATGCGATTCTATATGATATGTATCTAAGATTTCAACAAAGCTAGTACATGAAGAAAGTGGCCAAGAGTTTAAAAATAATGCTCCAATAATTGTAGTAGACGTCAGTCACCAAAACAAAATGTTCAATACCGAAGCAATCGACAAGGAGATTGAATTTGAAACAGTTCTCATTCATGATCGCATAGTATAATATATCCCTATCAAAGGACAAATTTTTAATATCTTATAAGTGGCTAATAATATTTTCATGGGCGTTCAAGTGTTCAAAAGTAATTTTGGGAAAAAAAATCAGGGGGGTTACTCTGTATTGCGATGCGAAAGCAAATACGAAGCGGAAGCTAAATGCGATAAGAGAGCAATTTTGTACTCTCTATCGTTTTCGCAGATTCTTTCGCAATATTTATTTAAGTATTAGCAACACTGACGAATGAAATGTCAAAATAAATAAAAAGTGTAAATAAAAATAAAATACAAAGGAATTTTAAGGCAACGCGAGTATTTTTGTGCACAAATAATTTAAAATAAAGAAAAATAAAGAAAAGTGAAAAAATAAATAATCATGGATTCCGTAGCGTTGTGATTTGAGGAAACCGAACATGTGGAACGAATAACAAGAAGAATCTTGAGAGATAGCTCCAATATCCTTTCGTTAAATGACCGCGTGTAAGAAAAAATTAATTTTCCATGGAAAATGATTTAAAGTTTATTTCAGTTTTGTACAGAACTTTCGTTTAAATAAAGAAGCTTTTATTTACGTTTTAAACTCCATTCAACATCATCTGAAAGTTCCAAAAAGATCGACATCACTACCAAATACAATAAAACTTGGCGCTGAACTAAAATTGCTTGGACAGGGTGGATAAATGCCCCTTGGCCAAATCACTATGTTGCACCATAAAGTCAACCAAAATTTCAAATTGTCGTTGTTTAGTTAACAACTTCTTTGATTTTTCCCTAAAAATACCAATTTAATTATAAAAAAATATTTGCATAAATGTATACTTATGTACTTACATGTTTGTCTTCCTTTGCGATTGCTCTTTTGTTATCGCAAGATATTCTTGTATATAAACGTTGTTGCCATGCGTTTACGCATTACAGAGTATAGCGCTACCAGACTTGCGAAAAGGGGAAAAATTAGATGCGAAAGTGAAACGTACAAACGCGTTAAAGAGTACCAAAAGTTCAATTTCGCACCATTTTTATTTCGCATCGCAATACAGAGTAACCCCCCAGCACATAATTCAGGGGGGTTACTCTCTATCGCGATGCGAAAGAAAAATCATACGAAATCGAACAATTGGTACTTTTTAATGCGTTTGTGCATTTGCCTTTCGCATTTAGTTTGTGTTATTTTCGCAAATGTGGTATCACCGCACTCTGCAAAGCGAAAGTGTATGTCAAAATCGTTTGATACGTACAAATATCTTGCGGTAGTAAAATAGCAAACGCAAATAAACAAAAAGATGTAAGTATATTGAAAATTATATTGTATATTATTTATTTTTTTTAATAAATATATGTATATTAATATTTTTAGGGAAAAGCCAAAAAAGTTGCAGACAAAACAACGACAGTTTGAAATTTTAGTTGATTTCATGGTGGAACTTAAGGAATTGGCCAAGGGGCACTTACAAGCAGCAAATGCCAAACAGGTTGCACATAACTTGTGGACGAAGTTGTCCGATAACCTTAACTCTAATGGACCTCCTGTTAGAGATATAGCTGGCTGGAAAAAGGTAATATTGATTGCTTTCATTTATGTACATGAAATGTGATGTTAATCATTTTTAATTATGCTTGTACCTACATACATATATAGGTTTGGTCCGATTTAAAAAATCATACAAAAATAAACACAGCACTCTCTCAATCACCGCCCATATCTCTGTCAAACAACGACACATTGACTGCTGAGATAACCACCTTGTCCAAGCAATTTTAATGCAGCGCCCAATTTTATAATGCTTGGGATTCCTGTTGATCTTCTTAGAGCTTTCAGCTCGGGCTGAATAGCGTTCAAAACATAAATAAACGCTTCTTTGTTTAGTCGGAAATTTTGTATAAAGCTGAAACAAACACTATTTTAAAACATTTTCCACAATCGATTTATTTTTCTTACATGCGGTCATTTAAGGAGAGTATATCGGATCTATCTCTTAATATTCTCCTTGTAATTCGGTCCACACGTTCATTTTCGTCTTCCAGCCATAAAGCTATAGAATCCATCGCAGTTTATTTTTATTTATTGAAATACAAATAATTATTCTATTTTTTTTAACAAAAAGCACGCTGTACAACAATTTTCTTTACAATTTTTTTGTTCACAAGTTTTGACATTTTATTTTGTCCTTCTTCGTTATTGTTTACTTTGCGGGGGCAGTGTTGCTTCATTTTATAATTACTTTGCGAAAGCGTTTGCGTAAGAGATACAGAGTACCAAATTGTTCTCTTATCGCATTTGCCTTTCGCATCGCGATAGAGAGTAACACCCCAGATTAAAGAGTTTTAAGAACGACAACTCTCCCAAATATGTACTAATTTGAAAATTAAAAATGAAAGTGCTTGTGCAAAATAAAACAACATATGTTGTCAATATTCTAAATAAATTGCTTTATATGAAACAATTATTAGTTGCTGTTCTTTATTTCTCTTACAACTACAATTACAGTCGGAAAAAAATCCAACCAAATGTAGAACAAAAACGTAAGAAAATTAAAAAAGCAAGGTGATCAGTGAGTTCTTGTTATGACTTTGATGATTATTTTTAAGCTTCTCATTTATTAATGTGGAAGTTTAAAATAAATATCTTTAGATATTCTAAGAAATGTTTGGTAAAGGTTTCCTGATGATCTGCATTAGCCCCAGTGAAATGCGCATAGGATCTAGCTAAAACCCCTCAATTGATCACTTTGAATTTGTTAGTAAGATTTTGGGAAAAAAGAATCAGCACATAATTTAAATTAAAGGGTTTGTAATACGAACCATTTTAGTGTAAAAGAACTAGCTATAGTAACCAATAAAAATGAATACATTCATTTCATCATTAACCCGCCTTTTGATTTCGAATGTTTATCAACCAAAGAGCAGAGACAAGCAGTTTGGTTAACAAGGAACTGTTTTTAAAATCTAATATAAGATATTTGCAATTGTGTGTTAAAGGTGAAGAAAAGAAAATAAAATGGTTGGACGAAATGACTCAAGAAGAATTTTTTAACATTGAGGATATTGGTTGCATTAGCTTTAAGAAAATGGATATGATATATCCAGATATTTTTGCAGAAGAAATTCTATATTACCCTAAAGAAATGCAAAAGTGGATTACCGTATAGTCTCATCAATCGACACCCATACAGCCTGTCTGACAGACAAGTATTCCAATCGCAACTCCAAACAATAGAAGACACACAAGCCACACTTCACACTTACATATAGCATAAGCAAAAATACAGAAATCACGCCATCCAAAACACCACATAAACTCCATCGATTTTATGCATGACGATGCATAAAATGAATAAATTCAATATTAATATAAACAGAATATCAATATCAATGTCGGCAAGATCAGAAGAATTAAATTATTCCCTACATTATAAAATATGAAAAAATACTGAATTGCTGGACAAAAGTCTTAAGTAAGCACGGCAAAATTTTAACAAGCAAAAAATAAAAAATCTAACTGTAGCAAGAAAAAAACGAGCCACATGAGAGAACTGACAGGTATTCCCAAGTTCACATACAGACAGAAGACCTCACAGTCACTTTATGGACAGACAGAAGTTCTCACGCTCACATAAGTAACGACAGAAATTTTAAAGGTCACATATGAACAAGCAGAAATTCTCAAAGCCACATATATAATGCCATGTATGGAGAGTCAAAATTCCCATGCTCACATGTTGACGGACTTGTATTCTCAAGGACACATATGTAGACAGACAGATATAGAAAGACTTGTGTTGCCAATGACACATATAAACAGGCTAAAATTGATACGCTCACATACGGACGGACATGTATTCTCTATGCTCCAATAGACGGATCGACATTTCCACTCCTACCCCAACATTATAAACCCTTTTTAAACCGTGGGAAAAAATACACACACAAACATCAAAGCATGCCGACAAACCAATTCAAATAATTTAGGCAGTTGAAATTTTAAAATTTAATTACTGAAATTTGAGAATTTCAATTGGTCTGATACATACAGGTAACAAATACTTTCCAGCTCAGTTTAAATTAATCTCAGCAAAAAAATGGTCTGAGGTCAGAGCATTGAAATCATTTGAATCTTTCCAAGACGGAATAATGTACGATAGTTTGTTGTTGTGGAAATTTGATAAGCTAACTGAAAAACTTCTCTTCACCTGTGGATAGGAATAATTTTTCACCAGTACATATTGTGGCAGACTTAGAGCAATGTATTCAAGCGATGTATAATGATTTGGGAAGGGGGTAAGATATAGCGCGAACGAATTTTAAGAAAAAAACTAGAAACACACCTAAAGAGAGGTTTATTCTTTATAAAAAAAAAAACAAAATAACATTATAACATTATCAACATATCAGCGGATAAAGGCAACAAGACATTTATAATATACAAGGACAAATATGACACAAATATGAGATCAATGTTAGAAAACAGAGGCACTTATGGGTTATTGTTGCTGAACCACACAAAAAAGAATACATTGACACTTACCTTAAGCGCAAACTACAAGATTACTCTACAAAAGACTCCAGAATATATAGACTACCCCAAAATCCACAAAACGGGAACTCCTTGAGGCCTATTGTATCGTTGGTAAACGTCCTTTGCTATCAAATGTCGAAATATATGGGACAAATTCCTAGAAATATAATATCAACCAAATACAATACCAAAACCTTAATACAATTGAAAAATCAACTAGAACATGCAACCATAGGCGAACAGCAAATCTTTCGATGTAATTTCACTTTTTATCAATATACCTCGAAGATACCTAAAACATTATTCTTAAGCATTTTAAGTTTTTATCTCATAGACAATAATTACTTTCTATATGACAAGACAGTTTTGAACCTATGGGCAACTCCCTCTCTTACTATAGCTGATATTATACTAGATGGCCTTTTGGAAACAATCACAGAATTGGAAAATGAAAAAAAACACTCGATTTAAATACATAACCAAATATATATATATATATATATATATATATATATATATATATATAATATATTGGCAATTATAAACCATACAGAGAAGGACACAATTCTCAGTGATTTTAACAAATATCACCCAAAATTTCAGTTTACTACCGAAATGGAAAAGAATAATTGCATACATTACAAAAGACAGCAGTAAAAAAAATGGAACATAGGTGTAACAAAAAGAATCCTGGGATCTAGAATTTCGGAGCACAAAAATGATATTGCTAAACAAAGGACATCACAGCTTTATCAGCCTATGTTATCGACAAAAATCACTCTGTAGATTTTGAAAGTTAAAATTCTAGATAGAGAAAAATACAAAGAAAAAGAGATACGATTGAAATCTTACGTATACAGCAAAATATAGAAAGAACAATGTTTATATTCAGGATACCGATAATATCAACGCCAGCTATATGGTTGCTATAAAATAAGACAAACTGCAATGCCAGCTCTTAAATATAGGCCTGTAATTTTAATAATTAGTACAAAGAAAATTATAATAGTATTAATATATATTTAATGTATTATTAACTATAACATTGTGAGTATAACTTAATTAATTTAAACTTTTTCAAATTTTAATTGCCACACAGCTATGAAACGTAAACAAACCAAAACCCAACAAACAATATCATATCGAATATAAGTTGTTTGTTGGGTTTTGGCTTGTATTAGTTTTATAGCCTTACTATATTTATTATGACGTGATTTCTTAAAATCATTTGTGAGTTTTCATTCAAATTCTCAAATGGTTTATTATGTTAATAGCTTGCCGCGAGGTTTATTAGTTAATTTAGCATCATAGGCTTTCCATCGTTTAAGCTTGGGGTTTGGATTGTTGTCTGAGATGTCGTATGTTAATGATTGATGATCTGTAAAAATGGTCGAGTCGTTTATGCAGTACCCGTAGTTTCGTAGTTTCTCTAATTCCCATATTATCAGGCATGTTCTGAAAATCACGTAATTTCAAAGCACGAATCATTTTGAAATCATGCCAACAATTTCATGCTGTTCTGCAAATCACGCCATTTTATGTTTTTCGGCGTATTTTTAATTTTTCGAAAACAGGAGAAAACAGCTGATTTTTTAGATTTATGTTTTAAAGTTTTTTTAAAAAGAAAAAAAAAAAAACAATTACCAAAAATGCCCGGAGCAACATTAGGTGCATTAATTGCTTTAAGAAGATAACAATTAGAAAAAGAACGAGTTAAAAAACGTAATTTACGGGACTTATCAAATCCTATGGATACAAGCGAAACCTTGTAAGTAGTAACAACATAACTATACCAAAGTTGTAGTAACATGGCTTTCCAGTTTCATATCGTTCTACCGTCTTAACAAAAGGGCTTTTCAAATATTATTGGAAGATTTAACACCAAAGTTACAGCCGAGTAGCATTCCTGCAAATATTCAGCTAGCATCTGTACTGAGATTTCTCGCCGTTGGATCTTATCAAGCAGTTATAACCAATGATGTAAACCTTAGTATGGGCCGATCTACATTTTGCAAGATCTTGTGGAATGTTACGCAAGCATTGGAGAAAAACTTGTGTTCGGAGTGGATAGCTATAGGTAACCAAATACAAAATTCTTCAAAAACACATTTCTATAGAAAGTTCGGCATACCTGGTATAATTGGATGCGTTGAAGCCGCCGACTGATCATTCCGTTTATTTTAGTAGAAAGGGATATTACAGCCTTAATGCTATGATGGTATCTATTTTATAAATCTGCAATGTAATTATAGTTATTACTTCAAATTTATTTTCAGATTTGCGACGATGAAATACGAATTTCGGATGTAGATGCAAGCCGCCCTGGCTCATGCCATGATTTCTTTGTTTGGCAAATGAGCAATGCTAAAAGGTACTACATCGAAATCTATGATGATGGCATCCGTAATTTTTGGCTCTTGGGTGACTCTGGATATCCTCTTAAGCCGTATCTAATGACGCCCTATAAAAGCCATAGCTATAACAACTACAAGAGATAACATAGCCCTTTCACTACATTCAAATAATTCATTAGTTTTATCAATAAAAAACAAAACAATTTCATTTATTTCAAAAACAAAACAATAAACTAATTCAATTTAAATGAACATATCTATATGTTGAACATATAGATAAGCAACTTTGAATTCACTGAGATCTTATGATTATATAAGTATTTATGTATATGTTAAAATAATTTAAAAATCAGACTTTATATACAGGTACATACATAGTTAAAGGCTTGGAGATGATGATGTTTGTACACCAAGCTTCATTTGCTCAAAGTGTAAAAACTGCAAATTTATTTAATTTTTTTTTTGTAACTTCTTTTCTATTACAAAGCTGTGTCTGGTTAATTCTTTTAATTCCATTTCCTTTAATAGTTTTAATTTTTTAAGTTCTTTCCGAACATCTTTAATGTTCAGAGATATTTCTTTTAAGTATTTTCTATTTTCCTTAATTTCTTTTTTGGAATCTACCAAAGTAGCACATATTTTTGAAAAATGCTCTGCTTCCATGTTCAAAACGTCATCAACATCAGCAGTATGTCGCTTTCGCTTACGAGTGTTAACCTGAGGTGGTTTTGGCGACGAAGATGTGGATAAAAATACTTCATTTTGAGGTAGCTCAACTGGTTGGTTTTCAGGCAATAGTATTTCCACGTTTTCTAAAATTTCAATTGAAAAAGTTGAAGTCGATCCTGATGTTGACGGTAAAGTTGTGGCAGAAACCATTGCTGTTGTTAAACCAAGGCTGTTGCTGGAAACGTCTTTAGCTTTAGTTTTCAAACCAAAGGTTTTTGCATCTTTAAAACCGTCCACCGATGCATATAATCACAGATTAAGGCTATCTGTTCATCAACCGGTGATAATGCATATTTGTTGAATAAGCCACCACCAGTATTATTTACTTCAATTTTGTTATGAGCTAATTTTGGCTTGTAACCAAGTCTTAAATCAGACCATACCTAAAAAGACATATTCAACCACAATCATTTACATATGTACATACATATTACTTCAAACCTACCTTTTTCCAAGCTGACGTTTCTTTTGTGTTGTTCTTGTGCTTACCTCTGCGAAAGAAGAAAATTAGTAATTTTTCATTTGATCATAATACTTACTTAAATTTTCTTAAATGCCCTCTGGAACGCGAATTTTAAATTTAACATCAAACAAAAATAAATATATCGGTGCCAAAATAAAGATGCCACTGCTTTCATAAATGAAATTTGCTTACATTTTGTGCTTAAATTGCTTGTATTGTACATGACTATGTCACTTTGGCAACCTTAGTAATACCTTCGAAAAAGCTAACCAGCTGACTACAAAAAAAAAGCAAAACACGAACTTTTCCAAACAAAGCTAAATTTTTTTCATTAACTAACTAGTGCTATAGAAATTTTGCAAATATTTACGTTCCTATGAAAATAAATAATGAAATAAATAGAAAACATATCATTTGAAATGTGTACTTAAATTTTTATTACATTCCAATCAAAATAGTTAGGAAAAATATAAGAGTGATTTCAAATCGCCAGTCAATTAGTTCACTAGTTTAAAATCACATAATTATATTTTTTTTGGTACACAGAACACCATTTACGTGATTTGAAATCACTTTGACATAAAGTGATTTTCAGAATATGCCTGTATGGCTAGTAATTCTTTTTTATTAGTACTATAATTTTGTTCCCTGATTCTCTGCGTGGAAGATAAAAAATAAATTAGGTTGCTGTTTTGACTTAGAACAGCTCCAATATCTATGTTGGAAGCATCTGTTGTAAGTTCAAATGGTTTACTAAAGTTGGGTTGGTATAATTCTAGTTGCTCTTTGAGACAATTTTTTAATTTGTTTATGGCCTCTATTGCTGGTTGTTCCAATTTAAGTTTTGTATTTGATTATTGCTTTTATTATTATTTTTTTTTGGATCGTTGGCTATTTTATTATATTTGACAATATGTCAGAGGTGTTTTACCTCTTCCATGAAGAATTTTGATTTCTCGTTGGACACTTTTAAGTTTGCCTTATTTAGGGCATTGAAAATGGTATGGATATGTTGTATGTGTTCTTCCGGGGAGGGAACATATATAATTACGTCATCTATCTAAACGTACGCAAATTTTCCTACGAAGTCTCACAAAATATCATCAGCACATCTTTGGAAAATGGATGGAGCGTTTTCTAAGCTGAAAGGCATACGTATAAACTTATTTTTTACGCCGTTTACACAGAAAGCTGTCTTCTCTGTATTATCCGAACTTGGTGGAATCCTGATTCCAAGCCAAGTGTGGTAAAATAACTAGCTTTTCTTAAATATTGTAGAGTTATATTTATGTCTGGAATTATGTATGTATCTATCGATAATTGTTTGCTCATTTAATTTCCTGAAATCTATTACCATTTCTCGTTCTAGTTTTCCATTTTCGTCAATTCCCTTTTTATGGACTATTGACATGGGTGAATTTTAAGGACTAAAGCATTTTTGAATATTACCATCTTCTAGTAATTTTGTATTGTACATCATTCATATTGCTATGTCCAAATTGGATCGTCTTAATGTTTGCGTAAATAGTTGTAGTAAAAAGTAAATTTTAATATTACCCCATATTATATCGCCAATTTTTTGTATTCCCCACTTTTGATGGTAAAATTTATGTAAGTACTGTCTGTTTTCTTTTGTAATTCAAATCTTACTTCATATCTGTTTATTACTGCATCTAAGTTTTTTCTTCCGTCCCATCCTAGTATTTAGTCAATATATATATATATATATATATATATATATATATATATATATATATAGAATTTAGTGTTAAAAATTGGGATATATTTTAATTTAATATTTTAAATTTTGCTGCATAAAATAAGCTATGAGCCACTGGGAAATTATGAAACATAAATAAATAGAATTTTTTAAAATATGATTAAAAAAAATTCTGAAATAAAACTATAAATTGTGTAAAAATAATGTACCAGAAATTTTAAAATACTCGTACAGCTGATTAAATAATAAAATCTTTGGATTTAAAAAGTTTTTCTCTGTAGGAAATTTTAATAAGGTTTATATTAAAGTATTGTATTATAGAAAATACTATCTTCCAATGGAGATATAAAGTATTGTAAAACAATTTTTACGATATTACTAAAAGGCATAATATATACAAACTCATCTATCCAAGAATACAAAAAATCGAAAGATTGCAACGCGGGTTGAAAATTTAGTCATGCATTTGTTTTGTCTATGAATAAAATTTGTATTTTCTCTTCTCTCATTGATGTGAATTTCGTTACTGTTCGTTTTGCGTATGTGAATACGTGTAAAAAATCCGATTGTTATTCAGCTTCTAATTGCAATGGTTAAAGGTTGGAATAGCCGAATGCTGAAATTTTAAATGTAAGTTATCTTTTTATGCAAGTGTTATTACACTTATAGAACCCTTAACTTGAGGGTTAGACGATCAAGTTTTGCCTTTAAATTTTAAATACACTCACACTTTTTTACCAATCCACTCATACTTTTAAAAATTGAAACGAGCTTGCTTTCAATTTCTCTTTCCAGCTGAGTACTTCAATTTACGTTCAAGAAAACAGCGGATTACAATTCTTTAAAATTTTTTTTCATATTAATTTTGCCGCCATAAATTTTTGTATTGCCTTTACACACATATTCTGCCACAATTTTAAACATTTAAGTGCAATATTATAAATAAATAAAATAAATAAAGGAGTGAAATATGTTTGTGAATAAAAATACTAAATATAATGATGTGTTGCGGTTCATAGAGCTGTACAGAAGTCATGATATCTTATGAAACATGAATTTTTCATCATATAGTCGAAACGATTTAAAAACTAAGACCTATGAATCTATTATTTTCTTCACGATGCCATGCAGAAAATAAAATTGCTTTAAAGTCGCGTGCAGCCTACGTCACAGTTGTCAATTTAAATGAAGTTTGACGAGCAGTATGTGAAAAACTTGGAAGAAAAACTTGATCGTGTGGCTGCAGGGTAAAAATGTGTCATCTGTTTTTCATATAAACCAACAGCAAATAATTATTTATACACAACCCAATTATTATACATACAGCATTGATGGCACTTCAATATGTTTATATCTTTGGCGTTGAGTTGAAAAAGTACGCAAATTAAATAAATTGTACTGATAGACAGCAGAAACACAAAACATACACAACAAATAGGAGTCATTCCTTGCCATATATTTATTAAACTGGACACATTTATTTCCATATTGCAATATATATGAAATGTTTTCTAATATGACACATATGTATGAATTTGTCATAATTGGAACAGTCAAATACGATTTTTAATACAAAATTTACTTAAGGAAGGAATGAATTGTGTATCTATTAAAATTTAAAAAGGGAATAAATAAATGTTTAAGCATGTATGTACATATTATTGTAGTTTAAATATTCATGTTGAATAGTATTAGAACTCTGAAACGAAAAACCACATACAGATATTCGATATTTCAATGAAAATAAAACATTTATTTAGAAAGTTAAACGTATAAAATACGTGTCTTTATACATTATTATCAACTAAACCACAAACATATCAAAAAAGATATAAGTACCAAAAAGGCCTTTTGTGCCCCATTCTCATTCAAGATACATACAGTCTATCACTGTCTTACAACTGTCATGTAACCGTAGAATGAAATTTTATTTTCTATCTCTGTGAAGAAAACAAGATGCCATATTTTCTGGTTTTAACTAGATTTTTTTCTTGGAAACAACGTGGCTGGTTTGTTTACAAACATAGTTCATTTGTTTACAAACTTGTTATTAAAGTGGGTTGTGGACGTTTTTTTTTCTAAGAATCGCTTTGCGCCATATGGTCGCTATACTTTATAGTGTGTTATTTTAGTTTTAAGCTTATAATTCATAAACTAACAATATGTCAATAATAACGCTATCTGCGTTTAAAAGCTAACAAAACTACGCGTCGATTGAAATTCTTGGCATATTCGAGAGCATCAGGGAAAAATGTATACCTTAATAGTATTAATATTTGTAGTTGTAGCAGTAGTTATTTTATATGGTTGTTTTATTGGATATTCGTAGCATTTTAGCATTTTTAGAATTTGTATAAATAAGAATCAGAAATGTCGACTATAGTTCATTGTTTTTTTTTTTATTATTTATTTCACAAATATAATATAAGGTAAGCTTGAAGAATGTTTTCAAATAAATTTTTTATGAAATTATGTTTTAACAACTTATCTAGTTCACAATATACAATATATATATTGTGGTTGTACAGAAACTTGCTGTACAGCCACCTACTGACCACCAAGTTACTGGACAGCTATTTGATGGTGTACATCTGGCTGATGGAGAGATACTTGACGGGGAGCTGGGTGTTGGACAGCTGGCTGTGCAGAGTTGGAGGTATACGGCATCCAATATCCCCGCCCTTTTCTTCCTTTTGCACCACGTGTACCATCAGCTCCTCTTCCACCAACTCTACCACCAAATCCACTACCACCAAATACACTTCCGCTACCGTGTCCAGCACCACTGTGGTATCGTCTCTCTTTTTTTCGGAGATAGCTTATAGAATATACTTTCAGTAAAATTGACATATATAGAAATAGTGTTATATATATATATATATATATATATATATATATACATATACATATATATATATATATATATATATATATAAATAATTTATCAAACTTTATATATAAATAAAAATACATACGAGTGGTAGCGTCATTATTGGTATGTTGTTAGTTTTTGAGTTATAAGCTCAAAACTAAAATAACTCACTATAAAGTATAGCGAGCACATGGCGCAAAGCGATTCGTCTCTCTTTTTTTCGGAGATAGCTTATAGAATATACTTTCAGTAAAATTGACATATATAGAAATAGTGTTATATATATATATATATATATATATATATATATATACATATACATATATATATATATATATATATATATATATATAAATAATTTATCAAACTTTATATATAAATAAAAATACATACGAGTGGTAGCGTCATTATTGGTATGTTGTTAGTTTTTGAGTTATAAGCTCAAAACTAAAATAACTCACTATAAAGTATAGCGAGCACATGGCGCAAAGCGATTCTTAAAAAAAAACGCCCACACCCCACTTTAATAACAAGTTTGTAAACAAATCAACTATGTTTGTAAACAAACCAGCCACGTTGTTTCCAAGAAAGAAAATCTTGTTAAAATCAGAAAATATTGCATCTTGTTTTCTTCACTAGCGTCTATTTTCTGCAGGTTGGGACGTTACGGAAACATTTTCTTACAGTGAAAGGCACAAGACTAATTATGCTGGCATGGCATGACAGTTTCTGGCCATTTTCGGTGAGGGGATTGGTTTTTGGTTGGCACAATTTTTCAACCAGCTTCAACCCCGCATTGGCAGAAGGAAACCAAAGGCGTATTTAGCCAAACGCTTAAATCGCAAACGCAAATGCTAACGCAGCTCCGCTTATAGAATGCATAAAAACGCACCATATGTTTCTACAGAAAATAACTGTGTATGTATATATATGTACATACAACAAATTTTTACTTTTGTGCAATATGTTGTCGTGTGCCCACAGATGTCGGTAGTACCGTGCGCTATCAGCTGTGTGGATTCTAACAGCTGATGTGTGGTTTGTATCTGATTTGGTTGTTTACCTGGAAAAAAGTAAACAAATATGTTAAGAATGTTAGCGGTAAGACAAATATTTAAATATGTTAGGAATTTTTCGTGTCAGTTTTTTTTGAGTGAGGTGTGCGAGAGTCAAGATTATAAAAGGCATATTCGAGCGGGTTTGGAGGGAGAGAGGTGTAGAGACCGAGAAAAGAAAAAACGCAGCGCGGAAGTTAAGCGCAGTGCCACAGAAAAAAAAAAACTGTTAAATTTTTGAATTTAAAAAAAAGAAAAGGAAAGGAAAAATGTGTGAAAAAAAAAAACATTTACATTAACACAGAAATTTAGAACAATAAGCAAGTTAAAATAAAAAGAAGAAAAGCCCAAAGTGAACAATAAAAGAAAAACATTTATAAATACAAAAGGTCCAAAGACTCCAAAGAGACACACAAAAACAAGTTGCCGTATAAGGAAAAAGCCAGTGATATTAAGCTATATTGCCAGGAAAGGAGTGTTTAGTGCCCGTAACAACGAAATTAAGAAAAAAAAACAGGAAGAAGGAAAAAAAGGTAGAACGAAAGATTCCCATCCAGCCACCAGGAACGACAGTCTTGGAAGAAGTAAGCCAACGTGAGGGTTGCCGCCATCCAAAATGTCCCGTTGGTAGAGGTATCGTGCCATTTGATTATTTAGACTAGGACACAACTCGACATACGGTTACGGACAGAATCTCTTAGATATACATATATATATAGGTTTTTTGTCCCCATACTTTTGTGGTGGGAAGCGTTTTTTTTGGTTACCGCATATCCATCCCTTTTTGGCGCGTTAACAACCAAAAAGGGCGCGAAATTGATAGATGAGCTCGTCTAGGGTTTCGGCGGTTGTATTGTATATTTAAAAACGAAAAAAAAGGGAAAATCCTAAAACAAAAGGAATACAAGTGTGAAGAAAAAAAAATATATATATATCGTGATTAGAACAGCAAATGCGACGATAGACGACGGAAAGATATATAGTTAGGACACGTCACTGACAGACGGCCGTATCCTGTATATCACGGTAATTCCGCTTCTTGCGATTTAAGGAAAGTTTGAAAATTTTAATTATATAAAAACGCTGGAATTGAATTTTAATTTTTGATTATTGCTTTATGCCCCTACATATACACATATATATATTGTAATTAGTTTTTTTGATACCCATGTAAATAGTTTGTTTGCTTTGGTATTAATCTCTATTTAGCTTAATTTTGTTTTTTATTTTGCCGAGTGTAACGCAACATTGAATATTTTTTTTTTTTTAATTTTCTTTATTTGTAAATCACTAAGTTTGTAATAAACATGAATTTATGTCTGAAATGAAATTTTTCCAGAATTTATGAGAATGGCCGAGTAGAACAGTAATATGCGGTAAGTAAGGCGGGAAGCAAAAGCGGTCATGGGATTGTATTTGGGACATCCAATCCTGGAAGGATGTCATGGAGGAGTCAAAAGACTTCTAAGGGGAGGGTAAATTCCTGGCAGAACAGCCGCCAGAGGGTTTTGGTATCGTCCGGGCTATTTGTGTGTGCAGGGAATGAAAATAATGGCGTTTTGTTTCGGGCTCTGTTTTTTTTTGTATTTAAAGGCAGGCATTTGTGCGTTTTTAACCGCAAATGAGAAAAGGCTGGTATTTATATTTTTTTCTATATAATATATATTATATATAGAAAAAATGGCGCCCAACGTGGGGCCCGAAACAGACCGAAGGTTAGAAGTGGGTTCTCCGAAGCAGTGGTTGACGGATGATCATCAGAGGCGTATGACCTGGTAGGTCATTCAAGAGTCCCTATCCAGTAGCGACACTTTATGGTGAAAATCAGTCAACTGCTGTATAACACCTTTCTGTAGCTGGCAAGACAAGTGAATGTTCAGGGCTCAGATCACAATCCCCTATGTAAGTCCCGTTTCGTAAGGCTTAGTACCTGGGAACGCGTTGCGACATAGAGTGGTTGTGATGTGGTCATGAGGATTTGCTTAATTCAGCGTTTTAGCCTTTATTCGCAGCTCGAGACTTAACTTATTCAAGATTGTTTTATAGATTGATACTAAATGAATTTATGGAATTAATATACAAGTAAAAGTTTTAATTGCTAGAGTTGCTGAATAAAGGGTAGATAGGCGAAGGAAACGTGTTATATGGGGAACAAAATACTAGAGTGAGATTAGCAATAATTTTACTTACCGGCTCACAGATCCACAATTGTTAAGGTCCAGTCCTGGTGTAGAGGAGTTACAAAGTTGACGCCAGTTGCGGTCCAGCAGTCGGGGATCTGTGTAGTTGTTAGTAGGTCTTCTTACTAATTTTTCATTCCTGAAACCAAAAGACAGAGATGAAATATTTATACTAACACACATAAGTACGGATGAACAAAACCTAATAAAATAAGAACTAGTACCTTGATCGCTTTTCTTTTCAGCCCGAAAACACCGCCTAGGAAAAATTCATAAGTATCGAGTGCTGGAAAATAAAGAAAAATTTTTTTATTATTAAAATTTTTTTTTTAGTTTGATTGAAGTCAGTCATATTGTTTAGCCATACAAGCCTATAAATAAGTAAATTTTTTTTTCATAAATAATTAAATTTTTTCATTATTATTATATTTCTTTATTCTATATATTATATACCTTTTTTTTCATTAGCATTTTATTTTTTTTTTACCTTTTTTTTATTATTGAATTTTTTAGTTACAGCTTTAGTGCAGCCCTGAATTTTTTTTTATTTAGTCATTCTTTTTATATATTTTTTTTGTAGCATTAGTATATATAATTAATAGGGTGTAAGATTAGTTGTTTTGAAAGTGTGGTAAGTTTTCCTATTTTGATTTGGGTTAGATGGTTTTGACTCGTAGCGCTAGTAGAATGGTGACAGACATGGAGAGTATGCCTACCACCAGCGCCGGTACGACTTGTAGCACCGTCGGTGCAACCTCGACCACGATGTCAACGTTTGCAAATCAGCCAGCCAACAGCTCTACGACAACGACGTTCGCAACCATTAGCCACCCTATATGTACGATAGCAGCTGGAACCCATATTAGTCCAGTGGTAGTACAACAGCAGGTGAGAGACTCGTCGTCCTTCAACAGCACGACAGTAGGCAACGAAGGGATACATGGTGATGCCGGCTTTAGCCCAATAGCCAATATGTCAGCGGACCCAAGCAGCCTACAACAGATAATAGAGGCAACCGTTGGATTGAACCAGGCTAAATGGTACCGCGAAATAGACGTCAAAATTCAAAATGCTCTGGAGGAGATGAAGCAGGTTTTGGCCGCCGCAGCAGCCGACAGACCAGAGACATCCCGGGCAATGGGAGCCGGCCCTAGTACGTATATACCCCCACAGCCCTACAGAGATCAGCCACTTTTACCCCAACACACAGTTGCCTTTCGCCCTACGGCATTGACGGGAGGTGATCGGGCACATCATCCGCAGATCGCCAGTGAATATGTGCCGCCAACAGGACCAAGTAACAGCCAACAACCACCGCTTGCAATGCCAACTTTGATACCAGCGCCGCGTCAGGTACGCGTAGAAACTGAGCCGCCACAGGTAACTCAGCCTCAGCTAAGGGAGGCGCAACAACAGGGAAATTATTTTCCGCCCTCTCAGAATAGCATACCCGGTGCGGTGGGCTATACGCGTCCCCAGGAGAACATGGGTCAACAGACGTACAATGTGCCACAATCCAATGGGTTTCCGCCAAGGTTTTTATCATCACAGCCACCAGTTAGGGGATCGGGATTACACCCGCCACTGGATCACAATACGGTTCCGCCAAGTCTGCCACACCATATCCGTCCCGTCTCGGACCCCACCCAACAAGTATACCCACCAGATGTCTGGTCAGCCCCAAATTCGCAACAATCACAGCAACGGCAAAATTTTCAACACCAACCGAATTACCAGTCATATGGGTACGCACAGCCGCACCAGCCAACTGGATATAATTTGGCTATGTCGATGCCGAGACAGCCAGAGCCGTTGGATAAGTTCAAACTGAGTAAATGGGGGGTGAAGTTCGACGGTACATCGAAGACGATGAATGTTCAGGAATTTATTTTCCGAATAGGTGCATTGAGGGCGGATTATAATTGCTCTGATGGTGAAATATTGCGCAGCTTCCATTTGCTATTAGAAGGGCCAGCACTTGATTGGTACTGGGATTACCGGAAAATAGTACCAATAAACACTTGGCAGGAACTGGAAAAGGCACTGTTGGCGCAGTATAGGCAGTACGAGAAAGAGTATCAAGTACAAATGAAGATACTAAACCGCAGGCAGCAACCTCAAGAGCCGTTTGAAGAATTTTATAATGCAGTGATAAAGTTAAGAAATCAACAGCAGACACCGTATGATGAGGAGCAGTTGGTAGAGATAATGCGGGGAAACTTGAAACCGTCACTAGCCCAGATGTTGTTCTCGGTCCATCTTCGCACTCTATCAGACTTTTGCCGAGAGGTCAGAAGAGCGGAAAATCTACTAAACACACAGAGACAAATGTATCCACAGCGGCACAATTTTACTCATAGGGTGAACGAGGTGAGCTGTGAAGAGGGGGTTATCGCAGCGAATGAAATGGAAGTGGATGCTCTGCGTGCTGCAGGCCAGTACAGGTGCTGGAACTGCAAGGTGGTGGGTCATGCCTTCATGGACTGCCCAGAACCAGTTAAGCGCGTCTTTTGTTTTAGGTGTGGATTGGAGGAAGTGGTAGCACCAAAATGTCCCCGGTGTAAGGGAAACCGGGACCGGAACACGCCGCGAACTGGGCAGGCGCGTTCGACCGAGGTCTAGACCCAGTAGGTAGCAAACAAAATAATTTAGTAGTTAGAATTTTAGAAAATAAGAATAGGGTAAATGTAGTTAGCCAAACACCTCGGGTAAGAGAACTCAAGCCTCTGCATGTTAGGATGCAAGAGTACCGGGAAGCAAAAATTAGATTAGGATTGATTTCCAATAGGATAAAGCGAGCGCGAGAGAGGTATAGGAAGCGTAAGGCACTACGTCACGAAATTTCGTCCGCTTCAATTTATGAGGGTAGAGACGCCCGTCTGTATACTCGCATAAATTTAAACGGTCACGAAATTGAGGGATTGTTAGACAGTGGGGCGACGGTAACATGTTTGGGCCGCGACTGTCTGGATTTTGTGGAGCGGGCTGGTCTAGAGATCCATGACTTCTCTACGATAATCAAGACAGCCGACGGTACCCGACATGATATCGTAGGCCGCGTGCGGGCGAGAGTTACATTTGGCCAAACAACGCAGACCATCACGTTTTACTTAGTGCCTACCTTGAGCCGCGAGCTATTTTTAGGAGTCGATTTTAGGAAGGTTTTTAAACTGTTTGCCAATTTAGATAGTCTAACAACTAATGGAATAAGTCTTAGTGAAGAGACAGAATATACGCCAGAGATTTTAACCCATAACTTGACAGCTGAACAGCGCCAGAGTTTAGATTTTGTGATATCGAGGTTCCCTTGTTATACGAAAAGGGGACTAGGTAAGACACACCTAGAAAAGCATACTATCGATACAGGAGATGCAGTCCCAGTCAAAGATAGACATTATCCTGTTTCTCCGGCGGTACAAGCACTTATGTTTGCAGAGTTAGATAGGATGCTTGATCTTGGTGTCATTGAGCTTAGCGAGAGTCCATGGAATCATCCGGTGACTTTAGTCCGCAAGGGCGAAAAGAACCGCTTGTGCCTGGACGCTCGAAAACTCAATGCATTAACGGTCAAGGACGCCTATCCTTTGCCGCACATTGAGGGCTTGCTCAGTCGGCTAGGAGACACGATTTTTATATCCAGTGTCGACTTGAAGGACGCTTTCTGGCAGATACCACTAGAGCCGTCTAGTAGAGAAAAAACTGCATTTACGGTGCCTGGGCGACCACTTTATCAGTTCACAGTCATGCCCTTTGGGCTGTGTAATGCAGCTCAAAGGTTATGTCGGTTAATGGATAAGGTGATACCCGCAGCACTTCGTGATAGAGTTTTCGTCTACTTAGATGACCTTTTGATAGTATCTCCAGATTTCGAGACACACCTGGAACTGCTGACCGAAGTATCTAATAGTTTGGTGAAAGCAGGGTTAACTATCAATGTGGCGAAATCTAAATTCTGTTTCAAGGAGTTAAAATATCTAGGCTATATAATAGGAAATGGCAAAATTAAACCTGATCCTGCTAAGGTGGAAACGATTACTCGTTTTGCCTACCCTAAGACGGCAAAGCAGGTGAGGAGCTTCATGGGTGCAGCAGGATGGTATAGAAAATTTATACCTGAATATGCTACCATCGCAGCTCCAATCTTTGACACGCTGAAAAAGGGTAAGCAATTCAGATTTTCAGATGAAGCCAAGGCAGCGTTTGATCGTCTCAAAAATGCTCTAGTTTCGAGTCCGCTACTTAATCACCCAGACTTCAACAGACATTTTTATGTTCAGTGTGACGCGTCAGATATAGGCATTGGTGCAGTGCTCTTTCAGAAAGACGATTCTGAAAATGAGCATCCAATTGCATATTTTTCACATAAATTAACATCTGCGCAGAAGAATTATTCGGTAACTGAACGTGAATGTCTGGCAGTTGTCCTGGCGATTAAGAAGTTTAGGCCCTATATAGAACTGATGCCTTTCTCCGTGATAACTGACCACAGCAGCCTGAAGTGGCTTATGTCACATAAGGACCTAAGTGGACGGTTAGCCCGGTGGAGTCTACATCTGCAAACATATGATTTCACCATTGAACATAGGAAGGGGAAACAAAACGTAGTACCCGACACCCTATCTCGTTATGACATGGAGGAAGTCTCAGCAAAGGTAGAAGGCCTGATCGATCTAGACTCAGTTGCTTTCAAGTCGAGTGACTATACAGAACTTGTCTCTACCATTGAAGCAAATTCTGAGCAATTACCTGACTTGAAAGTAATTGAAGGCATCGCCTATAAGCGAGTTCGACCCTATGATGGGGTGGTCTTGAATGAGGATTTCGCATGGAAGCTATGGGTTCCTCAGGAATTGACCAAGCCCATCATAGACAAGGCGCACAACTCCCCGCAAGCTTCTCACGGAGGCGTTGGTAAGACAATCCGTCGCATAAAGGAGTACTTCTATTGGCCCAACCAGAACGCTCAGGTGCGAGAATTCGTGTTGAACTGCCAAATTTGCAAGGAATCAAAACCATCGAATAAGATTCTGCGGCCACCGATAGGCGCTGAAACAATTTCAGAACGCCCGTTCCAACGAATATTTGTAGACTTTCTAGGCCCTTACCCCCGTTCTAAGAACGGAAACTGCTACATCTTTATCGTGTTAGATCATCTAACGAAATTTGTCCTGCTTAAAGCTTTGCCCAAAGCTAGTAGCAAGAATGTGATTAAATTTTTAATTTCCGAAGTGTTTCACAAATTTGGAACCCCGGAGACAATATTGTCGGACAATGGTAAGCAGTTCGTGGGCAAAGAGTTTGCGAATATGGTGGAAAATTGCGGCATTCGACATATCCGCACGGCAACGCACGCACCACAGGCAAATGCGGCCGAACGCGTAAATCAATCCATTTTAGCATCTATACGGTCATACCTGCAGGACGATCAATCAGAGTGGGACAAACATTTGTCCGAAATTGAATTTTCGCTCAGGTCGTCATTGCAGTCCTCAATAGGAGTCACACCATATTTCGCTCTTTTTGGTATGAACATGGTTGGTCATGGTAGCTTTTACAAATTAGCAAGAAGGTTAAAAAGTTTAGAAGACCCGGAGCTAAGAATTGTCACAAAATCGGAAGAAATGTCTCTCACTCGAGCGAAAATGCGTGAAAACCTGCATAAGGCATATTTGAGGAATGAGAAGTCCTACAATACACGATGCAGCCAGGTTAAGTTTATCCCGGGACAGGAAGTGTATCGCCGAAACTTCCAGCAAAGCAATTTCAAAAATAATTTCAACGCAAAACTTGCAAGAAAGTTTCTAAAATGTCGAATAGTAAAACCGATAGGCAAAAGCCTCTACGAGGTAGAAAATCTACAAGGCAAATCGTTGGGGGTGTTTCATGCCAAGGACTTAAAGCCATAGGCTTTAATGTTCTTGGTGGGCTCAGTCCCGGCGATTCCTGGCAAGTACCAAATACACGACACACATTTGAAATTAATTGCTTCACGAAAACGGTATAGGGTTAGATATATATATATATATATATATATATATATATATGTGTATGTATGTATGTATATATATATATATATAAGTGCATCTGTATAGGCAGGCATAGGTAGAAACCGATTTATAAACGTGTATATAGTTTTTTTTATTATCTAACTACGATAACATTTAAGAAAATATTAGGACTTACGTATTGTAGGTTGCTGTTGTTGTTGTTGCAGGTCATTAGTTTGGATGACTAGGTGATGAATAGTGTGATAAGCTGAAATGAAAACATAGGACTTTAGTTTATATTATATACATATAGTAGTTAATCGATACTGTGATTCGAGTATAATTCTCTTTCGTTTTTTTTTTCCCAAATTACTCACTCATTAATCTGAAGGCAACACTCCGCTCATATAGTAATCTAATAGTAGTTTTGTTTAGGCGCGACCAATTGCCGCCGTCAACGAACTGGCCTGGGGTTAAACCTAACCTCTTTTTCAAAGGAATTAATATGTTATTTTTTTGTTTCCATATAATTATAAATAATTGGATTGAACTTACCTGGTAATAAAACATAATGACCTCTGCCTCAAATGTGGCACTGTCCCGACCTGAACATCCAACGCATGGGACATAAGAGCGTAAATATACGTACATGTATGAACGTGAGAGTAGTTTTATTTATTTAATATTTACCTTTTTTTGCACCTTCACAGAACTAACCCTTATGGTTGTTTTCTTTTTTTGGTATTTTTTTTTTTATTTTATTTAAAATTAGCCACAGATTAATTAATTTTTTTATGTAGAATTTAACACTTGTTTTTTTTTATTCAATGGCCTGCGTACCAACATAAGAATGTTAGTTTATAATAAGAATACAACCGTATGAATTCGCCGCGAAAGTCATTCATGGTGTATTCATTCATAGGGAAGTAGAGATGCCAGATCAGTTAAACCACAACCATAGTAATGATACTACAGCGTTTGCGGTTTCAGCAAGATTGATGTTAGAAATAATACCACACAGGTGGAGGCAACTGGCCCTCCCATCCGGTACCCGAAGAGGGGATTACCGGAGTGGTTGGGTTTTTGTCGTGTGCCCACAGATGTCGGTAGTACCGTGCGCTATCAGCTGTGTGGATTCTAACAGCTGATGTGTGGTTTGTATCTGATTTGGTTGTTTACCTGGAAAAAAGTAAACAAATATGTTAAGAATGTTAGCGGTAAGACAAATATTTAAATATGTTAGGAATTTTTCGTGTCAGTTTTTTTTGAGTGAGGTGTGCGAGAGTCAAGATTATAAAAGGCATATTCGAGCGGGTTTGGAGGGAGAGAGGTGTAGAGACCGAGAAAAGAAAAAACGCAGCGCGGAAGTTAAGCGCAGTGCCACAGAAAAAAAAAAACTGTTAAATTTTTGAATTTAAAAAAAAGAAAAGGAAAGGAAAAATGTGTGAAAAAAAAAAACATTTACATTAACACAGAAATTTAGAACAATAAGCAAGTTAAAATAAAAAGAAGAAAAGCCCAAAGTGAACAATAAAAGAAAAACATTTATAAATACAAAAGGTCCAAAGACTCCAAAGAGACACACAAAAACAAGTTGCCGTATAAGGAAAAAGCCAGTGATATTAAGCTATATTGCCAGGAAAGGAGTGTTTAGTGCCCGTAACAACGAAATTAAGAAAAAAAAACAGGAAGAAGGAAAAAAAGGTAGAACGAAAGATTCCCATCCAGCCACCAGGAACGACAGTCTTGGAAGAAGTAAGCCAACGTGAGGGTTGCCGCCATCCAAAATGTCCCGTTGGTAGAGGTATCGTGCCATTTGATTATTTAGACTAGGACACAACTCGACATACGGTTACGGACAGAATCTCTTAGATATACATATATATATAGGTTTTTTGTCCCCATACTTTTGTGGTGGGAAGCGTTTTTTTTGGTTACCGCATATCCATCCCTTTTTGGCGCGTTAACAACCAAAAAGGGCGCGAAATTGATAGATGAGCTCGTCTAGGGTTTCGGCGGTTGTATTGTATATTTAAAAACGAAAAAAAAGGGAAAATCCTAAAACAAAAGGAATACAAGTGTGAAGAAAAAAAAATATATATATATCGTGATTAGAACAGCAAATGCGACGATAGACGACGGAAAGATATATAGTTAGGACACGTCACTGACAGACGGCCGTATCCTGTATATCACGGTAATTCCGCTTCTTGCGATTTAAGGAAAGTTTGAAAATTTTAATTATATAAAAACGCTGGAATTGAATTTTAATTTTTGATTATTGCTTTATGCCCCTACATATACACATATATATATTGTAATTAGTTTTTTTGATACCCATGTAAATAGTTTGTTTGCTTTGGTATTAATCTCTATTTAGCTTAATTTTGTTTTTTATTTTGCCGAGTGTAACGCAACATTGAATATTTTTTTTTTTTTAATTTTCTTTATTTGTAAATCACTAAGTTTGTAATAAACATGAATTTATGTCTGAAATGAAATTTTTCCAGAATTTATGAGAATGGCCGAGTAGAACAGTAATATGCGGTAAGTAAGGCGGGAAGCAAAAGCGGTCATGGGATTGTATTTGGGACATCCAATCCTGGAAGGATGTCATGGAGGAGTCAAAAGACTTCTAAGGGGAGGGTAAATTCCTGGCAGAACAGCCGCCAGAGGGTTTTGGTATCGTCCGGGCTATTTGTGTGTGCAGGGAATGAAAATAATGGCGTTTTGTTTCGGGCTCTGTTTTTTTTTGTATTTAAAGGCAGGCATTTGTGCGTTTTTAACCGCAAATGAGAAAAGGCTGGTATTTATATTTTTTTTTTTATATAAATATATTAATAGTAGGTACAAATATGCACAGATACGGGATATTCTGGACTGGCTGGCAAGAACCCCACCAAGACGGCGAGCTTCAGCCGGAGCAAAACGCAATAATACCAGCGCGGCCAGCAGTCTGGATACCCCTTCTGTCAGATGGCGATTATCTGTCATAGACAGATGATAACCATCAATTTGACACCATGGTCTTTTGGCATATATGTAAGTGCACATATGTAGAAGACACCAACACCTACCATCAATATCACATATGAATGAATATATATATTATAATGTCACAGATTACTGTTTACCTTGTGGTGTTTATCAATTAAAAACAAAAAATCAAAACAACTGTTTGAAACAGTGATGGTACTTTCCTTTTTGCGTTTGTACAAAAAACATACGAAATTGCATAAATAGTACAATATTTTATTCTAAACTTCTGATCGATGTAACATCTTCATTAAATGTATTAGCTAAATTATAATTTTATTAATACATTTCTTTTATAAGGATGCTGCTGGCTAAAGTAGTGAACACAATACTACGATGCACTAGATCACGAAATTGACTTCGCCCCAGTCATGAAAATGGTTTCGAACTTTTCTGACCTGCATTAGTGCAAGAATGTGTTTATTGTTATCGGGTTGTCTCAATAGCATAGCACTGGTCGCTAAACAGTATTGACACATTTGCCTGCATGTACATACAGAAATTACATATGTAGTAAAATTGGTACCACATAAATTTATGCCTATGCGTTCATATATATACATATGCATAAGTATGTATAACATAAACCTATAACTGTACAAAAAATATTTACAGACTTATATGAATTTCTAAAGTAAAACAAGTTATATAGCAAATTAATTTATTAAATATGCTATGTATATCTATAAATGTATCAACTGAATGTTCAAATATCAAACCAAGCAAGAAGTACAAAAAAAGCTTTTGTGCCGCACTCTCATTCAACATACATAAATGCCATCACTCTCTGCGTAACCTATGCGTTTTTCAGCGTTCAAATAAGCATTTTCACAATTTGCCTTGTAGCAGATTGGATCAGCTGCGTTTGTCAGGTACGTAGACATATTTCATCCTAACTCGGGAACGAGTCATCCGATTTTAAACAGTAAAACACCAGATGTGTAACAAAATTTTTGTTATTTTAGTCACAAACAGTTTTTCTTTATCTCTTACCGTTTTGGAATTATTCAGAAATTAATCAAGAAAAAAATTGTTTTCGTGCAAAATTTAAAAATTTTTTCAGCTTAAGAATGGAATTTAAAAAAATTTAAAGCAAAAATTCATCATTTTGCACCTTTGTTTAATAGCTACAGATCTGAGGAATAAAAAAAAGCTATAAACCATAAAAATCTAGTAAAAAATTTAGATTTTATTTTCAATTTACTGCAGGTACCCAATATTGTAATTGCATGACGGTAGCGTTTCGTTAGGTGAACAGGTAAAGGAACTAAAGTACAACGGTATTTTGCATAGTTCTTGGGCTTAAAAGTTATAATGTAGTATTTTTCATTAACCGGTAACTCTAAATCGGGAGCATTAGGGAAGATTCTAATATTTATTGTATCAGTGTATGTGGAAATTGATGGACAATAAGTGAGTCAGTTTTAATTTGATATCGTGCGGTTAAAACCATTCGGAAATCCAACAAGTAAACCTTATATTCCGAATTAAACTGATCTGAATAACTTAATTGGTGAAAACACGTCTGAGCTTCTTGCACCAAAATTAAAGCAATAGCCCAGTTCACAATCTCGGGCAAGTATTCTAGCATCGAAGCATGAGCAAATTGGTATAGCATATTTTTGCCATTAATTGTGAACGATATTTTGAGTTTCATATAGCATTACTCATTGCAAAAACATTAACAGCTGTTTAAAGAAAAAACTAAATTCGTTTGAAAAAAGTTCTTTCCTTACAAAAAAATTTTTCCAAAGAATAAAAAATGTCAAACAAAGCCTTTAAAGAAGAACTACTTGATTTATTAATAGACGAGGCTGCGGAAGACATTCTATCCAACGAAAGTATGAATATGGAATGTAATGATGACGATGTGGAAAATACTTTGGACGAGGTCGTAGAAAATATATCTGTTGTGATGGAGTGCCGCCGTGGGTTTTTAACACATTACCTAAATCAAATTTTTGGCGCAATAATATTCTGACAACTATGGATAAAGATAGATTCCCGCAGAAGCTTAGAGTTAATAGAAAACAATTCAAAAAATCTTTGTAAGCTAATAAAAAATGAGCCAGAATTTAGTAGGGCCGATTACTGCTGGCAATTTTCTGTCGAATTGCAGCTTGCAATAGTCCTTTACAGATTGGGATCATCAGGATAAAGTGCATCAGTAAAGAAAATCGTTACTATTTTTCGTATTGGAGATGGAGGATCCATTATAAAGAAGAGAATATTTAAAGCATTCTTACGCCTACAACCAAAATATATCTTCGCCTAGCGAGAATGAACGATGCCAAATCGTATCTGGTACTTTTGATGAACTTCCATTCTGCATTGGCCACATTGATGGAACTGAGATCAAATTGGCAGAATCTCCAATCGCAGATCATAAGTCATACTTCACAAAAAACCACATATCACTAAAAGCACAAGTAGTTTGCGACTACAAATGAAAAATTCGACATGTAATGGTTGGTCACCCTGGAAGCTGGCATGACGCTAGAATCTTTCGAAATAGCTCCCTATTTCAAAACAAAGAGCAGTATTTTGCATCTCATATATGGCTAGGTGGACATTCAGCATATCCTTTATCAACAACAATAAATACGCCTTACAGAAAAACGCACGGAAGATGTATAGAAATGCCCAGATTGCTTTCAATTTACGACATAGCAAATATAGGGTTAGAGTAGAGCACACTTTTGGAAGTCTAAAGGAAGATTTCGAAGTCTTAAACAACTTAGAATGCGTCATAAATTTTGCTGCGATTGGTTTCTTGTTTGCTGCTTTCTCCATAATATTTTAGAGATTATGATTGGTCAAGCTTTTATGAAAAAAAATTAATTTCAGGAAGACACTTTCGAAGATCCAGCTGATCCTCAAGACAATTTATCAAGTAATTTTGGCGCAATGCAACGACAATCTATTTATTAATTATTGTTTTCATAAATGAATATTTTCATAAATGAATATAATGTTTTATTAAAAAAATTAAAAATCTAAATTTTAAAGAAATTCAATTCAATTTATTGGGTTAAAAAACTAAAAATAAATATCTTAGTCAATTTATTTAAAAACATAACTTAAAACTAAATTCTTTGGAATATAAAAAAGTTTTTGTACAAAGGTATTTTCGTAAAAAGGTATATATATATATATATATATATATATATATATATATATACAGGTGTATATATGTATATATATATATATATATATATATATATATATACAGGTATATATATATATATATATATATATATATAGAGGTGAATATATATATATATATATATATATATATATATATATGTATATATATATATATATATATACAGGTTTATATATATATATATATATATATATATATATATATACAGGTTTATATATATATATATATATATATATATATATGTGTATATATATATATATATATAT